>OX359248.1:45122046-45459050 GCA_947179485.1 Allacma fusca
CCCTAAATAATTTGCACACTGTGACTACCTGTACAGTACAAGTACGTACATATATACATACCGCACAGTTAGTGCATTTAATGTGTATTCCATTTAACAATAATCATCTCTCTCTCTGGCGTAGTAACTTTTCCTCGTATTCCAGCCTCGCGCAAATGATCTTGAAGCACTTACTATCATCAACTATTTAAAACAGAAAGTTAGTATGGGCAGTCGACAGGAGGAAGATTGCATTGGCACGTTAGTGTTTCAAGTGAATGTGTGAGAGGAAGACTGTGTGTTCAGAGTAGTTACTACTACTACTCCCCATCCATCAGTCTCATATGTGTGTGTGCTCCATTGCTCAGAGTTAGTCAGTCCGTGAGCAGAGCGATTATAAGATTGTTCAACTATACAGTACAGAGACAGTACAGTTCGTTGCTGGATGCAACAACGTGTGTTCCTATTATATTTTTGAAAAGACTCTTTTTGAAATATATTTATTTCCTGGTTGCCTTTACAAATCTCACGTTTGGTGTCCTACAAAGGCAGTTAAATCTGGGGATCATTCCTCCATTATCTACTGTAATACTATAGTTACTTGACGTCGACGCTTTGGAGAGCCTTCCAAAGAATTTTGTGATATAATATTTTATTACCGCTACGAAAATGATTAAAACTTTACGACCCATTTTGGTTCCGTCCGCTTGTCCCTGCGGCAGCAGCTCAAAGCAAAGCCAAAACAAATTTAAAGGTGTCCAGTCATCAAAGGATGGTTGTGTGCTCCTGGATTATGGATTGAAGGCGAAGGTAAATATTGTTGTTAAATTCAATTACGCACAAATTTACCCACGTATGACTATTATTATTAGTCATCCGGTTTTTTCTTGAGGGCAGATAGCCCCAATAACTAATGTAATTAGAGTACATTTTTATGACATGGTACTTGTAGTATTTACTAGGAGGTAAATGCGGAATAAATAAATTAATTGTAATACGCTGGAATGTCAATGATTTCTTGTCGCTTTCCCATAGTATGGATAATCATTATAATATGCCATAAATTGGGGGGAAAAAGTGTAGATTGCAATGAGTACAAATCCCTTCCTGCATTACTGACTTCGCAGTAGTTATTATACTAGGAATGTTGGATATTTTCATAGCCTACATTCCGTTAACCTTTCATAGCTTTTAGTGCAGTTTGAAAGCTAACAGGTTACCTTGTTTAATTGTAACATATACAGAGAGTAACTAAATGTGTATTTACTTACCCTGATTTTATTCTCGTCTCCAAACATGTGAGACTTGTATCAAAGTAAATGTATGTAGAGGAGATACTATTCCCATGTGTTTCTGCCTATGTGATGTAAACTACTGACAATGAGTGTAATGCTATTTGAACAGAGAGGGAGGATTAACTTGTTGTTGCATACATACATCTACTAACATGCCAGCGAGTCAAGTCCCATGTGCTCTTTTGAGGTTATTCATACATACTCTAGCTAGTAATTACTAAGTTTGGTCAAAGTGATGACCTTACAGTGAATTCTAGACCTTTGCATCCGGTTCCCTGTTTCTACTCCGAGAACTTGTTGCATTTTTGTATTATGGTCATTATCCATTATTAAGGGGGTAGAATATCCCATGTCTTTGTGTGTTGATAATATAAAAAAAATAGAATACGAAATTGTACAGATACGTGAGGCAAAAAGTTCGTGCACTCTTTTGTATTATAATATAAGGCGTTGATGAATCCCTTCTAACGGATCTTTTGGTGAAAAAGTATTTTTTTTCTTGCGGATACAGTGACATCAACTTGAGGAGTACAGTACATCACGTAGTGTTTCACAGACCTATACATGGTAAACAACAGTACTTGTAGTTACTCCAGTAGGGAAAAAGGACATTAGGCTGCATTTTTTGAGGTAATGGTAGGAGAGAGTAAGTATCATCTTTAAGAATGTCAGATAATTGAGATCGTGGCTTATGGCATACATCATTAATCTTGAACTCAAGTATAAGATGTAAAATGTACATAAGTAGTAAGTAAGTACCTATATCTACTTGAAAGGTAGAGTCACTATTAGCAATTATATACAATGGATTTAAAAGATGCAGTTCATGGCTCTTTACAAGAAATACCACGATTGATAATCTCATTACGTGTGGAAGTATTTTACATATAACTATAAGTATCTATACCTATATATATAGGCTATAGTGCTATACGAACACACGTAACCCCACCACAGCTGACTAAAACATTGGTTCCCAGTCCTACTCTGAACTTTTGTTTTAATGGTTGTATCTTGTATGTTGTGGAGTTTGGATTGGAAGTAAGTAGCTGTGTATGGGTGTATGTTCTTGAAAACGATAAACCGGTTTACATCTCGTGACGTCCCTTATTGTGCTGAGGATCGCAATGTGCGTCAATACTTTTACGGCGCCTTTCCTTGACCACCAGTTTGTATGTATCTAATGATATTGTAGGTCGTGGGCTACATGCCTACCATCATGTAGTCCTTTTGGCAAAGAAAAACCTTACAATCTTATGGTTACTCTGAGGATAGATACTTACATAATATTGTATAGGCCCGTACTTACTGTATCCTTTGCTTGTATTGGGAAAAATTCTATAGAAGGAGAAAATGTACGTGGCTTCATTCAATGGAATATTTTATTTTGTACTATTACACTGAAAGAGTTTTTTTTTCTTCATGTGCAGCATTATTTGCAACTTCTTGTTGAGCTCAAGATCCTGTGTGATGTAAGGTTTGGTATAATCGTGTTTACCGGAATGCATTGTTGTCATCAGGCCTTTTCTTTGGATTCTAATCTTTATTACATTGTAGGGGCTTACACTCAGCATGTAATTAATGTCTCTGTCTCTGCTACCTTTTCTCTATATGTAATATATTATGGAGTCTCGTGGCTATTTGTAATGCTTTTATCTGTTGTTACCTTCACCGTACACTCTATGTGCGTCACATCCAGCAATATCCCTGTGTAAACGTATGTGATGTACGAGTTTTCTGTAGTATTCTGAGGAATTGTATAGATAAAGCTAAGACCCTGTGTATACGTAAAGTTGAACTGGATGGTTCTGACGAATTGAGGGTTTCGTAGTTTCTTCATACCTGATATTTTACTTAAACTTATACAATGACATCAAATAAACGTGATAAGAATTCCTACTTTCTCACTAATCGCATACCCAGGGGAAAAAATATATTTGTAGTTATACTTACATATATGCTTGTATTTACAAGGTAGCCCTTATGACTTGGAAGTAATTGTATGGAGTCTGGAAAGTCTCTAGATAATGGTTAAAATGATGAAAAAGAATGCATTTCTTCCTCATTGAAAGTGGTTGGGATGAAGTCATGTCATGATGCTATTCTCCTTACCAAATGCATAGTATAATTATATAGACTAACGATGCTATAACTACAATATTTCTATTTCCTACCAGTTAAGAGTCTAGGTACTTACACTTCTGTAAGTGCTGTGATTAAGAACTGACTCGATTTCATAAATTATTACGCGCTATTTTAACAGCAGGGATTGATTTTTATTAGAGGCTATAAAACTCTTGCCCAGACTGTGGAAACCGTGACTACCGTGAGTCAGTACTTAGTAGTCTAGTGACACGTCCAAGGTGCGTTGTCTACTATTATATTAAATGCGAGAATATATCTACAAATTACAATTTTTATTAGGAATACCTAGCTCTTACGATCGACGTCTAAACCTGACCTATGCATACACGCATCCTGCACGTCTAGTTCTAGTATGTATGACACATCCTGTTTTCTTTTGATGAGATAGGACACTTTTTAGGGGAGAATAAATTGAAAAAGAATTTCTATTGAATTTTAATAATTGAAGGTACTATAGTTGAATGTTATGTTTCCATTCAACAATTCAAGGCTACATTTGTCCCATTATTTGTGTAGAACACTCATAATTACTGTGTACACAATACTGAAGCCTGTCATATTCAATTTTGTCATGACTAATGTATATACATACATGTATAATATTGGTATTACCTATAATGTATATTTGATATGATTTGAGTTCTGGACTATATACATTTCACTGCATTAAGAATTTGAACATGCACTAATTTTTATCTTTGTTTCTTTTTTCCTCTGACTTGAATAGGTGGCTGCGGAACGTGACATAGACCTGAACGCCAAATTATTACAAAATAATTCGACGACTAAGAAAACCAAGAAGTCGGCCGTTGCTTGGCTCAAGTCCGCATCCTCCTCATCTTCGAGTTCAAATTCAAGCCCAAATACCATGGATCTCTTGCAATTACTAGCAATAAATGCATTGGAATTTACGGCTCCAGCATCCGCGGCTTTCTTCCTTCAACCTCCTTCCTCATCTTCAGTTACTAGCTCCAACTCATCCACCGCTCCCTCCAGTACAAATAGTAGTAGCAGTTGTAGCAGTAGCTGCAGCAGTGAGGGGAAAAGTAGTGAAGACTCGGCCACACAACAACAACAACATATTAATAATCATCATATTAGTAATAGAAGACCCTTTGTGCAACTCTCGGGTCATCCTGGTTGCTTTGCTCCGGCTGGTCCAAGTACTTTGTGGAAGAAGCAAGCTGGTAAATAATGGCTATGAATACAAGTAGATATACAAATATAACCTTATTGTAACTATATATGTCCGTTTTTTGGACAAAATAACATGCACTGCTCTTATGTAATCCTAAATGCTGCAATAGAATATTTAAGGAGTGGTGGAAACTTTAGTGCAGATTGTGTTTAATTGCTCCATTAATTTTCTGGGACTGACATTGAGACTAGTTTTTCGGAAGCGCCTTCTAACTACTTTCTTTTTCTTTATTGTACGTTCCACGTGTATTTTTTCAGTTCTTTCCATCAAATGTGTTAATTTATGTGAAAACTCTTTAAAAAACAGAAGTGAAGTTATTGCAGACTCGTGCTATGAAATATAATGCAGAGGTTGTCTTTTCTTGATTGAAACACGTACGTCCGGGTGACGGGTAGAGGTGAAAGGGCTTTCCTTGGATTTTCTTGAAGATTGAGATTCTTTGTAGTATCAACTTAATTACTACGCTTTAATGGTTACCTAACCTTTTGAATAGATTTTAAATTAGGGCAATTTAACTTTTATGGTGCGAACCGTTTTGTGCAATCAGCGGTTTTACAATAATTATGACTTATGATTATTGTTCTTTGAGTATTTCGGAGTGATATATTCACACATTCTTTTATTACCATTACCTGAGAAAGTGGAGTAATCTTTATGTTTAGAATTAAAAAGTGCAGCAAATAGTAGTGGTATTAGTTGTAACAAATGATGTTGGATAGTTTGTCATTAATCAACTTGATTATTTATTGTAGATGGCAGCTACGAAACAAAAGTTTATGAATACCTCTCGAATTCCGATGACCCTATGGCCTCCATAATTCCAACCTTTCATAGCCGGACCGAATGGAACGGGGAAACCTTTTTAGAAATTGAAGACTTACTCACTGGCTTTGATCATAATCCACACGTAATGGATCTCAAAATAGGACTGCGAACATTCCTTGAGTCAGAGGTGACTAATTCCAGTGAGCGCAGCGATCTTTACCAAAAAGTAAGTCCTGTTCTAATTACTTAGTATCGAGTAAAAGCCTGTTTTAAATATGTTGACCCAAGGATATGTGGACGTAGATATTTGGTATATTGAAGTGTATTTCATTGGACACATCTCAAGATATTTTTTACTGATGGAATTTATGAAAAGTTTGCACGAACTTTACTATAACTTTCAATTGTTTGTTTGATAGATGGTCAAAGTTGACCCTTTGGCTCCTACAGAGAAGGAACACATTGCCAAAGCCGTCACGAAACTACGATATATGCAATTTAGGGAAGAGCAGTCTTCAACTTCCTCGTTGGGCTTCCGCATTGAAGCTATAAAGGTGAGTATTGCCAGTAGAATAGCATCATTTTACTAAAGTTGCTGGCTTATAATAAAATATTTCAATAAATTTACAATGCAAATTTGTAGTTTTTTTTGTCTGCATGACTGACGTCATTTTCTTACTTTGCAGTTTCCAAATAGTATAGAGCCAATGAGTGATTTAAAAACAGTCAAGACTGAAAGCCAAGTGCGAAATATTATGTCCAAATTCCTTCCCACTGATCCAACCCTCCGGTCAGATCTGATAGAGAGATTAAAAATTATTCGAACTAAACTAGAAAATTCGCAGTTCTTTAAAAACCACGAGGTGAGTTGAGGAAAACTTGAACATTGAATTGATGATTGTCAGTTTTCTGTATATTGATTTTAGACAATCGTTATTTTCAAGGACAAAATCTGATTTGTTTTTTATCTTTGCACAGGTAATCGGAAGCTCCGTGCTCATAATCTATGACTCTCATCGTGTTGGAGCTTGGATCATTGACTTCGCCAAAACCGTACAAAGACCAGTTAGTATATCTCACAGAAAATTCTGGCAGATGGGTAACCATGAAGATGGTTATTTGATCGGACTCGACAATTTGATCAGAGTAAGTTATTCTTAGTAGTATTTATTGCATCCATTAACCTTAGTTGCAGTTTTGCGTTACAGTTATCACTGATTAAAAAATCTTCTCCTTTGATAGTAAGTTCTGACGTCAACTGGTAAAATATTAATCAGTTTCTTATTTCCTTTTACAGATAGCATCCGGAGCAAGCTAATTCATCGGAAAATAAATGGTAGCTATTCAAGCGCCTAGTCAGTCCATTGGCGTATAAGTTTGGCGATCTACAAACACCAATAACGACATCAACAAATATTATCAATTTCCATATAATATTCCGGCTTGAGTTATTGTAATTATATTGAAAATGATTTTTACAAAGAATGATATTCAACCCAATGTTATATTACGGAGAGAGGAAGATGTAATTCATTGTGCGTAAATGCCTTTTCCAAGCGCGATACATTATACTTTTGTTTGGTATCTATACGTAATATATTTTTAATATATCTTGCACAAGTTTCCTACACCATTGAATATAATTGAAAAAGAAAAGAAAATAAAAAGATTTTTACGCCGTTACATTACGAATCAGATGGAAATATTTTCAGTATAATTTAAAATGAGCAAAGGTCTTGCTCCGCATATGAAATTTATATTAGATCATCAGATACATTTAGATGCCAAAAAAGCTGCAAGACTTGCAATTCAATTATATTTCTCTGATTTTATTATTAGGTTGTGACGGAATAATTTTAAAGAACAATGTTGGCGATTTCACGAACCGCCCAACTGTTGGGCCACACTCTACAACATGTAAACATCTGTTGATATCCCGTTCTGTGTCATTTTCTTGTGTGTTATTAGTTATTACATTTCCTCATCATCGTCGTACAAATATAATATATGGCATTGAGCTCCGTCAATTCTTTTGAGCCTTGGATCAAAATCAGTAACAACTACTACACAATATGCTGGAAAGAAGCTCATTGTCAGTTGCCGTTGGTCAGTAAATAAATAATAGCCAGCACAGTCAGCTTACAAATGTCACCAACTATCTTTAACTGTTACAAAAAAGTTCTTTTTTTCCATGAAACTTTTTTCATTCGTATAAGTTACAATAATTATTATTATTGGATTTATGGACTCTCAAAAATACTAATACAGATAATATTGCATCTATAGGCATTTATGTGAGTTTTAACAGTAACAACAACAATAACAAAACAACTATGTTCACGGGAAAATAAATTATAATAAATAATACAGTAAACCACATAGTCGTATAGGGATACCGTACACATTATACAATTATACATTATACTGTACACATAAAAACAGCACCATTTTGGAAAAATATTATACTTAAATGATAGATTAGCCCCCTTAAACAGTTACAAAATAAAAACTATAGAAAAATTTAGCTTCTCTCAAACCAGCATTAGTATGAGAAAAATTGTTTTTATCCATTGAATAGTACAGCCAATACCCCATGTGGAGAGGTATATTACAACTTTAAAAATTAATGGCATTTAGTTACTTGCTATTATCTCTTTATGTTACATTAACAAGAGCAGGGTACGCTCAATTCTGAAAAACCTCCTATTATAAATAATTTGCTTGGCACTGAACGCGTCAAAAAACATCCATACTTGATATAAAAAATGTCACTTGTAAATACTTAATTACCTATAATGTATGTGTATGCTTTGCAATAAATTACTCCACTTAAAAAATTACGCCTAGATTCTTACTCATCTTAAAAATATTACTTAACCAATATAAACATTACTTTTCACAATACCCACTGCTCTATAGTCAATTTAACACGCAGGTGGATAACCATTTGTATTTTATAAAACTTTTTTTTTTGTAAAAGTGGTATAACTCATCGGTCATCACTGTTGACAACTACATTAATACATACCTAGTATACTCTTTATGAATATTATACAAAGCACTGTACTGTATTGCTCCACAGTGATTAGTAATTTTTTGAATTTTTTTTCGTCATTTAGGAATTATTTTTTAAAATGAATAAAAATAATTTAAAGAGAGGTCTAGTCCATATCGCTTTGGTTGATCACAGTTGTTGAGCTAAATTTCAGCAATTTGTTTCCCCACACACACACACACACAAAAATGTGTTTAGGACCTTCACGGAGCATGAGGCATAGTCAACAAATAGCTTTGTAACTACGTAACATGCTGAGCATAGCAAAAAGTGGTTATACATATGACGATTTATGGATTAAAATTTGTCTATATATTTTTTTTTAAATAAAAAACATTCCTCGTTTTTTTTCGCAATATATTTGCAAATAATTGCAATACGTTAGATATTGCACAATAAATAATTAACCTTTGAACGGATACTGTTGACTGCGGCTGGATCACCTAGATTCGGGTGGGACAACCACCGAAATATTTGATAAGGTACATAAGTAAATTCAATATATGTATTGGGAATGATTAGTCACATATAATTAAAAAATATTCTATTAAAACTGGAGGATTTGATTTATCCAGTGTCGGAACACTGTAATCCTAGTGTATACTCCGGGCTGATTCGGCTCGGCACAGCCGATTCCCCAAGAGATGACTCCTCCAAGAGTCCATCTGTCGTCATCATCTCGCTGCAGAACCATGGGACCACCGGAGTCGCCCTGAAAAATACACGAAACAAAACAGGCTCAAAACCTACACTCATCTATTTTTAATTGGAACTTAATATTTACAGGTCTATTTTTATCCTCGACTTTTTCTCAAAATCTATTTCCAAAGAATTCTTCCAACTAATTTAACAGGGTCAATGAACCATCCTCACAAGGAAGCATGGCCATGTGAGTAGCATGGATGGGGTAGACTGAAACTTCTTGTTTTGAGCATATAATCACTCAGTACAAGTTTTTCGCTTTTAGCTATATACTAGTATAATGACTATCAATCTGGTGGGATTTGCTTGTCAGTGGGCGTATGCATGCTTCTGCTAAATTAAATGGTTATTTGTGGGAAGCCAAATGTCAGAGAATTTAGTACCTCGCAAGAGTCACGACCTCCTTCTCGCCAACCGGCACATATGAAGATATCTGGAATGTGCTCAATGTACCCGGCTCGCCTGTACATAGTTTCACACTCGTCGTTGGTTATCACTGGAACAGGAACTTCTTGCAATCGGGATGGGAGCGGACCATCTATCAAAGAAATTAGATTAGTCAAGGTTGAATGTCAAATGGACTCAAAAATATACTGGGCACTACTGGTGTAATTATATATATTTTAGTTTATTATTTATTTAAAATACCTTCGTATAACCGACCCCAACCAGTGACAAAAGCAGTTTTGCCAATGTAGTTGGCATCATTCTCAGGTACACAAATAGGAACAATATTTGGCTGAAATACGACTGGCTCATAGAATCTCAAGAGGGCCAAGTCATTCTCAAAGGTTCGAGGATCGAACTGTGGATGAGTAGCAACGATCTGAACTCTACGCTCGACATAACCGAAAGGTTCCTTCTCCTCTGACAAGTCAAATTCCCCAATTCTTAGCAATAGATCAGTTGGTGGAACTCTGGAGTACAAAAAATTTTTTTTTTTAGAATCTGACCTTAACTATATAAAGTACAGGGAAATATACTGAAACCTTTTCATGGAAATTACTTACTTTTCCACACAATGGGCTGCAGTAATAGCCCAATTTTCATTCAACAGAGCGGCACCACATTTGTGCAGATACGTGGAGGTTCTCCATTGTCTCAAGGAAATCTAAGTAATAAATCAGTCGTTAATTTAATTAAATTGACGTTTTTTATTACCATCAGTAAACACACTATTATTTGAACGGACGCTTACCTGCCAGGGCCATTTTCCGTAGGTAGCTTCTTTACCTCCAACAATTCTTGACGTAGGGAAGAACCTTCGTCCACAAACTGAAGACCATAAAATGTAAAATTGTTAGCTTAAAATGTAAATAAAACTCATGCTGTGCTATTTCTTTAGAATCAGTATCTTTTGAGGTTTTTGGACTAAATACATTGTTAGATTTAGCATAACGTACTTCGTTTGTAGTCGTTGATAAGAAGGGTTCCATTCTCTGTGAAGAAAGGCAGATTGTCTGTGTTGTTGCCAAGATTGGGTATGGAAGAATCCGTCCCAGGAATTATTGGTTGCCATCCGTCAGTAGGTTTTACTTCAGTAGGTACGTCAGTGGAGGCAGTCGGGTCAATCACATCAGTCTTTTTGCCGGGCTCGGACGTAGTGGTTGGGGCAACGGGAGGGGAGGAACTTTGCCCTGGAATTAGTGGGGGGAATCCAGGATAAGATGGAAATTGTGATGGGTTTGCTGTTGTTGGAATCAAAGTACTTGGAATGGACGGGATCCCCTGAGAAGGTATAGTTGTGATAATGACCTGAGTTGCATTCTGGATGGAAGACAACGAATCAAAGGATGTAGTAGCGGAAGCTAGTCCATCGAAGTCACTGGGGATTGGTGGGGTAGTCTGAGAAGTGGAGGCTTGACCAGCTGCTGAACTAGAAGGAAGCCCAGGTGTTGAGGTAGAGGCTTCCATTTCTGACGTAACTGGCATACTGCTCTCAATCTCTGTCATGTCCACGGATGAGGAGGGTGCGGAAGTTTCAGGACTTGGTTCCAGACCTCCTGTGGAAGTTGCTTCCATTCCAGATGTTGAAGTTGGTTGGATCTGATTCACTGAAGTGATCAAATTTTGTCCTTGCTCTTGCAGGGATGAGGTTTCAATTATGGTAGTCACTTGGTTCAAGGAACCCGTTGAGCCAGTGAAGTTTGTTAAACCAGATATTTGAGATTGCTGGCCTTGAATTTGAGACTGCTGAGATTGTATTTGAGACTGTTGAGCTTGTATTTGGGACTGCTGAGCTTGTATTTGAGACTGTTGGCTCTCAACTGGATTTCCAACGCTGCTAGGAATTCCTGGGATGGTAGTAAAAGTTGTAATTTGATTCAGACCGGAGGTTTCGAAAAGTTGAGAAGTACTTGTTGGGGTTACATCCGAGGTTTCGGGTTCAGCGTTAGGAGCATCTGTTGCACTTGGAATTGGGTCAGAGCTGGTTGGTCTGGGTGCAAAAGGGTTGTCAATGGTAGGGATGCCCGGAGCAACTGGTATAGATGGAGTGGCTGGTGCAGATGGAGCCGCCGGTATAGTTGGAGCAGCTGGTATCGACGGAGCAGCTATTTCAGAAGGAGCTGCTGGTATAGATGGAGCAGCTATTTCAGATGGAGCAGATGGTATAGAAGCAGCTGGTGCTGATGGAGCCGCTGGTATAGATGGAACAGTTGGTACAGATGGAGCTGCTGGTACAGACGGTACCGATGGAACTGGAACGTTTGAGCCTACTTGATCCGGATTAATAGGTGATGCGGTGTTATTTGATGGTGTAGGAGCATCTGATGAAGCGCTATCCGAAGGTTTTTCGGTCGACATTTGTCCAGGAATGTTCACTGGGGGAAATCCTGGGATTGCAGGAGGAGATGGTGCTTGTGGTGCTGTAGCGGATGGTACTGTTGGGAAATTCGGGAGACTTGATACCTCAGGTGCTGGCGGTAAGGAAGAACCACTTCCAGGGGTTGTTGTGATCACTGGTTCATCCGCTGGTGCTGCCGTACTTGGAGATTCAGAAGATTGTCCTGGAATAGTTGGGAGTGGAGCTAGAGTAGTAATTGGCGGTAGTGGTGCAGGGGTGCCGATAGTTGGGAAGGTAGGAAGTCCTGGGATGCCTGGTACTGGAGGAACTGTAGGGAAAGTAGAGACTGAAGCTGCCGTGGGAGAGTCAACTGGTTCGTCAGCTGGTGCTGCCGTACTAGGAGATTCAGAAGATTGTCCTGGAATAGTTGGGAGTGGGGCTAGAGTAGTAATTGGCGGTAGTGGTGCAGGGGTGCCGATAGTTGGGAAGGTCGGGAATCCTGGGATGCCTGGTGCTGGAGGAACTGTAGGGAAAGTTGAGACTGGAGCAGCGGTGGTAGTGCCAGCTGGTTCGTCAGCTGGTGCTGCCGTACTTGGAGATTCAGAAGATTGTCCTGGAATAGTTGGGAGTGGAGCTAGAGTAGTAATTGGCGGTAGTGGTGCAGGGGTGCCGATAGTTGGGAAGGTAGGAAGTCCTGGGATGCCTGGTACTGGAGGAACTGTAGGGAAAGTAGAGACTGGAGCAGCGGTGGTAGTGCCAGCTGGTTCGTCAGCTGGTGCTGCCGTACTTGGAGATTCAGAAGATTGCCCTGGAATAGTTGGGAGTGGGGCTAGAGTAGTAATTGGCGGTAGTGGTGCAGGGGTGCCGATAGTTGGGAAGGTCGGGAGTCCTGGGATGCCGGGTGCTGGAGGAACTGTAGGGAAAGTTGAGACTGGAGCAGCGGTGGTAGTGCCAGCTGGTTCGTCAGCTGGTGCTGCCGTACTTGGAGATTCAGAAGATTGTCCTGGAATAGTTGGGAGTGGGGCTAGAGTAGTAATTGGCGGTAGTGGTGCAGGGGTGCCGATAGTTGGGAAGGTAGGAAGTCCTGGGATGCCTGGTACTGGAGGAACTGTAGGGAAAGTAGAGACTGAAGCTGCCGTGGGAGAGTCAACTGGTTCGTCAGCTGGTGCTGCCGTACTAGGAGATTCAGAAGATTGTCCTGGAATAGTTGGGAGTGGGGCTAGAGTAGTAATTGGCGGTAGTGGTGCAGGGGTGCCGATAGTTGGGAAGGTCGGGAATCCTGGGATGCCTGGTGCTGGAGGAACTGTAGGGAATGTAGATCCTGGAGCGCTAGTTGTTGAATTTCGGACAGCTGGATCTTGTTCAGGTGCAGGTGATGTTGATGCTTCCGTCGTCTGACCAGGTTGTTGTGAAATAGGAGAAGATGTTACGGGGGGTATTGTTGGCCATGAAATTGGTGCGAACGTAGATGGAGGTGGAATCGTTGGCAATGGAGCTAGTGTTGGGATCTGCGGAAATCCTGGTGCAATAGTAGTAGATGCAGTAGAATTAGGTTCATCTGCAGGTGCTCCGCTTGCCGTTGTGCTTTCGCTTGGCTGACCTCCAATGGGCGGAAGTGTTGGTAATGGTGATGGCGGTGGAATGGTTGGTAGGGGCTGGAAACCTGGTATAGTAGGAAAGGGTGGTAATGGAGTTTGCGTGGTAGAAGAGGGACCAACAGGTTCATCAGCAGGAGCCTGTGTGGAAGCTCCTGAAGCTGGAACCTCACTCGAAGTGGAAGGTGGTGCTAGTGTTGGTAGAGTTCCAGGTGGTGCTAGAGTCGGTAGAGTGCCGGCTGGTGCCAGCGTTGGGAAAGCAGTTGGGGGTGGCAAAGTTGGAAGTGGACTTGGTGGTGGAATTGTTGGGAATCCCGGAAATAAAGAAGGGGGTGTTGTTGTTGTTGTTGTTGAGGAAGCTCCAGCTGGGTCGTCGCCAGGAACTTGAGCAGGCGCTTCAGTAGAGGATACTGGTAACCCAGGGAATTGTGGTGCTGGAATTCCAGGAATCGTGGGTATCTGTCCTGCAGGTGGGATGGTAGGTATTATTGGAACTGGGGTAGTGGACACATTATTGGGATTCAAGATCGGAGTTATCGTCCCAGAAGTTTCTGGTGCCATACCTTCATCATTTGGTGCACTCTCTGCTGTCGCTGGCGCTGCTGTCGAACTTCCTTGAATCTGACTTGCTCCAGGGATTTGTTGGATCTGCGAAGCACCAGATTGTTGTATATTTCCTTGAATTTGTTCTTGTCCTGGAATTGTCTGATTAACTGGCTGGGATGCGTTCGGCTGCAATTGTTCTTGAATCTGACCTGCTCCTGGAATTTGCTGGATAGGAGAACCACCGGGCTGTTGAACTTGTCCCACTCCAGGGAATGTTGGAAATTGTGGAATATTGGTTGACTGGCTTCCTTGTGAAGCTTCTGTTGCTGTTGGAGTATTATTAGAAGTTCCTTCTTGAGTACTACTTTGAGGAGGGCTTGCAGTTGTAGTTTGAGTAAAATTGGGTTGCAATACTGGAAATTGATTTGCTCCTGAGATACCCGGGATTTCAGTGTTATTTTGTGGCTGAAGAGCACCTGGAATTTGATCTGGTCTTGGGATTGTTTGATTGGATCCGTTTCCCAGGGTTTGATTTGGTTGAAGTGCACCTGCCCCTGGGATTTGTTGAATCGGGGAGTTACCGGGTTGCTGAACTTGATCTACACTAGGAATCTGTGGAAACTGTGGATTGCTACCCTGACTTGGCTGACTCTCCTCCATAGCTGGAGCACCTTCAGGTTGGCTTGTACTCCCAGGGCTTTGAGTTGGTTTGGAAGTTGTTGTTCCACCGGGTTGTAACTGTTGGATTCCAGGAATCTGTTGAAATTGTGAACCATCGGGTTGCAATTGTCCCTGCCCTACTGTCCCATTTGGTAGTTGTCCAGGTCCTTGTATTTGCTGGATTTGAGATGTTCCGTTTTGCAATCCTTGAATTTGTTCCTGTCCTTGAATTGTCTGATTGGATCCCTGGGTTCCGTTTGGTTGAATCTGTTGCTGGATATTACTAATTCCTGGGATCTGAGAGCCATCTGGTTGTAGTCCTTGGGTATTATTTTGTTGGATTTGTCCTTGCACATCCTGAGCTCCTGGGATTTGTTGAGCTCCTGGGATTTGTTGAGCTCCTGGGATTTGTTGAATACCTGGAGGGTTGGTTGGGTTTTGTTGAGGCGCTCCAGGAATGGTGGGGAATTGCTGGTTGTTTCCTCCTTGACCTCCAGGGAAGCCAGGAATCAAAGGTGATTGTTGTGAAGGTTGTGAATGATCTCTGATTGGGTCATCGGCAGGGATTACTTGTACATCATTATCTGCATCCTGAGGAGGTCTCACTGGTCGCAAGGGTGGTCGCATACTCGCAGAATTTAATACCTCCTCAGTTTTATCCCCAAGATCACAGCAGCTTCCGAAATAAAAGCGATCAATGCATGTTCCTAGGTGTGTTCCGTTGGCCTATTAAAATTAATCTGCTTTTAAACTCTGCCTTGATATGTCTTTGTTAAATACATACGTACTTATAAGCCATCGCCGAGTAAGGCGCAACACAACAAAATCTTACCTTCATACAATCCCAAGCAAACATACAAACTCCAGGCTGGCCAGACTCCTTGTGCTGACATGCCAGAGGTCGAATGTTTCGTCCACTGATTCCTGCAAGCACAGACGGATGTACCATTAGTTACATACTCAGTTGATAATAAATAATGTGCATACAAGTCTCGGGGCATTGGGTCAAAAGTGAGGAGTCGGAATTGATAAAGCTCTACTTTTATTGTTGTGAAACAACAAAATTAACACGACACTTGCTGGTCAGTCTCTAACATATCCCTGATTATTGAACAAGTTTGAGACGCTGATGAGAGACGGCTACTCTAGGTACAGCTATCCACTCACACACACTTACACACACACAGACAGATTCATGCTCGCATGTAGGTACATACATTTTAGCAAGTTAAACTGATTGACATCTTTATGTATGACATGAATACCAATGAGACAAGACAGGTCTTTTTAGTGAGACGCAAGTCAAATCACCGTTAGGTTTTGCTGATATGTAGCTACGCAAGAATAAATGGACCCTGGCATGCCAGACACATACTCATCCTCTCATGTAATCCCATGCACTGAGAAGCCCATTTACCCAACAACTTATTGTTAGATATTTATGCAGGCAACTCGCCGAGTCACGCTTCTCATTCTCAGTTCTCCTTGTTTTGGGAGCCCAGTACTAATATTTCATGTTAAACTACCGGAATTTTCCTTGAATTATTTATCTGTAATGGGACTCACTCAAACTTCCCTTCCAATATTCGTATAATCATCATTACTATTGCCAATTTGATAAACTCCTGACGTCCACGAACCCTATTCAGGTCAACCCTAATTGCACTTTGGACAAACGAACCGCTTCTGAGAAACTCACGGATACCAGAGCTGCAAATTAATATAACTAATTTCACAGCTACACAAATAAATATTGCATCACTGATAACGTCACAAATTCAACAACGCCGATGTTCCTCTTGAGTAGTACGACTAGAGTCCAGGTGGAAGCTTACAGAGATAAACCATAAAAGCCCATTACTGTCAAATTACGAACATTTGATAATATACCAAGTATGGTTTACCATACTGCTCCAAAATAGAGATCAGAATAGTTACCACGACCTGGGCAAGCTACTTGGACTTGCATGACATAATTCCCAGACTGAATTCTACCTCGTTATGAAATTAACAGCCTAATTGCGTCGACCAGTTTAACTAGTTAGCCCAAACTGACAACGAACTGTGCAAGTGACCATCACTCATTACAGCACGCACGATACGGAAATAACACGAAAATGTGTAGGACAGGATCCGAGAGTTGCACGCATTAACCTTGCATCCATATGAGGCTATTAACTAAATATGATGTTCCGTACATGCTTGGGGTAATTGGTAATTCCTAGACAAATGTCTGTATTTATAAATATGTACATTTGAGGAATTCAACCTGACCCCTACCAACTTCCCAAGAAATCCATTACCATCTGCAAGCTATTATGACAGGGATTCTTTTTGCACAGAATCCCTGTGTTCACTAATGATTCCAGCTTGGAATTGCTCAACTTCTATGAATCCTATTACTTTGATAAGGGCATGTAATTATTACTAATAAGTCATTAAAAACCAACTGGCTAGTTCTCCATTACGTACGGCTTGAAATCTTTACTTCTTAAGGTGTTCTCGGTATCATTAAGCATCCCGAACTCCTAAGGGGACCTTGCGTAATTGCTGGCTTTTGTGACTCCTGTAGAACATGTCGCATTAGTATCTACTAATACCGTAAAAGCTTAAAATTATCACTCAGAATTTGTCCCAAAAAAGGAAAACAAATTAATTACACCATTACGCCCTAATTTGAACTTTTGTGACTTCAAAGACTTGCTCTACCATTAAAAATATCTAATGAAGATGTCATGTACTGGAGGGAGAAGGGATTGCTGAAATATCTACAGATTATTCCTATACGGCGGATATAGATAATAAAATGTGGATTTGTATTTATTCATTTGGCTATAGAATCTAGTACAGATCTGTATGTTCCTGGTTACAAAAGCTACCTTCCCTAGAGGAACTTCAAAAGGCAAAATGATAACATGTAAGGTACCGGTTGTGTGCACGTACAATTACAATTCACCCTTGGGTATACACAATCCATTTTATCCCTTTCTTCCCTTCCCTCCCGGTTCGTTCACCTTTCCCATAACAAATTGGACAATACTTTACCCACATCCGATCATTTCGCACTTAAAACATGCACACACAGTAAGTTCTTGGGAAATGGAAAAAAAGACGTGAACGTGCATGGTAATATTATGTGTGCAATTTGTACACCCAGTACATATCATGTATGAAATGTGACACTATGGGAATGTACTGTCTGTCATTATCAAGGCTTGGAACTACTTTTCATTTCAATAATGCTCTCATGCCGGCATGATAACCTGTGAGGAATGTAACATCTTGAAGACAGCGGAAAAAGGAAATTCAACTATACACATAATACAGCTCAGTGGTTTTCTTTTCAAGGTAATTTTTACGTCGTTCTTCCACCAAAGTACGGACGTGCACGCTCATCAGTTCACTTTTGCGGAATAGGAGACACCAGAAGGGTTCCATTATATCAAGTAGCGTTCAATCCCTCCGTTCACAACAGGTTGTCCAAAAAAGAACAGGTATACACTTTTACTATGCTGAAATCGAAAGTGAGGAGAGAGAGAGAGAGAGAGAGAAAAAAAATGTATTTTTTCCCCAAATACGGTTCTTGTACCCTTGAATATGTATGGGTCCATGTTTGATAGTGGTTTCCCAAAACCTTGTTCTAAACTGTAAACAACGGCACTTGAAGGAGAACCTTTATGCCTGAGGAGTCGATTAGTTGGTTGACTACCGACGTGTACTTTGACCGTCCGAGGAGCTCTTTTCAAGACTTGAACCATGTCTGCAATAGCGTTATTAGTTACAGACAAAAGCTCACAGAGAAATCCCCTGGCTAGCTCTACTTATTGTTAGATACTCTGAAGACATTACTTTTACAGGGTTACGTTAGTTCTGCACAACAAACCCACCCGAAACTATTTTTTTCCCCTCAAAGGTGCTATAGCAGTACAAACACTGACTTGTTATTGAATTGTTGTTCAGCTATACCTATCTATATTTTCGGAAATCATGTCTTTTAAAGCAAAGCTATTTTTAAATGTATTTCCAACCAATGCAATGGTATATAGTTAAGACAGTCTCATATCAAAGAAGATGCAGCATTGAAGCATTTGAACCATACTGTGACCTTATGCACCAGCAATAGCTGAAGGAACGATACCTGTATGAACCGTATTATACTTACAGTAACTATAGTAGATGCCATTTGTACAGGAACTAATTATAGGTATGGGTTCTACACACTACTCTTGCAGTAGCTGGAGGTATGCATCCATGTAAAGCTCCTATAGCTTTAGTAACCCTATATAGCTTCCATCCTTTTGTACATACATACCTGCAAGGTTACGTCTGATAAACTATATCTGAGGATTCATTGGTACGCTTTTTTTTTTACCTGAAGACTCCTTCAACAATATGCATACATATATGTATATATGCAAACTGTGGCTGAAGCAAAGATATCGTTTATTTTTCAAATGCTTAATGGTCTCGATAAATGTCTGTTTCCTCTCTAAAAGCCCCAAGACAGAACATGGTGGTGTAGCCAAGACATAAAAATACAAGAGTTAAGGGTTACTCACCTCGAACACGAGAATCATTGAAGATCAGCTCAGCTTTCCTACCAAATGGAACTGATTGGACTACTGATATTGCAAAAATGGCAGTGACGACTATTGTTAATAAAAATACATGTGAGGGATTTAGTCTCTGTCTTCTACTACTTGTGTCTCCACTCCTCCTGAGTTTCACCGGAACATGTGTCCACATGTTCCACCAAGCCATGGGATGACGGCGACTTGTGAAATACTATTGACACGAGGACTCTCTGATGTAAGGATATGTAGAGGTGTACTAATGTATCAGCTCATCTACGTCTCCCAGTCAAGTTCGTTGTGTTTGTAGGAGAGTGTGAGTACCTGCAATAAAAAAAAATGGCATAAGGAAGCATTAGTAATGCTGAAAATCTTTCACACAGTTGCATTTCCTCATTGTAACAGCTTTTGAAGAAGTGGGAAGGATCTATAGGGAAATTATTATGACAGGAAAAAAATGTTGACAAGTTCATGGCTGTGGGGGAGCGGATAAACACACTGTATATAATACAGACGGACAAAAGTATTTGCACACTTGGAGAGTAACGGGATTTAAGAGCGAAATGATACAAAATTGTTGGATAATTTCAAGACGCTGGTCTGATCCATGGAAAATGGGAAACTGAACGCTATCATGCAATCAGTTATGGGAAGTTGAGCCGGCGACGGAACAGTTTCAGGAGAAACATGCCAGAAGCCACGGTTTGTTACCATTATTTACTTCTTGACATGCATCGTGTGTCACGAGAGGAAAAATTACATCAACAATGTCATACGGAAAGTACTATGTATCTCCTGGGTTTTAACAAGAGAAACAGAGAGAGAGAGAGAGAGAGAGAGAGAGAGAGAGAGAGAAATAAATTACAAGTGAAACTACGCTTCATTCTGACATGACAACTTTTGTGGTTGAGTCTCTGTTCTGTAATAAGTTACAGTCAGTCCTACAGAAGGAAGACATTGTTGCAGACGCTCACATCAAAAGAATTTCAGAGAATACGGAAGATGTAGAGAGGATGACCCATGTTTTACGGGAACAAAAACCTGCACAGAACCAGAGGAAGAAGGCTAACCTCACAGTCATGTTCATATAGTGCACGTAGGAAGGTGTAACTATATGTACGTCCATGAATCAACTCTCATGCACGGATGCCTACTACATATACTAGACCCAATGCTTTCATAAAGCGGATTTTTTTTTTCATAAAAGTCTTATGCCAAGTTACACTTGCTTTAAAAATCCAACGTCTTTAATATTATGAATGTGCCTCTTTGAAGATGCTACATGTCAACGCTACTAGTTGGACTTCAATATGGACTTAAGTTTGCAGTCACGACATCAGCGGGTCTACTTACTTAATGATTATGTTTTACTCCTACTTTCTGCCGGAGACTCGTACGCAGTGTACTTACGTAATTAGTTCCTTGTAAATTCCGCACAATAAAATGCACTTGAGCATTGTTGTAAGACTTGTGTTATCTTTATACTATGTAGTTAAGGGCTGTAAACTTCATACATACTAACTTCGAAAGAGTTGTAAAATTCAGTAGAAGATAAAACCATGTACCTATAAATCAGTATGTACACAGGACCAGCTCATATAGATACACTGTATCAACCTAAACTTGAGACTTGGAGAGATGATTCGTGTAAAAAGTGTGCTGGAGGATTCTATAATGATACTTAATAATAATTATGTATACTTTTCAGGGGTGCTCCTCATCATCCCACACAATCATATTTTTTCTTGAAATCCAACATGGGCAACGACTTCCAAATACAATCATCCGATTCAGATGCGGTCTGTACTAATAAAGCTTCCACCACTCCGTGACTATTGCAAACAAGGAACTTTTTGGGAGAAGAACAGAAGCCCACCATGGTTGGGAAATCTATTCAGGACGTGTTTGCAATTACCCAAGTTTTTCTATAGTCAGGAACTATCTTGCATGAATTATTACAATTTAAAAAAAATATCCCTGCTGAGCAGAGTTCAGTTTGCCTTCCAAATTTTTTTTTATACTTCACTGTAGTGTTTCATTCAGTAAAGATTATTTCTCATTCATGCAATGGCTGGGGCTATATTCATTATATTAGGACTCATGGGAAGCTTCCAAGTTTTAGCACCGTTAGCAAACACACTGGTTTTTTTTTCAGGTGACAATACTCCTCCTAACTGTTCCTCTGTATTTAATCAATTTATTCGGGACAGAAACTATTTCAAATCAAGTAATTTTTATGAAGTCCTTTATTATCTTTTAACAGTTAAAAATCTCGGCTCTCTCTCTCTCTCTCAGTCACATAAACAGATTCATGTTGGGAATACGTGCGAAGAGGTGGAAATGATGCTGCAGAGCTGCTTCTCTCGTAACGCCTGTTTTTGTTTACTCCCTCTCATCAGCATAATATTAAATGGAGGTTTGAGGCTCTGCAGAATTGCGGTCGTGATCATCAAACCCCACATGATGGAGTGATAAATTCCTCAATGTTTATTTATTTACATTCAATCCTAACTTTATATTTTCTGCAATAATACTCGTTACAGGTGGTACAGTTCACACACAGGAGAGTAACACTCTGCTTGAAGGCAGAGCTCTTCACAATTATACTGCTCTACATTAAACAGGTACTACTCAAATTGATCATTTGCTATACGGTATACTGTAATATAAGGGAACTAAAATAAACTGTGAATCGTCTCATTGAATCGGTAACGGTTGAACACCATAATTTACAATCCCCAGAATCCTGGCCTTTGACTCATGGACCAGTGTGGATGAACTGTGAAGTGTTATTTTATTTGAGACTATAGTTGGGAGGAATTAAAATAATTCGTCAGGTCTGTTTGCAAGACTTTTTTTAGTCACTACTACCTCTGACCCAAATAATTGCATAAATTAGTTTCTCAGAGAGAGACAGAGAGAGAGAGAGAGAGAGCAGGGATGAATCATAACAGTTAAATCCAAGAAGGGATTACAGTACATCAACACGAAGATTTGCATGTCAAATACGGCCACTTAACCCATTTCTCTCACCCTGCCATTGAAAAAGTTGTACAGGTATTGCCGGGGATGATTGTTCTTCAGTCAGGATGACGTGAGCGTGATTATTGCATTAAACACCAGCTTAAGTATCCCCAGATATATATGCAAGTGTGTGGGTAAACAATCAGTTAGTGCTAATAACATTCACTGGGCAATTGCTCCGCAAAGATACTCATCTCCGTATAAATAGATACACCAGGTTACTGTTAGATGCCATTCCCAGGGGAACATTTCTCTCCGATTTACTTCATGATTCTCAATTATATTTCTCTCTGTTTTGATCAACTTCCAGGTAGATATTGTAATTGGAGTATCTATTATAATTATCACAGAAAAATTATGAGTTGAAATTAGCCCATAGGCTGTGCTATAAAAATCCATGATCCCCCAGAATGGTTTCCCTGAGCTAGGGTACACAGAGATAGCCTACGATTTTTGCTGCCGGACTTGCAAGTATGAATGGAAATTTGTTATTTAAATTCAAATAAATACATAGCAACTCTTCCTGCTCATTATCAAAACAATAATTAAGGAATGTTGAGGAGAGCTGCAGGAATACAGATCAAGTCTCTGAAATGTTACCTGGTTTATTTCCATCGGAGTAATCATTGAATGGGATGGCTACACTTCATCGCGTGATGGCTCAATAAGCTCTCAATGTTTTTCAGGACTTGCGTAAAACTAGTTTACGATTTACAGTTGTGAGGGAATAAATTTCACTACTTTGACCTGAGCATGTCGTCGCCAATGATAATGGATTCCAACGATTATGAATTCATCCTCTCATCCGTAACTTCAACTACAGACTTCCATTATGGAGATTATTGATTCCATTCAACTCAACGACAGACTTCAATGATTACGAGAATATTCCTCTCATTCAGTAACTAAAATTTCTACAGGAATTTCGTAAATAAAAGGCTGAAGAAATAAATTGTACGAAGACATTGACGTTAAAATTGTCATTTGAATTAAGCTTTGTCTTGCAGGGGAAAAGATCCCTTCAAAATTCCTGTTTCAAGAATTAAGTACAAGGAGATTTTTTGGAGGAACCAAATTTTAGAAATGAAGAATTCTTTTTTAGAAGAGTATTAATTTTCCTTCCGCCTACTTTCCGTCCTGGCAATGACACCTACAAATCCCAAGACTAGAGAGAAAGAAGCGGCAGGGATTTTGCATTTGGATTTGCACTTCATCTGCATTCTGCAAGGACAACGGACAATGGACAGGACTGTAAGAATATGGTGAGGACATGTCAGTCCGTCAAGAATGCACAGGAGAGCAGATGAGAAGTGGGAAGAAAAACGAAGGGTAAAAAAACTGAGTGAGTGAACGTATCACTTGCTACTCCATGTTGCTCTGAGTTAGGAGGTCCCGTTAGGAGCAACAGGTTTGGTTTATCCCGACAGCAAATTGTGCCTTGCTCTTTCTCTCTCTCTCTCTCTCTCTCTCTCTCTCTCTCTCTCTCTCTCTCTCTCTCTCTCTCTCTCTCTCTCTCTGGCTTGCCCAACCATACAATATAAGCAGTGAGACTTCAGCTTTGTTGAGACTGGCAGAGTCCAAGTAGATATATGATTCTCGAAAAAAAAAATTTCAATAGTACTCAAGAGAGTGTAAGACATTCCGAGGTTTTTAACAGCACCTTGGCACAGCAGTCAGAAGCTGCCTGTAAAGCCTTGCCGCTAGTGAGCCATAACGCTATGAATCAAGACGAATGGGGGGTAAAGGTAAAACCCATTGCAGAACGTGAATTCAAATCGAACCAATCTGATTGTGAGCTATAGGTATGGTAGTAAAATCCATCAGGAAGAAGCGCAATGAGATGATACGGAGACGTTGAGGTCATGAGGATTGAAAGCAAATGACATCAGTCAGCCGGTGAAACAAACATAATCCTATGTCAGATTTCCCACAGAAAAAGCTGCACGAGCTGAGATATTAAGATTACGGTAATTTCCTTGATATGCCTCTATAGTCTTGTACTAACCCACAACTGGAACATAAAAATAATCTCGTAATAAATGCGTATATGTAGATAATTAAATGTCAGTTCTTTACCGTCTCTCTGTGAGTATACTCCACTAATCCAATCCCTCAAGAATCTCCCGTCATGCTACTCATTCAACGCACATGTCAAATTTTGGTAACCGGTTATACCACGAAACGGTTCTCACTTCCCAGCTCAATTACTTCATTAAAAAATTGCCGGAATTTTCTTTAACTTTCTTCAAAAGAGGGAATTTATTAGGCTCTTATTGGCCATTGCTCTTATTGCATATATGAAAGTTCCGTTCTTCAAAGGTTTTGCAAGTCTCTCCGCCTCAACACGAAAGTTGACAATGGAGGTAGCTCTTTCATATTCCACCTGTTACCTGCTGTATTTCATCATGTTTTTGAAACAGAAGCTATTACCAATGTTACAGTGTCGCGGGAAAAAAATCCGATCTCAATGTAAGTAATTATTACATGCACAAAAAGTACTTTTACAGATCTCAGGAAATCAGGTTTTGTAATCATTTGAGTGAGGGTCTGATTTTGCGAATATTGATATATCAACAAAAACAATCTGTAATACAAGCAAAAATACCTTAAATGGCGTATCAAAAAAAGACTGGAGCGTATAATTGTTATTGTAGGATAAAAGGCGGCCGCTCTTTAGTGTACCATAAAATGTAGCAGGTGTTACAAATAATTATCAAAAACTGAATTACATATAAATCAAATTGTAAAACATGGCTATGTCACAAAAAACCAACCACCTATACAGGTCTGGATGAAATACAGCCCAATTATTGCCACAATATTATTTTACTATATTATTATAAGCCGTCCTAGTGACAGCTTATAAAAATATTGGAGGTTTTCCTTTGGACATACTCGCCTTGCCAAAATTATGCATACAATTAATTTGACGTGACTTCCCTTAAGTAGCTGCTACGTTATTTGAATATATGAAGCCTCATTAAAAAAGTTTTTTTTAAAAGAGCAGGGCTAATTATTAACGTTTTGAGCAGTAGCTCCCACCTTTCTTTCAAATAGTCTTGTGTCCGCAAAATACATATGTGTCCACAGAACTTACTATCTGTATTTGTTCAGCTATAAGATTTTAGGGATTTTGTAACTAGTAAAAGATCTTTTGCTAATACAAGGGATCATTTAAAATGTCAAAGTCAGGAGAGCTTAAAATGGTAACCAGTGGCTGGGCAGTTGTATTTTTTAAATTGAATTAATTACATGGCTACTACTCCTGTGCCTGTTATTGTTCTGGAAATTCTGCGATATTTTGCTCATATCTCTGTCATAAATCAGCAGTCCGAAAATCTCCACATGGGTCCTGGCCATAATAAAGTATACTCTGCTCAATTTAAGTCATGACCTGTCATTTACAATACTCACACCAAGCTGGGCTACCATGCACAGAGAATGTGTTTGAGTAATTATTTTAATAAGTCCTCTGGTCATTGCAATATTTAAAATATTTTACAAAGTGGTCCGTTGCCCCATTATCAATGACAGGTCAGATTTGTCTACCAAAGTGTTTTGCCCATGGTAAATTAAATTTTCGTAGATGCCATGAATATATGCATCGATTTTGGATTGAATACCTTTCAATCTCTCAAGTGACTCTTCCTCAAGTTCCTGCATCTCAAGTACCATAAATTAATTACTTTATAATAATAATTATATTATATCTCTCTATGGGTCTCGCACATGCAAATACCCCAAGAAACTCTCCAGTAAAAGTGTTTAATTCTCAGCGGAAGTTCCGTACAGTTTATGACTACTGTCACGGGGAATATTACAGATGAAGAACTTAATTAAGGATGGCAGTGTGAGGTAACAAAGCCTTACAATAATAAATAACAAAAATTACACGCGGTTAAAAAAATCCCACCAGGATAATGCGTAGACGTCAACTGGATGGAAATTTCCCTGGGAATTATCTACAATGGAAAAAGGGAACAGAAAGCAACGGATAGAATATTAACATAAGTGGAGAGAGAGAGAGTCTTAGTCTTACCTTAGGAATCGTGGAATGTTTTCACTAAAAGATAACTGTCCAAAGAGAGCGATCCCGCTGGATTGAACAAAAAATAATGTCGGGCTTAAATTAACAAAAGGTCCCAGCGTAGTCTCCTTGTATATTTGGAATTGTAGACAATAAAGTAAAGTGTTCGTGGTGGTAGTCTTCAAGGGAAAATAGTTGTCACACTACATATAATTATATATATGATCAATAATATAATAAATAAATGAAAAGTATCACTAAGAAGTAGAAGACGAGGAACAATTTCGTTTTTTGTTTTTTGGAAAAATATGAAGTTTTATGACGGACTGAGAGTATAGTTGATTATTATTATGTTTTTGGCCGTCCCAAGTAGTAGTAGTCACTGTCGTACGTTACGGTAGCAAGTCCAGCAATTGAGTGAATCCAGGCCTGGACTCAGACGTACTGTCCAACAACTGTTTGCGGGAACAAACTCAAGTGTCAAATAAAATCCTAACTGACTTGAGTCTTCCTTCAAGTTGAGTGAACAGGTAGCCAAATAATTTTTGCCCCTCTTCTTCGACGTCGTCTTCGTCTTGTGAACAATCAGCCTTTCCTTATACCTGCAAGCCAGTCAGCCTACCTGCCTTCCCTGAACCCTGACTGACACAACAACTAACTTGTACCATATAAGACAATCCCCAGCCAGTTTTCCTTTGCACACTTTGATACCTAAACGTACAGATACTTATCCCTTACCTGTTGTCCGTACATCAGCATTGCATGAGCATGTCTCTCTCCTTACCTCTTACTACTACAACTACTACTACTACTCACTTTATTACTCCGAGTTACTACTACCATACTATTATTGCTACCTATTTACTACTAAAACCTGATTTAAGACCATTCGCTATAATAGAATCTGTATGAGGAGCCCCGGTGCAGAGATATAGTAACGAAGGGGAAAAATAATCCATAGTTGGAGTCCCCAGTCGGACTTGTACATATCCCAAATATACAGATACCCTCCCTCTCAATAATGCATATGTCCCTAGAAAATCACAAATACCTTCTTTCAATATCAGTAGGGTGTCCGTAGGTCAATATGCACGTATCTATGTATATGCGTCTACTATTTTTATCCTATTATAATTACCACCTTGGAATTCCCATGTACATACTCCGCCCCCGATAAGTTTATTTTTTGTCTTCTTTTAATGAGAATTAAGGTAATTGTGACAGCTCCGTTTAGCATAATTAAAAACGCTAGAGGATCTGAAATAAATCACCCGTCCTTCTCATGTCAACCGTATCTGGGCAATTAGCTCAAAATTCTCCGTAGTGGTCCTCACAGAAGTAATTAAAACCAAAAAGCCTTCGCCAAAAGCATTATATCTGTAGTAGTACAGCCCTGTCACCTGTCCGGGTCGGATGGCTGGGAGGAACTGTCATATGTAATTACGTGTATGTTTGGGGCATATGTCAACGTTATATTTTCTCAAGTAAAAATGACATACAGTAGGAGCAATGCAGGCCGGCAGAGTTATTCTCACGTCATTTCTATTTATGTTATGACATGAATTCCTTTCACATTTGAGACAGCATCGCTCAAGTTGTATTTTTATCCCTGCACTTGCCTTTGTTTTTTGCTCCTCCCTGTGTCGGTCCAATCAACAAGTCTTGCAAGGTAATTCAAAACCCTGGTATAATCACAAGTTCCCAGTTGTTATCTTTGACGAGTCTAGTATTTGCAAGGTCTCATTGTTTTCTTAATTATCCTACAAAGTTCATTGAGACTGGCCGGATGTTTGTAGACACCCGCATACTCTCAGCTTTGGTAACGAGTCCGAACTCTGTTCAAGGAGTCTAGGACAACCGTGGAATTATTGTAGAAATAATTAAAGTGTACGCTCCATATAAAATCCATGTTTTCCTTTCATAACAAAAACATTTCTTTAGCCTGCTAGACGCAAAAATTATCAGGCACAATTCCGTTTAGCTCAGTGTTAATTTTTCTCAGAGTATGCCACATTAGTATTTTTTTCACATAATTTTGCTGCTGTTTAAAGGAGGTTCCTGTAAAGAGACTGCACTCTGAATTGAGACAATTTTGTTTTTTCAGAAAAAAATAGCATTGTACATTATCCCCTTGATAATTTCGTTTCTTATATCTACATAATTATTTTTGGAATGTATTTCTATTCCGAATATCAGGGAATTAAAACGAGTGGAAAGGATGTCGTAAGGGGCTGACGGCAGTAATAAATATTCCCCTTATATAGGTAGAGTATAGACTTCAAGAAGCAGGAAGCTAAAATTGTAGAGAGTGCATAAGCTTTATTACAACAGTAGCTGCTATTTAATTCAGTGTGGATTGAATATCAAAAGTTTTGTTAATTGCGAAGGCAACTAGTGTAAACAGCGGTGAGTTGTCATGCAATGTGTTCATTAAATAAAAAAAATGCTAGTGTGAAATACAGCGTTGATTCCTATCATTTTGACTGGTTTTTACTGCTATGTAACATTCCCTCGGATATAACTGCACTAACTTTCAACATTGAAAAGTGATCAGAACTTTTTCCTCTCACGGCACAGGATTTTCCTCAAAGATTTTCAATCTCTTGGAACATCAACAAGACTAACTGAACTTGCACTTTTCTGCATGTCAAATGAATGAGTCCGACCGTATACACATACATACGTCCGTATGTGTATAATCCAATATGTATATAACAACCTGAGTACACACAGGACTGACTGTCCATTTACTCATCCTAAGTACCAAATAAGTATCTACGGCTTTCATATTATTAACGTCATAAATCCCACTGGGCCCGTAGCTTGAGTTTCCAAGCGCCAACACTCCGGATAATATGTATGTATTTTCCATAGCATAAAAAGAGGAAGGAAACATTTTATGTATTGAAACCACTTAAAAATGAGAACTGTTCAAAGAAAGGTTATTTTACTCCAACTGTTTACTCGTCTAGAGTATATACCTACTTCATAGTTTCTTCCGTACAAATAACTGTATCTTTCTGTTTATCCTCAAATAATTATTACCATATAACTTTCCACCGGTTATGCAATAAAGTCCCAGAAATTATCACCTTCTCACACCTCAAACACACACAGACACTCACATATGTATATACATCTCCCTACATACATCCTAATTACGGTAATTTCTTTTATAGTCCTTTAGCACCATTCGTTTTTTGTCTGTCTGGTGGTAGGTGATTCAAAACCTTGAGCCTTAATTTTATAATTGTCTTCAGCCACTCAGTGTCTTCATCCCCTTAAATTCATCAAATCTAATTAAATGACCTGCATTAATTCCTTTTGCTTGGTCATGCTATCCACACAATAAAAGAAAATATTCCGTAATTATTAGCTCACGGAGACCACTCCGTCAGACTGCTCCCTGTCATAGTCATAAACAGGAATAAATAATAGTATTCTTAAATAAAAGACAAGTTTAATGTAGGAACATAAACTCAACTTGACCTTATTTTCTGGTAAAAACTGTTAGTCTCTTTGTTCGGTTTGTCAGAAAACTAGCCTTTATATGGGACTTTAATCCCTGGTGCAAATAATAACTTAAAAGTCTTGTGAATCAAAAAGGTGAGATTTAAAAAGAAATGTTTTTTTTGCTATTGTGTGTGAGAGGACGACAATAGAGGAAACATTCCAAGGGAAAAAATATCTTAATGCTATTTATTATGCTCATTCCCCCTTTTTTTTATTATTAAAAGGTCTGCCGCAAAAATGAATTCACAGATGTCAAGAATTTGCAGGTATCTTCTTACGTATGTAATTATATAGCCACTTGTACATATGTAGATACATAAGCATTTCTACATACAAAGTACTGTCCATATCTACATATAGGTGCATGCTACTGTCCAATGGATATGCTTAAATGGAAAGACATGTAAACATTCCAATAAACTGGGAGGTAAGTGGAGGGACCAGGCGAGCAACCAAAAGGAGTCAAGTGTAGATAATAAAAATGTGCAAAAATTTTCTGCATTCATTTTTTGTTTCTGCATCTATGAAAAAAGTAGGATTTTCTCAGCCTATTGCTTAGGATTGGGACTTGGACTAAGCTGAGAGCTTGAATGGAGTATGGTCAACAATCATGTTATAATAGTCTGATGAATCCTCGCTCCGATATGTACTATGTAATAAGTAAGTTATTAAAAAAAAAACTCATGGATTTTGAGGTATTGGAGATACGAGGATGTCAGAAAAGTGTTATTGCGCGTCTTGACTATTGCCAGAGTCCAGAGAAGGTTGTGGTGGAAGTGGATGATATCCACGGAGTATACTTATGCATGAAGTGAGGTGAGACAGAGAAGATTGCTCCCAAAGGGAACAGTTGTGGTCTTTTCCTCCGTCGTCTTTCGTGTCTTTCTTGTTGAGTATGCAAAGTGGTGAATGAACTCATGTAGCCTTGTCCTAGCCCTTCTCTCTTCCGTCCACAATCTCATTATTAACCATCCATCCCGTACTTATATGTAGTTCATCATCATCAACAACCTTAAAACGGAGGTAGGCTCTCGGACTGTCGGACTATAGACATGAAAAGTGCATACCTACAGAGTCCTATGTACGTGTATCTACATACAATGGAATATTATTACATACCCTGTAACATCTAGACCACAACAGGTACACAAGCCATATATATGAGGGGATATACATATACATACAGTAGATACATAGGGACTAGGAAACATGCTCCTCTCATAATATGGTCTCTTGACTCAACACAACAGAGAGCCTGTAGTAGCTTCCACTATATACTCTCCATATAGATCTCTTTAATATGAAGCTCCGAAGTACAGCTCCATATTATGTAGCCACATTCTCTGTACAATCCAACTCCTTAAAATACAACTCTGTGGAACTGTACGTACACACATACATACATAGATCCTACACTGCTCTATCTGTACACACAGTTTCGTCCATTTATTGAGTACCTAAATAGCTTGACTCATTGCATCACGTTCATATGAATTCTCTCTCATTGTCAGTGAGAAGGTGCTCATGCTAAAAAATTATAGGACACTATATGTGGATACGAGTCTTTTAGGAAATCAACGCTGATACTGTGTACTCTTGCTGTAGGAGAGACCTCGTTATAGAACTAGCATCTCTCAGAGTCTTGTGTTACTCTTCCCTTTTAATCATGCCATATGATAGATACTTAGATATTTTCCCTTCTTATCAGAGTATATACTTTTGTGAGAGTCAAATTTAGATTCCTGCAGGGATGCTTTTATAAACTCCCTCACTGTATCAGTACACTGTGGAGACCTATGGGGAGGCATATCTCTCGCTAAAGTTGGCCTCTCTGTTACAGAATGGTTCGCTATGGGACCCGTAGTGTCAAGTAACGTATTGTGGAAGATGAAACTGATACTTTGGGTCCTGTATCATGTGCGCATATATCTGAATTTATTTATCTTAATTCTTTGAGTGTAAACTATGAGCTTGAACTCCGAAGCACAGTGACGAAGTTTAGGAAATGCACTTTGAAGACTTGGAATAACCAATGAGCGTACATGTAGAGTACTTATGCACAGTATAGGCTTGAGATGAGCATCCCTCCATATGATGAACTAATGGAAATCTTTGTGGACCTGCAGAAGTTTAGTAGAGAATTTTAGGTAAGTCATTTGGAGGAGTATACATGGACGTTACTAATTTTTAGCATGATGACGAGGAGAGAAAATAGGGTTCATGTAAAATGATCTTATACATTCATGAGTATATCCCCGGATTGGGAATTCAGGTGATAATTATTATTAGAACAGAAAGTCAAATCTCCATAAGCGTGTGTACTGCCTCTGAGTGAGGGTGGTAAACAGAGAGCATGACATCAGTCGTAAATGGTAAATAACTACCATTGTAAATGTTAATTTGAGAGCTCCACACCCGTAAATGGAACAGGATTGCAGTATTTATTCCCATTTCATTTTTTTTTCTCCTTCTTTTTTTAGTGGGGAAAAGATGGATTTTATCCTACTTGTATTTTGTCTGACAATGAGCAGTGATAGGATCTCACAAGTCCAAGTACCTTTTGGTTTCATGTCTCTATGGACAAATGCTTGAGGTGTGTGTTGGAGGAGAGTTGTTCTTGGGATTTATTTGTATTGAAAATACTCCTCCAAATAACTTCCATCAAATTTACATACTCTGGCTGGTCCAAGTCTGGAGAGGAGGCTCAGCTGAAATGTAATCATGTTTTTTTTCTCTTTATTGTTGACACGGTTTGTGGATTCGGTCAGAAGATGAGCTGAGAGACAGTCCAGTCATAATTCATTAGACTTTACGACTCACGACGTGTATTATTATGACGACGATTACGGTGCTCATCCCCTCTCCTCAATGAAAGATTATTATTTCTCAAGAGGAATAGAATAAATACTACTTAGAGGGTAGACATCATACACGCATCTAAACAATCTCGATCTTTGGGGGAGATTAAAAAAAAAAGTAGTAAATGAAAAGACACTCGTAAAATCAGTGCTAAAGCATGAGGGAATTCGCACTTTGTTAAAAAGTCCCGCAGCCATTTTACTTAATTTCCATGGGTGTAGAGCTATGTATGTACAGTATGTACGTTTTGAATACAAGGGCTAGAGATTATTCTTGAAATCCTCCGTTGCACTTCACATCGCCCACCACATTTACATTAACATGTTCGCCCTGTCAACTACAACATCATAACTCTCTTACTAAAAATCTGTCATATTGACTTGAACAATGGTGCAGGATCTACTGTCAGACGTATGGACAGTAGTGGCTATGGCGTACTGTACCTGAATTTTCCCTCAGTCATCATTTGCCCATCAAATGGGGTAAAAATCAAATGGAAACGAGTTTACTCGTCACTATATAGACATTTCAATTACATGTACAATGTGGATTTGAGGGCTCTTTCCCTCCATCATTTCAGCAGTATTTCTGGACTTTAAAATAATCCTCAGGTCTTAAAAATGATATCATACTGGGTCTTGGGATGAAGTTTCAACCAGTCCCATATACATATCTACATACGGGACAAGTGCATGTTGAAGTCACCCTGTTTTGAGGTAAGAAAGATCAGGACTGTGTGTAATCAATTATATAAATTTTATTATCTGGAATATTTACAATCGGGACGGTGGAATAAATTATTCGATCACAATTTCTGACTTGGTTAACACGTTTCTTGAACATCTGGTCACATCAGTTCTCTATTTTTCTAGGGAAAATGAATCACCAGAGAGAGTAGAGCTAGAAGTAGGAGTAGAGTCATCATGGATGGGATGTTGGGTAAGGCTGCGTCTTCAGCTGGTACAATAATGGGTTTTCTATTTGATCCACCTGCGCCTATTACGACATCATTACTGGTGTCCAGTGCTGTATAAATCAAAATAAATTCCCACTTTTTTTTTAAATTTGACCAAATTTTTACATCATCCTCACGTAATGTGTAGGTCATTGAATTTACGTGTGTGTGTTGTCTACAGTCTACAGCCATATGACTAGTCATATAAGCCTGAGTTTTGGAGATGTATAAAAACCATGTTCTTGATACATAATAAAAAAATATACTACTAAATGTATTAATTTACATAAGAAAAGTAAAGGAGGATTCTTTTTAAAACAAAAAAAAAAACACTTGACCTCCAAAACTCCAAGAAGAAAAACTTACAGTCAACTCCATCCCCTATGTTACACAAATGTGAGCGGCAAGTTCGGTAGAAAGTAGTGAACTGGTTGTCGACTAAGATGTCATCCTGAATCGGAGGCTCGTTCTTCTCACAATTCCTCATAAAGGAAACTACCGTACCTAGAAAATAATGTAATCATAAATTACAAATGTACAGCACGTGTTGGGATGAGAGACGGAACACCATGTATTTAGCACATCATCTGGGATTGTTGCGGTCGCGGGTCCATCAATAATGAACGGAATGTCATTTTGACATGTCCTGCTTAATTATGACGAAAGATTTATCACGTCCGCAGTATTTTCAGCCCCGATTGTCTTTTCCCACTTGGAGCCTTTTGTTGTATTTAACTTGCTCTCATCTGGCTCCGTCCAATAAAGTCGAGAGGGACAGGAAGTCCCGTTAAGACATTACTTAATTCAAGAATGGAGCTTTGCCGATAGGTGTGAAAATTAAACACTTGTTCACGAACAATAAATAGGCTACATAATAATTATACATAATTGGGTATGTATGGGAGGTGTTGGGAAGAGAGCTCTGTTTCTGGAGCGGGTGGTGCCAATTCACAGTTTCTCTCCGTCCATCCATGCAGCATACATATGCGGGATACCTCTTAACCTACAAGAGTTTTATTGATCATAACTGTTTACTTATTAATCTAGTCAGAAATGCGGTAATCCTTACAATAGACTCTAATTCGTCATGATTAATTCGTGCCGTACCGTTCATTCCTGTTTCTACTGACACCTCTTACCAGAGTGTCATTCTTAGCAAGGGATCGTATTTAAAGGAATTGTTACCACTCCGAAGTCAGAATAAGGAACACATACTTATTTTAGATACAGTTCCTCCTGCTATATGGCTCTCTCTAAAAATGCATATCCAAAAGTTTAATAATGTCTGGATTTTTTTTATGTCATCAGGTTTTTTTTATCGACACTCATTCTAAGGAATGTCCCTGTACATACTTACGACTTACTTACTTCTATTCCCCACTAATGCATTATAATATATTTTTTTGCTCATAATGAATTTTAACAGAATTTCATAGAATACCTTTAGTTTGTAATTACTTGAAGTACCATTGGATACAATAGCCTTTACAATTAATGTGAATGGATTGAAAAAAAAAAACATTTTTTAAGAAGAGTTTTTCTTTTTTTGCTGACATACCTGGCATATCCGTGTACTCAACTCTTCTTATAGTACACCAACCGAACCCACTGCCATCTTCCTGATCACATGGGGTTGACGGTGAGCCAACAATGACCTGATTGGGATTATTGAGACAGACCATATCATTTTCCTGACTTACGCAGGTATAGCATCGGTAACCCGTCTGACCTGCTCTCTCAAAAAAAAAAATTCCAATTAAATTATGCATGAATAATACTTTTCTAGTGAAACCCATAACCCAGTCGCTTTTGTGATCAACTTGAAATTACATAGGACTTAAAGGAGTATCTAATAATAATTGCAATGTCATAACTATATACAAGTCATATAGGAACGTTTATAGCTTTGAAATATACTCTATTGAGATCAATGATTTAATAAATTATATTTCCAAGTGACGTCTCTGAAGAGAGCCACACGGTGTGGTATAGTCTTAGCCTTAGTAGTAGTGCCTGTGAATATCCCGATAGCAATCACTAGCTCATACAAAGGGTTGTAGGAGACACATGAGGTAATTGTAATAAAGTGGTTAATGGTATGAAAAAATGGGAAAATTCTTGTAGGTCTTTACCATGGATACATCCTACAAGAGTGACCAACAGGAGGGTGATGGTCCACTTTTGATGTTGTCCAAGACATGGATTCATGACTGCCGACTCCCCGCAGTTATAATTATATATAAAGCTTGATACGACTCCGGTCCAAAACTGGTTTCAATTCCAACTCAAATCTGTAGAGATTGAATCAAATTCCCCATCAGACAGTCCACGCACGTAATCGTACTAATAAGATGATCCGATGGCAAACAATTGTAATGTGCTACTAGGTGAATCAATTATGACATAACTTGCCTTCCGTTCCAATTCTTACGAGATGCTGACAGCCTAATTAATGGAGTTGTTTTACAACCAATTAGTATCAACTTGCAAATCAAATAATTTTTCAATCCGTCTTCTAAATCAGTTCTCTCTAACTGTACCACGGGCGCTAACTCACTCATGGGGCGAGATTCCAATTATTGCTCCCTCAAGTCCACGTTCTGATTAACTCTCTTTAGTTTCTATATATGTGAATGATACGATATTGAAAAACTAAACTCTGTGAGCACCTACATTACATCCACATACCTAATCATTACGTGAGGGGATCTGCTAATACTTTCAATCGGTTATTATCTCAAAAATGTCTGATACAAGGTTATCAGCACAACCTATGAGTCCTGATTTCATTGTAGCCTTTAAGCCCCGTACAGTGGGATCATCGTTGTGATGTTTAAATGTCAGAGGAGATACGACGGGACGGTGCAGCTTAACGGGTTGTGGTCCGTGTACTACATTCAATTTTTATTGATGGGGAGCATATATCAATCCAAATTCTGACATGACTTAATTATTCATTTACAAGATCTTCATCTTAGTAAACCCTCAAGGTATCCCAGGCTACTGAAGCACCATTATTTACTAACACAGAGCCTAGGAATTTGCCCCATTGAGCTGTTGGGGCAGAAGGCTGGGATTCTGCGTTATTATTCTGACGCAGAATAAGTTAATTTATTATTGATTAAAAATTACCGATAAGTCAAAAATGTACGTCAGAATATTTCCCATTCCATTTTTATCTAGTACATATAACGTTTGGTCGTGTGAGGTAAATGGTCAGATTTGCAATCTGTTTTGCTGGAAAGTAGTTGTTGCTAAATATTTGATATCTCCGCTCTATCTGGAACTGTTGACATTTATTGACATATCATTAGGATAGATTACTAGTAGATAAAGGACAGTTTACAGCTGCTAATGAGTTCGCAATAATAGTTGAATCAAAATTAAATGAGTCAGTCAGAATAGATATTGAGATCAAGTTTGCACTGATAACTATACCTAGTAGTGGTCATCAAATTGAATGCTATAAAAATAAATGGTATCTGTAACTCAAATAAATTTTAAGAACCAGAAAAGCGGGAACTTCAAGCGTGCAATGTTTTATTTTGATTGTGATTTAAAATGCAATATTTTGAAAAAAAAAGACTTGTAATACAATAGCTATGTATATATCCGAGTAGAAAATTATTTGATGGATTTTGATCTGCTGGCATTTTTGTATATAGGAAACATAATTTAGTCTAATATCAAGAAGGCAGTAAAAAACAAGTATGAGAACGTCAAAAACGGGTAGGAAAAACAGGAAGCAATTCTATAGAGATGTAAAGAGTTAGAGGACCCATCCATGTCCATCTCCTCTCCGTCATCTTGAAACCCCCGTAAACCTGTTCAGACAGACGCAATTCAAGTTAACTCTCTTTTATTTGGCTGTAACCGTTTATTGAGTCATTGACTATATGACTTGAAGGCTCAAATGAGGAATTGTATATAGAATTTAAAAAAAAAATCAAATCTCTCCGTACTTTGACGGCCATCTCCAAAGTTACATAAATGACTCCTACATACGCGGTAGTAGGTTATAAAGTAGTCGTCCATCATTACAGCTTCATTTACAAAGGCTGGTTTCTTCTCACAGCTCCGGTTTAACGAAATAAGCGCTACCGCCTCTGCAGGAAGTTCATATAGGATTCATAACAACAAATTAGCACATAAACCATAAAATATGCATAGGAATCATTATATTATCGGTGTGTGAATAATTAGCTGCAAGGGGCATCTGCGTCCTCAGCTTTCTCACTAACTGTTTTTGTGTACAAGTATATGATTACTTTTGAGCTACATCCATTTAATTTGCATCAAGAAAAAAAAATTGAGCCCTGACTGGAACACAAGAATCATATGTGCTTTTTTATAAGGAATTCAATGGTGAATGGAAATGAAATGTGCTCATACAATAGAATAGTATATACATATGCACTGGTGTCAAACAAGTGTTAAATTTTTGGAATCAAGTTGTGAGCTAAAATTCCTTAGGATAAATGAATGTTGCTGTAGATATCTACTGTGTACTAGTGTCAAGAGCGGTGCATATATTGGCAAATAAGAAAAGTTTCTACTCCTAGACTCACCAGGAATGTACACATACTCTAGCCGTCGAATGGTACAGTAGTACTTGCAAGGAACAGTTACCCGACCTTCAGTTACATTATTCGGAATATCTAAACAGGTTGAGTTACTATCCTGTGTTGAACACGAGTAGCAATGACGCTGACCTATAACAAGTAACAATGTCTGCATTTTAAATCCTTTCCCAAATGGACATTCCAACTGAGATTTTATACAGTTCTGTGCTTTCAAGCTATGGTAATGGTACGTGGTCCATGAAGCACTGCTTGTCTCTACCTACAGTGCAGTGTACCCTCACTATGTGTTACCTACCCCCACGTTACAGAATTTTCTCTGAAGGAGACAAAATATTCTCCTATTCCCTTTGATCCCAACGTTATTTTCCTATGTACCTAGGGTTCCTCTTATTATTAGTCTTGTAGAGATAGGGTGGACTGTACATACACGATGTAGATACTATGACTCCTAGGAAAGACGGAATGTCTCTCCCAAGCAGAACGCTTTCCACAGTTTTGAGGAAAATTTAAAAACCGGGCAGAATCTCAACATTTACAATCTCCCTAATTATTTATGTATCAATCGTTTCCTTTGTTCTTTGTCGTAGAATCCCAACGGAGAAACAAAAGAGGGATGGACTTGCAAAATGGCACCGGTAGGAATTATTTTAGGAAGTACAGTGTGTAGCCCAAGATCAGGCCATGGCGCGTTAACGAGGCCTCCAGACCTTCAACTCCTTTGTTTTTGCGGGCTGTGAGCCTGAATTTCTGAAGTTACCTGACACTTTCCCAACACGCCCAATACATTGCTTTGGCAACCCCACGGGTTTCCTCTGATTAATAAGGATTTTTGAATTCCTTCATTTGCATAGTAACATTTCTCATTTCAGTGTAGTCCAAGCCCATATGTTTCTCAGACAAGAATCTTGTCCATCAAAAATAAATGTGGGCCAACAAAAAATATGCACCCTGAACTAAATTTCCACTGTCTTTAAAAATACAGTAATCATTAGTCCAATTTTAAGCATAGTTTGCATGCATTCTTTGAAATCATTACTATTACTTGTTAAAACATGAAGTTCAATTCGATGCATGACACTAAATACAAAATACTTTGATTGTTTCCCCCTGAACTCAATTGCTTTCTAGAGGTTAGGAACAGAATACCATCAAAGAAATTAAAAGGAGAGGAGAAAATATTTGTAAAAGATTTTTTTAAAAAAACCTTACAATTCACGGATCCAATGAAACATAGTGATGTGAAAACAACAGGAACAAAAAGTATACTTTGGACGAGCGCACATTTCATTTTATTCAGTAAATCCTTCCGGGGCTACACACCACAATGACTGAACAACAACATTAATAACAAGCAGTGATGCACTGGATGACAAATTTACTACTTGATGGATGTAACTTTTCCTGGTGTTTAAAGTTTAAACTGTATGGAAATAGGACTCGATGTCTGATACTTTTTAATTCATTACTATCTCCTCTTAGACAAATTGATATTGATTTTTTTTTCAGAGAATTTTTTTTCCTCTTAAATAATTATTATATATAGTTAAACTTGCGGGAGAAATTTATGCAGATAGGTTTTCAGACGTCGGTTTTCGGGCTCCTCGTGGCTCGGAAATATGACTGTGTCTGTTGTGAATAAATAAACTACTTGATTTTAACTGACGGGATAGTATTGCAGAGGAAAGAATAGAGTTGCTTATTTTTAGCAACATGTTTTGCACTTGGAACCAGTGCCAGGGTCGCATTCTAAATTGTATACATGGCTTTACGTAAAAGATGCCTGCAAAGCTCTACTCGCGAATGATGTTCTTCCATGCAGATGTTATTAGCATTTTATACAGGAATGGCTTCACTACTCAAGGCAAGGGACAGGAGAAAGTATGAAGGAATTTTTAACCAGTGACCAAATTTCTCACGGCTGTAAATTATTTCTTGAAAAATAATTAAATTTATTTTCCAATTCGTAAACAAGACGGCTTCCAACAATTTTAACAAGAAGGTATTCTCAGGCACATTTGTAAAACATTCTTTTTCTATGTCTGCCTGACCTTAAACACATGCGAGGTTCCACTAGAAGAGGCCTGAAAGTAAGAAGAAGTATTTATGAATCATGAATAAGTGTGCATTCAAGGAAGGGCATTGGTTCCTATGAACAATTTGTCGTAAATGAAATTCAAGCCAATTTACTTCAGTTGAAGCTAATTATTTAGCTTCGGAAGTTATGTGTCGTAATAATTCTTCAGTTTCTTTTTCGGGGAAAATTCATGAGTTCTAGAGTAAGAGGGGGAAATGTTGTGAATTTTCATTTGAAAGTTAATTTTTTTTGTACGTATGTTTATTAGAAGCATTTTAGGATCGGACCAGATGATAGAATTGCATGGTATATAGAAATGTCATGCATGGTTTATGTATAGTTAGATGTAAACAAGGTTGCTTCCAAAAATATTCAGTCTTTTAAATATTGAGGAAATCATGCATATGTTACAGCCCGGAGATAAACATTCATGTATATATTTTTTTGTTTACAGAACGTCCTTTTCAGTTTGATGGTTTGCTGAGCGATTCTTTCTACTTCATGGTTTAAAGTGGACGGTTCACCGGGAATTAGGAAAACCTTGATTCGGATTTGAGGTTTTGCCAGTGAGACACAAAACAGACACGTTAGCCAAGATTTCGAGACTTGATTTAGTCATCGAACAATTATAGATCCAATCGATAATGATTCCGACCATTTGGCAATGAAATCCAAGCTCTATAAACTGATTGTGAGATAAAAGCTTCAATTCCACTATGAAGTACATATTCTTACCGAGTTTCCGTAGAAACAAGACCTGGCAAGTGTAGTGACTCTCATCGCTATGAGCACCCTTACAACTCCTAAATATCAATCTTACAATGGTGTATGTACTATTTTATAAGAGTGAGCGATTAATGTATGGAAAAAATGCTCTTACAAAACGCCTCTTCTAAAGCCAGTGCACTAAATATATGTACATAAGTGCGTTTACACATCAACTCGGAAGTTTCACACGAGCAGGATCAATCCGTTATTCTAGACCTTACAAAGTTATGCAAAATGGGAGAGATGCATAGGATACCGAACCGTTCCTGTCAATGTCCTTCCTATGAAATATTACTTTTTCGGTTTTTGGAGCAGGGCACGATGCCATGTATGTACAGATATGCACTTACTGTTAAGTTGCCACATGTAAGATAGTAACTATGAAAGTCATAGTGCACTTTGTAGCAACGACAAGATTTAAGGACCCCAAAAGCTCTGTATGCCTGAGCTTCAAAAGTATGCAGAATATTTTGGCAAAAATTGAGAAAACAGGTACTTTATTTGGGCATAATGTTCTGGATATTTTTTTTATGATACTGACGTTTTAATTGTATATTTATTGAATACGTCTGTAGTTTCCAGATAACTGAAAATAATACTAATTATAATAATTAACTGTAAATGCACATTTTAGATTTTGAGGACTTTTCCATCTATGTACATTGCAGGTATTAAATAAATCTTTCATATACATGCATTTGATTAATTATCAAATGTAGAATGTATTTTTTCCATCTCATCGTCACTGAATAGTCAAAATAGTTTACTGTACGTGCGCATGCTTTTGTACAACACTTAGACAATTTTGCCTCTTCAGCGACGATATGTATTATTTGATTTCAGTGAATAAATGTTATTTCCATGTCTTCTCTGCAAGTGTGTAAATTCATATTTACATTATCTAAGGGTATGCACATATTTCTGCAAATTCTAGGGTTTGATTTTCACCCTGTAAAGCAAATTGTTCTGATAATGAGTCGGGAATTTTATCCTTATCAATTATTATATTTTCTTTGTTACAAGTTAAATTTTTTATTGGTTCCGAGATAACTTCGTTAAACGCCGTCACTGGAACAATCTATTACATTGCAATACGATGCTATTACGCAAGTACTAACAAATATACATTACAAACTCTTATTAAACGGAGCCTAGATCTGCGCTGCATGGCTGCATCGTTGTATGGTTATGATCACTCTTGAAATTCCACGCCCTCTTTACAAAGTTGACGAGAGCAAGGTTAAATTCCGTGCGCTCCGCTTTTACTGGCAATACCATGTCCTGTCATGAGAGCCTTCACTGGGACTTGCCAAGTGGGGATGCTAGTCTTGTTAACAATATTTGTCATATATAATATCATGTACATATATATAACTACATGTCACCAAAATCATGTTGACCTTCCCGTTAAACCGCGAAGATTGGACCTTTGTTTTGTGTAAGTTTTCCAACATTCACTCAAGTAGTTTTTCAGGGTTCTCGCGTGACCTTACAATCATATGTGGTCGGTGAAGCCAAGTCCTACCTAGCTTGTCTAAAACAAGAGCTAAGCTTTGTTTTGTACCCAAAGTAACTGGATGATCCGGACCAAGTATCTTAATTCGTAATTCTAAGACTTCCGAAATAAGTTTTAATGCATCTTCGTATTTTCCCTGGCTAACAAAAGTAACTGCTAAATTGTATTTCGTTCGCAGTGTGCACGGATGCTCTAATCCCAATATTTTATTTCCAACTTCAAGCACTTCTTCGTACAGACCTTGTGCTTCTTCATATTTACCTTGAGTTTCCAGAACCGTGGCTAAGTTGTATTTTGTACTAAGTGTGTCTGGATGGTTTACGCCAAGTGTTGTAATAAGCTTTGCCAGTACCTCGTTGTAAAGTTTTTGCGCGTCTTCATATTTGGCCAGGTTTTGCAGCACCGCGGCTAGGTTATGCTTCGTACGCACTGTACTTGGATGGTCTGACCCTAGTATTTTAATACTATTTTCTAACATATCGTTTGAGAGATTCTGTGCAGCTCCGAAATTGCCCTGGCTGACGAAAACAGTTACCAAATTTTGTTCCGTGCCCAATGTATCTGGATGATCTGGACCAAGTATTTGAATTTGTATTTGTAGGACGTCCTCCAGTAATTTTTGAGCCTCTTTAAATTTTCCTTGTTGCTCGAAAACTCCAGCAAGGTTGTTTTTGGTACCTAGCGTATCAGGATGGTTGGGGCCAAGTATTTTGGTAAAGACTTCCAGAACTTCCCTGTAAAGTTCTTCCGCCTCTTCAAATTTTCCTTGCTCTTTGAAAACAGCTGCTAGGTTATGTTTCGTACATAAAGTATCCTGATGTTCTGGACCTAGTTCTTTAATTTCCTTTTGGAGAATATCACTGTAAATTGTTTCCGACTCTTGATACTTTCCTTCCTCTCTCAGTGCCCTCCCCAAGTAGGTTTTACTTTTAATCGTAAACTCGTGGTCAACCCCCCAAACTTTCGCATCCCTTCGAACTGCTTCTCGCAATAACCTAATGGCTTCAGCATAACTTCCTACCTCTACTAACGCCCTGGCGAGTATCTCCTGAAATATTAAAAACTCCTTTGTGTAATTATCCGGAGCAACGTCATCATAGATTCGACTTGCATTGTTCAGAATTTCGTGCACTTGTTTACAGTTCATCGACAGTCCCTCAAGAAATCCCGATAGTGAAATCACTATTCTCGCCAAGTCCAATTTTTCATAGCTCAATTTGGGGGAGTTAATATTCCCTGACTCAATTTTTACAGCTTGGACCATGCGATGAACTTGGTAAAAACCATCGCACCTGGTTACTAAGTTGTTACAATGTAACAAACTTAATGCTCCCCCCAGTTCATTTTGTACATCACTGAAACAAGCCTTAATAAGGACTGTCGGTATATTGTCGGGGTTAAGTTTTGACATTATGTCCAAACATTGCAGGGCCAGAGGTCCAAATTTCATAGTTACAATTTGCTCAAATGTCATTTGAAATATTGTGAACACATCTAACGAAGCGGACTCTGGAGGTTCTGTTGAAATGAATTCTTTCTTATTTGAAGTTACTTCAGCTAAAAAATCATTTAAAGTGTATGGTTCCTCGTCGAGGTACACACGAATCTGACGCTTGGTGCGAACCAAGGAAATTACCTGCTGTAGCGCCAAAGGCAATCCTTGACACAGAGTGGCCACCTCTAGGATCGCGCGCCGATTATCTTCGCTATCCTCGAAATTCAGTACGGAGAGTAAAGATACACTTTCTCTCAAATCGAAACCTTTGAGTTCTTTGCATCTAAAATCCGTCCAGTTCCTATTTCTTGTGGTTACAATGATTGCAGGAACTTTCCATTTAGTCTTCATAGCTTGGGGAAGTAACAATTTCAGACCACCTTTACTGTCTTCTGCCTTGAATGAACCCACGTTATCAAAGACTATTAAAACAAATTTTTGGCAAAGGAATTCATATATTTTGTCCAGAATATCTTCATCAGAAATCTTCTTCCCATTGTAGGTAATTTCAATCGGAATTCGCTCAGCTAATCGGATGAAGCAGCTCAGTGCTTCGGGGTAGCTCTCAGCGTTGATCCAAAACACGTGGTCATAGGATTCCTTGTACAACTGAATGTATCTCCGAACAGCTTGAGTTTTCCCAACACCTGCCATCCCGATAATTACAATGGTTTGAGAGCGTATGGATGAAGTTGTCGTCTCCGAAGCATATCCGAGTATTTCATGAACCTCTTTGATAAAATCTTCTCTTCCTGTAAAGGTAGCAATGCACTCTTGAAAATTGAATTCCAAGCGATCCTGTTGGTGTGAAGCCGTCGAAGGTTCTGGTGAATTGATGGTCACTGTATTATTGTCACCTGAAATAACAGGGATCGTCAGGTTTGTTGCGTCAATCTTGTTTTCGTTAACTAATCCTGTTTGAGTTCCAGCTAGCGGGGGAATTTTTTCCTATATAAAAATTATTAAAAGAATGTTGCTATCAAGTTTTTCCTACTACAGCAATTGTGTTTATAAATGGTACAGTCGACCCTCGCTCTATTGAAATCCCATTGGCGTAACATTTTCTACGGTATTATGATAGACGTATAAAGATTATAAATAGAGCACTCTCGCATCCGTTATAAGAAACTCCCTTATCAGAGCTTGTTATGTAGAAGATCATGAAAATATTTTGCATATTTTCATTTTCTGGAATTCAAAAACTCCCCGTGTCAAAACGTCTCTCTTTAAAAGTCATTAAAAAGAGAGCTCAATGTAATTGTATTAAACTTGCATGGGGCGAATAAATACAGGGAGAGTTGGGTGTATCAATTTTAAAATAATAGTATTTATGTGATTTTAAAACATGTACTTTTGTCGTTTCCACAGGCTTTATGGCATCGCTCCTGGTATAATTTGACCGGTCTCTGTCAGGTACTCTAAAAATAAATATTATTATAAGTTCACTTAATTATAAGTACGCAAAAAGTTCGTATTGTTTGGAGACCAGTAGACTTGTTTCAAGGGACCTCTATATAAGACGACAGTTGACAGTGCCTCTAATTGACAATTTTATTGATTCAATTAGTTTTGCTCAAAAGAAGCTTCCAAGGAGCAAAATTGACTCATACATTGTACATTCTGGGACTCTTTGATCATTCACTCTATACGAGAGCTCCTTGTTAGACAATCTTTGTTTTTGACCCTTTGATTTGATCAGACAAAAAGTGCTCGTTAAAATGGAGAAAGGAAGTAATATACAATAAAAATCTACGACAAGGAATTGCACGTAGAGAACGTATATCGTATGGTGAATGGAGTCATATAATTATTGCAATGGATTGGAAATATTTTACTTCTACGAAGAACATGGTTTAAGGGTTTGAGAATTTGAGTGCCAATTTATTGAAAATAGCATACCTTGTACAATTGCTGCAATCGTTTCCCATTTTTGCCAAAAGTCTTTCAAGTGATCGTAACAAATGAAATTCGTAAAATGGACGATATGATTCTGGGCAGGTTCCAATGGTAATTGAACATGTCTGGACTGTCAAACAAAAATACGGTTATAATTACTGCTGTCATATTGTACTCGTTTAGTTTGTACTTTTGTATTGTTTTTCTTTCGTACAAAACAAAACAAACAATATCCGTTTTCGAGATACAAAACTAAAACAAAAACAAAACAGGAATTGAAAAAAACAATGCAATCTAAATTGTATTATTTCAATGTTCTAGAAGACGCTGCAGATGTACACGCAGATTGTACAAAAACAAAAACAACCTAATAGAAGTACTAAACAAAACAAAACTCGGAATACAAAACAGTATCTTAGTTGTTCTACCATTGTACATTTCGTCAAAGTACAAAACAAATACAAAAGTACAAATTACAGCACTATAGCTATAATAATGCTGTATTTATATTTGTCAGTGGTTCCTATGTACTATGTAAACAAAAAATACAATTTACAGTCGGCTATACGCGGTCTATGATGACTCTCCAATGACAAGTTCTTTAATGTTATGAGAGAATGTCACTATAAGAATTTCAACAACTACAAGGATTTAGAATCTAATTTGGGACAGCCAACATTCGATGATTATCGAACCAGATATGGTATGCAAGCCCACAAAATATAAATCAATTTTCTCTGAAATGATCAGTTTTTGGCATCAGGTTTCATTCATTGAGATCTGAGATTTTTTGAGGCATACATATTTCTTTTATTTAAATGTCTCACTGATTCTGAGCTAATAAAATAATATTGACGGAAATACAGTAATACAAAATAAGCATATTGGAGCTGTATATTATTTAATATGGAAAAGTTCCATAATATAATTACCTAAACTTATATGAGAACATAAGGAGGGAAGGATCCTTATAAAGATTAACAACTGTCATGTAAAAAGTATCTTACCTTAAAATCTGAATCTATCAAACATGGTGTTTTAAAAGTTTGACAATAGTGGACCAAATTGTAGTTGGAATAATTGTTATTTTCAAATCTCTTTTATCCCGCAGTTCTTAAAAGTTATCTCACACAAACGATTTGCAGAGACTGAACTATTTCATTCCCACCGTGCGAAAACCATTATGACATATATAATGTAAAAGTGAGTTTAAGCTCTTAATTCGTATGCATATTGAATAGTTTTAAGTAGATCATTTTATCAAAGTTATCTTCATGATAGCTCCACTAAATCCATGCACTGCTAATACCAATGTTACGGAGACAGGGACCATTCATTTAATATGTTATGGGGTAGGTGGTAGTCACGCTTCATGTGACAAAAAGGTTACTGGGGTGGTTGGTAGTGTTTATTTTTGTAAAGTCAGGATCAAAGGGTCGGATAAATGGATCAGGGATTTTCAGCAATCGTGATTCAGCCACATTATGGCAAAATTGACAAGAAAATCCTTGATTTTGTCCAGCAAAAGGCCAAATGTAAAAAATCAATTTCTAAAAAACACATCCCAAAACAAAATTCCATGTATTGCTATGGCAATTCTTACCCAGTCTCAAACAAACTTTTCACATGAAAGCCTAGTAGGCCCTTGAACTCCTGGGAAGATTTTAGTCGAAATCGGCTGTTCATTATGACCTCAAAAAATTATCTCATTTATGATCGCATATGTATTTCATTTTTTTACGAAATTTTCATTCTACTTCCATCAAACTTTACACAGACAAGCGTAGTACCTGCAGAAGTCTGACATTGATTTTACTGACAATGAATAAGCTACGCTGCCCTTAGCAACAGCACCCCTTGAGGGGTGCCCTAAATCGTTACGAAACGACGATTCTTGTAATAAAAAAGACACGCCTCCGATTTTTCAGGGAAGGATCTGTTCAAGTGAGGAAAATTCAATTGCAAGGTTCGGAAAATTTTAATGTAGGAGAAGAGTCGAAGAATTTTAAAGAATTTCCATATTTCGGTAAAGAAAACTATTTTCATAAAGACTAGGGCTTGAGCCTGTAATGCATTTGTACAATCGCATCTTTCCCATATTCAGGATTCCAGCGTACACAGTATTTAAAGATATCGTGACTGGTGGTGGGGGCTCATCCTACCAGTGTGGCAGGTGCGTTAAATGAGGTACTGGTTAGTGTGAAAAATCCAACTTTCAGCGCGATATACAGATAAATGTACGGCCCGTAACATTTCTCCAATTTCATATTAATCTATACTATTTACCGAGAATTAGGTATTATGTATCTAAACCTGTTGTTCGACCTAGCACAAAACAAAACAAAATGATAAGCATGCACTCAGGGATTGTTTGGGTTCAATTTGACAATCTATGACCTTCGAATTATTATTGCTCATAATTATTTGCACCATTTGCAAATATATGTGTAAATGTAATTATATTAAACCAATGCCTCTGATGGGCCAACATTTGTGATAAGCGGTCTCTTGGATTCTGTTTCGCCATTGTTGGTCATAACTGATTCCATATATTACTCTTTATCAGGGTTGCTTGCATTGTATTAAATCGGCTAATTTTTGTTGCAAAATAGTATTGTGACATGAGCCATAATATCAGGGTTGTTGTTTAATGTTAATTATTTAAAATTACTTGTGTTTATAGGAAGTCTATTCTAGAGAGTATTTATTTTCTAGAGAATGTTTACCCTTGATGAATTTACCGCATAACGTAATGTAAAATATTAATTTATCTCTGAGGCTTTCCATTTTGATGCCATAAAAATCATTGTGTTAATGACAACTATGTATTGATAATAACCTGGACCATCCCCTCAGTGAGCTGGAACTACTCGTATTATTGTCGCCTGATTGTGAGAATAAACAAATTGGAAACAGTACCCTCCGCAGAATCTGGATTACAATAAATTTCTATTGTTCATTTTTCCGGGGGTAAGCCTTAACACAATAGTCACTGCAATATGTATTAGGAATTGATCTTTGAGGTACATAGCGTTAAAGTATATTCTGGATCAGGACTTTGTCCCAACTACCTGTTTGAATGTATTTTCACATTCTCGCAATTTTCATGGATTATACTTTTTGCGTCTTATGCCTTTAGCCAGATACTTTACGCATTTTGACGATTATTCGGTTAGACACCTTGTACATTTAGACCTTTATACACTTTCAATTATCTACATTATATCTGCACCAGCTGCTTATTCGTTTAGATTTACGCCGTTGGAGGTTATGCCTCTATGTATTTTTTATCATGGTTATTATAAATTTTAAAATCCTATTTCAAAATTTAACATAAAATTACCAAATTCGATTCAACAGGGGTGTATATACCTACCAAAAAGTTATAAGTTTGCATCATCTTTATTTTTACAACCTCGTCTAAGTAATTACTAATTATCAGCTCTTACGAAGTGCTAATTACCAACTCTTGAAAACTTGGTCAGAGCAGTTCAATTCAGTTCAATTCAATTCAATTCAGTTCAATTCGATTCAGTTCAATTCAGTTTTTCCAATTCAGTTTTTCCAATTCAATTCAGTTCACATGCTGAACTGAATTGAAAATAACTTCTCGATTCAATTCAATAAAAACCAATTCAATTCAGTTCAGTTCAACATTTTGAATCGAAAACCAATTGGTTCAGTTTCACCTTAAATTGAACCGAAGAAGTAGTGAATTGAATTGAACTGAATTGAACTAAACCGAAAATTTCCAATTCCGAATTGAATTGGTCCGAGTACAAATTGGTACACGCAATTATGAAACCGAACATGAATACAGGGTGGCTGGTGGAGTTTACCTAAAAATAATGAAAATAGTTTTCACTATCTACTGATAAATTAATTAAACCTTGCTAAACGTATACACCGAACACACTGTACACGATTTCCAATAACTATTTGAAGTACCAAGTATTGTATACTCTTAAATTATGCAATAATGTTAAAAATACTTACGTTCGACAATACTCATTCCAGGTTTTGATAGTTCTTCATAAAAGTATATTTGAAGAATTTCCTTGTTTGCGTCTCCAATTAGATAATAATGGACTCGATGAGTCTATTTAATATGATTGATTTTGAATACTTCTGAATAATGGGAAGGACTATGCTCTGTTTCAAAGTATGCCAAATTTCCAGATGGATGTCAGAACTTGGTGGCCAATTTTGTATTTAGGCGTCGGCAGGTACTTTGAAAATATGTATATATGTTGTACCAATAAACATGTCCACTTTATGAGTTGATACCATCTGGAGCCATTTTTGTTTTTGAATGTGTTTCGGAATTATAGCCAGATACAATTTGTGTAAGACATCAAAATACCGATAAGAATTTGTTATGGTAAAAGGCCGGAATATGATACTCATGATAGTTGATAACACTTTTACTTTTGGTTCTAAAATATTTTCAAACATGAGAATGAACCAGGATAAGCAGACGTGAAATATTTGTGTTCGATGAACGTTACTAAAATGCTTTAATTAATTACTATTTTCCCCCCAAAGACAATTAAGAAACAAACAGAAAATAAGGAGCTGCTTATCCTTCCGGCAGATAAAGGAAATCCTACTGTTCTAATGGATAAGTCTTTGTACGAAGATAAAATTAATTCAATGCTTCAAAAACGACCGTACTCATTACTTCAAAATGATCCGACTGACATCCTGCAAATTGAATTTATTCGCGTATGCAACAAGATAAAGAGTAAAAACAGAATGTCACCAGACCTATTTCAAGATGTATATAATTACCATCCTCGAATTCCAAAGTTTTTGGTTTACCAAAAATTCATTTCCTACTGCACTCAAGATATTCCAACTTCTGTAAAAAAAGCTCCCGTAAATTTGTATATAAATTAAACAATCTTGTAATTCCTATTGGTTCAATTATGGTTTCGTTTGATGTTGATTCATTATTTACTAATGTTCCAATGGAGAAGGCGAGAAAAGCAGTCATAGAACGATTACAATCCAATCATGGATGGAAAAAAGAAACGAAGGCAAGATTTACTATTGAAGATTTTGGAACCCTTTTGGAAATATGCACAAATAATACATATTTTCAATTCAGGAACAGCATTTATAGACCACATGATGGTTCACCAATGAAACGTTGTACGATTTATGACAGCAATGGAAGACAAAGCACGCAAGCGGAAATAAGTTCTGCCGTTATCTTCGAGCTCACATACTCATTTGAGCATTCACAAGCAAACTTTCTTGAATCCATTTTGTCATTTTCTCACCGTGCCCACGCCTGAACAAAAGTTAAAATACAGGTACGATTGCTGTTATCTATTTTCAGAACATTGAAAACCAGTTACTTCAAGAGGACAGTTGTAGACACTTCTGGGTACGATATATGGATGACATATTTGGAATTATTGATGCTGGTGCGAAATGATCACTTCTCAATCAATTAAATAGCTTCCATTCTAACATGAAATTTACTATTGAAGACAATGGTCAACTTCCATTCTTGACGTTCAAGTAACGCGATGCAATGATGTACTAAAAACTAAAGTAATCAAAACGTCAACACACACCGTGGATATCTAAATTTCTTTCCTGATGTCTTCATCGTCCTTCAAATAAACTATCGGTTGTTGATGCGCTTACTCACAGAGAATTTAGCTTATACAATGAAATATTTCTGAAGAATTGACTCATATACGTTTCATTCTGATAACAAATGGCTTGTTGTGCACAAAACTGTAAGAGTTGGTAATGTCAAGCTCTAATGCTAGTTAAGCAGGCACATGGAACTCAGATATCGCTGAAGTAGGATATAAAGTAAGCAAAGCGTACTGAATGTTAAATTTTGGATATTTTGTTACTTTGAAAGCAGCTGACTTTATTTACTCAAACAAAAAGGAATCTAATTATTAAATAAAAGGAAAGCAATTTCTGATTGTTGCAATAGTACAGCACACAGTAGACTTGAGAAATCTCTGGAACTGGAGATAGAACTGGCAGGTCACAGTCTGTAATATTTTAAACGTAAGTAATTAATTTTCACACTAAGAACTGAGTTTTTGTATAGCCAAATTATGACTCTGAGAGCTGTGGTCTGTGAGTTGTTCTCACCTGTAACCTTTAGTTGAATCTGGTCGGTTCGACGAGTCAGAACCTTGTCGGTTCGATGAGCCAGAATCTCTCCAGGACGCGAGTTTCCAGATTTAAATTAGGAAGGCAGTCTCGAGCTTCGCGAAGGTCAAACAAGTCAATCAGGACGGTCCAAATAAAGCTTCCAAGAGTGGTGGTTAGCGATTAGTCAAATAACGGAGACTACTGTACATTTGAACATTGGAATGAGCGGCAAGGAACCATAGCTACATACAGAAGCCCAAAAAATGTAAATTCAAAATATATACGAACATAAACATGCTCCCGGCCTTGAAATACACAGGATTTCAACATAATTGATCAAATAAATGTTAGCCATCGGAGTGAGTCAAAATAACTAGAGTTAACAATGTAATTGAGGAAAAGGGTTCTAGTTGGTTAATCTTCAAGTTCATTTTCCAAAGGTAATGCGCAGAGCTTGGTGATTGGCCTTTTGAAAACACCTTGAGCAGTTTTGATGGACACGACTCGAACCTTAGCATCCTCTCCAGGAAAAACGTCGACAATTCTGGCTAATTGCCATTGCAGTGGAGGCAGGCGATCATCTTTGACTAGAACGAGTAAACCAGGTTCAAAGTTGGGTTGGTGGGCCCACCATTTCGGTCTCTGCTGCAGCCGCGTTAGATACTCCGAATTCCATCTTGACCAAAATTGTTGAGTAAGTCGCTGAGTCAATTGCCATCGAGACAAACGATTCATCTTCAAATGAGATAAGTCTGGATCAGGGATGGCAATTAAAGCGTCTCCGACTAAAAAATGCGCTGGAGTCAAGGCAGTCAGATCTTCGGGATGGTTGTTGACAGGACAAAGAGGTCGACTATTCAAACACGCCTCAATTTGGCACAAAATAGTAGAAAACTCTTCAAAGTTTAATGAGGAAGTTCCTAAAACCCTCTTCAAATGATATTTCATGGATTTTACCCCCGCTTCCCATAGCCCTCCCATGTGAGGAGCACCCGGAGGGTTGAAATGCCATTTAATTCCTTGATTAGTTAGGTCTCTATCAATGAGATTGCTGTTTTCAGCTGAATTTACGAATCGGAGAAATTCCCTTAATTCTTTATCCGCACCGATAAAGTTTGAGCCACAGTCACTGTAAATTTCTGTTGGCTTGCTGCGACGGGAGACGAATCTTCGGAGTGCTGCTAGAAAAGAGTCAGTTGTCATGTCGGCCACCAACTCTAAATGGATGGCTCTGGTAGAAAAGCATATGAAGAGAGCAACGTAAGCCTTGAATACTTTTGGACTTCTTCCTTTCATGGGTCTTAAAAGGTACGGACCAGCGTAGTCGACCCCACAACTGCTAAAAGCCTTAGAAGGTGTAATACGAGCTTTTGGAAGGTTGCCCATTAATTGCTGGGCTGTTGTAGCACGAAGGATAGCACATCGTTTACATTTTCGAATTATTTGATTAATTGTCTTACGTGTATTAATTATCCAATAATGTTGTTGCAGTGTTTGAGACAAAAGTTGAGGCCCAGCGTGGAAATGTACATTATGGAAGTGCCTTACAATTAGAGTTGTGAGATGGTGGTTGCTCGGAAGAATGAGTTGATGTCTTGTTTCATAGGGTAAATGTGAGGCTTTAGCAATTCTTCCTCCAACGCGAACGCAGTCGTCAGTATCCAGGAACGGGTTCAGTGATAATAGTTTTGACTTTCTCGGAACTGGCTGACCCTTTTGAAGACATTGTATCTCTTCTGTAAACACTGAACACTGCACCAGTTTAACTAAACGAATCATGGCAAACTCAAGTTCACAAACAGTTAAATTTCCACATGGTTTGATTTTGAGCCTAAAATAATTATAGTATCTAAATAGATATGCGGTCACTCGTTTCAACATAGTTAAAGAGGAGTAGCGTTGCATGTAATTGAAGTCAATAGCACACACATGTGATTGTACCTTTGATTTACGTTGTTCAACAAGAGCTTCAGTTGGTACCTGGGATTGGTCGGTTTCTTTAGCGTGATAAGGAGCGTGTAACAGAGCCGGACCGTGCCACCAAAGATTGTTTCCTTGAAGGTCAGGAGGGGATATGCCTCTTGAAGGCAGGTCAGCCGGGTTGTCCTTGCCACTAATATGATGCCATTTTGGAGCAGGTCGACATTCGTGAATCTCTGTAATGCGATTAGCTACAAAGGGCTTCCATTTGTACGACGCTGAGTTGATCCATGCTAAGACTATAGTCGAATCCGACCAACAATGCAGTTCATTAAAATTTAGTGCAAGTGCTTGATGCACATTAGTCATTAGCTTTGCAAGCAATACCGCACCACACAGCTCCAGGCGAGGCAATGACACGTTTTTTAAAGGGGCGACTTTAGTCTTAGAGGTTAACAAATGTACCTCAATGCTTCCACTAACAGCGACCGATCTTATATACACTGCAGCAGCGTAAGCACGCTCTGAAGCGTCGGAAAACCCATGGAGCTGCAAATTAATCACATTAGGTACAATGACACATCTAGGGATTTGAATTTGTTCTAATCTGGGAAGGGTTTCACGGTAGTGTTTCCAACCAATTGCGATCTCTTCTGGAATGCTCTCATCCCAACCAAGTTCTAGTTTCCACAGTGCTTGCAGAAATAGTTTTGGATAAATGGTTACAGGGCTCAGAATCCCCAAGGGGTCAAACAGTTTGGCTGTATCCGACAAAACTTCACGTTTAGTAAAACTCCTATCCACATTGATTACCTGGACCTTGAAACCAAAGTTGTCCACTGCAGGGTGCCATTGGATTCCCAGTGTTTTGACCGAGTTATCGACATCAAGGCAAAGGGGATCTAATGTTCCACGTACTTCCTTCGGAATAGAGTTCATAACATGATCACTGTTGGCTACCCATTTACTGAGTTCGAAGCCTCCACTTTTGGTGAGTTTGTCAAGATCTGCTTGTAAGCTGAGTAACCGCTCCTTGGTATTTTCTCCTGTCACAATGTCATCCACATAGGAGTCCTCCTTGAGAACCTGGGAGGCTTGAGGAAATAAATTGACATTATCATTAGCAAGTTGAGTTAATGTATTTGTGGCTAGAAAAGGAGCGGCAGCAGTGCCGAAGGTCACTCGGAGCATTTTATAAACTTGAATAGGTTGAGTAGCGCTTGCCCTCCACAATACACGCAAATAGTTTGAATCCGTCGGATTATGCAGAATCTGACGGTACATTTTCACAATATCACCAATTAATGCATAAACCCATCGTCGGAAACGCAGCAGAATAAAGTACAAGTCATTTTGAACAACAGGGCCAATTAACATTTTATCATTCAAAGAATACCCAGATGAAGTTTTGGCAGAGGCATCGAAGACTACTCGGAGCTTGGTAGAAGTGCTGGACTCTTTCAACACGGCATGGTGGGGTAAGTAATAGGTTTCACTGTCGGGTAGGTTTAGCTCATCTTCAGGTACCAGCTTCATGTGTCCGAGGTCAATGTACTCCTGCATACACTTAGAATATTGTTCATTTAGGTCATGATTATTAGAGAGTTTTCGTTCTAGAAATTGGAAACGTTTCATTGCTGCTGTTTTTGAATTGCCTAATGTGATTGATTCACGCAACGGTAAGCTGACCACGAACCGACCTTCAGCGTCTCTTCTATAAGTATTAGCATACTGATCAAGGCAGGTCTTCTCTTCCAAGGTTGGAATTTTCTTATTAGGAATTTCCTCCAACTCCCAGAATCGTCGCATGTTCTCATCCAGACTAATTTGTATAGTATTTGTATAAATGTTTGTCTTACTGTGGGTACCTATGCTGCCAAAAATTAGCCAGCCAAATTGCGATTGCATAGCAATGGGAGCGTCCTTAGGGCCACGGCAGCAGTTACTTAGCATAATTTCAGCCAATACAGCAGCACTCAGGAGGATGTCCACTCCAGCAGGAATGTTGAATTGTGGGTCCGCTAAGGTCAAACCTTGGAGATGATCCCAACTAGAAGTGTCGAATGCAAGAGACGGCATAGTTCCTGTAACTTTGTTGATAACAAGAGCATTAGTTTTTAATTCAAATTCGCCATTGAAATGAGAACTTATTGTCAGATCTACACAGTGACGAGCATTTGCAACTGGCGAGGTTCCAAGTCCGGAAACTGAAATGTTCACTTTATGTTTATTGAGCAATAGTCTCTTGACACATGAATCAGAAATAAAATTTGCCTGGGACCCGGAGTCAATGAACACACGACACTTTTGATAGCGGCCAAAAATATCTTTGACCCTAACTTGAGCTGTACTGAGAATGACCTGGGGAAATGACTCATGAGTAACCTGAGATGAGGTGCTGACCATTGCACTGGTCGTTTCTTTGACAAAGCCTCTGTCATGTAGTGAGGTATGATGGCGCTTTTTACATAAAGTACATCCCCCAGCTTTGCAGTCTTTGCTAGAATGATTTGACCCCAGACAATTGTAGCACAAAGACTTCTTCTGGATGAGTTCCCGCCGATCTTGAACACTGAGTTTCATATATGTATCACAATGAAAGGAGGAATGATCAGACTGACAAATTGGACATTTCCTGGTCTTGTTTGACGTAGATGTGTGGTAGGATTTTGGTCTGGACTTGTCATCTTGACATCGTAGGTTAGGTCGGTTTGAAGAGGATGGTTTGGATTTGGTAAGTTGGATAGTGCTTAATGCTTGAGCATGTTGGATGAGAAATTTTGATAATTTGTCAAAAGTCGGTACCTTTTTATCGTCCAAAGAAATTTCCCATAACCTTCTCGTGTCCGCATCTAGTTTTTGAAGCATGAGGTAGACAATGATGTCGTTCCAGTTCTCTGGGTTTCTGTTCAACGCACTCAAAGCCCCTATGCATTGGCTGGTGGTGTCCACTAGGTCTCGGAGTGATTTGGCAGAATCTGCATTTACGTTGGGTTGGGTCACAAGTCTCTTTATGTGATCGAAGACAATTTCTCGTTCGTTTTGATACCGTTCTTCAAGGATTTGAAGTGCAGTTGAGTAATTAGTTCCTATGACTTGAACAGTGCTAAGGAGTTTCTCCGCCTCACCTTTCACACTTGATTTTAGGTACTGTAGCTTCTGAACATCTTCAAGTTTCTTATTAGCATGAATATTAGCTTTGAATAAGTCATAAAAACTCAACCATTCTTATAGATCCCCGGAAAATGTCTTGAGTTCAATCGGAGGAAGCCGAACGGATGATTCGTAGGTTTGTTGTGGGGGAGCTTGAGGAGTTCCTATTTGAGGTTGGTTGACATTCTGCGCCCTTGATAGAAAGTCATTAATTACTTGTTTCATCTCTCCAATATTCTTCTCTACTTCCTCATAATAGGCGGAGTGGTCGTCAAATTCATCGTCTTGAATTAAAAGTACGATTTTGTTAAAATTGTCTGAGAGTTCTGCTTCGTGGCGATTAATTTTCTCCAGATGGTACTCAGCCAATCCCCTCGTTATTGTGTCGGGGTTGTAGGCATCAACCTGCTTACGAAGATTACTCAGATGAGTCTTGATGACTTTTCGGAGTGATTTCAACGACTTGACATCAGCCATGGCACTGTACCAGTTTACTTTTGCACTTTTGACTTGATTCTGATTAACTTACACCAACACCAAGTAGCACCTAAACGCTCAACACGCGAACAAATTCCACTCGGAGCTGGCTTGTACTTAATCGAATCCGGTTCGAAGGACCATAAAATGTTGTGCACAAAACTGTAAGAGTTGGTAATGTCAAGCTCTAATGCTAGTTAAGCAGGCACATGGAACTCAGATATCGCTGAAGTAGGATATAAAGTAAGCAAAGCGTACTGAATGTTAAATTTTGGATATTTTGTTACTTTGAAAGCAGCTGACTTTATTTACTCAAACAAAAAGGAATCTAATTATTAAATAAAAGGAAAGCAATTTCTGATTGTTGCAATAGTACAGCACACAGTAGACTTGAGAAATCTCTGGAACTGGAGATAGAACTGGCAGGTCACAGTCTGTAACCTTTAGTTGAATCTGGTCGGTTCGACGAGTCAGAACCTTGTCGGTTCGATGAGCCAGAATCTCTCCAGGACGCGAGTTTCCAGATTTAAATTAGGAAGGCAGTCTCGAGCTTCGCGAAGGTCAAACAAGTCAATCAGGACGGTCCAAATAAAGCTTCCAAGAGTGGTGGTTAGCGATTAGTCAAATAACGGAGACTACTGTACATTTGAACATTGGAATGAGCGGCAAGGAACCATAGCTACATACAGAAGCCCAAAAAATGTAAATTCAAAATATATACGAACATAAACATGGCTACCCAAAGAAGTTTAATCAAAAGAGAATTGAAAGGATGCGAGCAAAATTTAAGCAAATAATTATCGTCGAAATTCAAATGAATCGATAGTACCAATCATGAATAACACTGCAGGTATTCAAATCTGCGATAAAGAAAGACGAAAAGATAAAAATATTAATAATACGAGTATAGAAGAATGTCGAATGGAAAAACAAAGATGAGTACCTATTCCTTTCATTGACACAGCTTCAACAATATTGCAAATGTCATCAGACGAACATTTAATTGAAAATTTTCGTACTTACAAAATAAACAATAAAAAATAATAATAAAAATAATAATAAATGTAACTAAAATAACTCAAATCGATTGTTCCTGTTTGTCTACCAGCAAATCCATCTAACACTAGAGATGATTGAATTGGAAACATAATTTGCTTGTGCCGTCTTCTGAAACGAATCCTGCAATACTGTATTCGGTTAATTTAAGTAGTTTCAGATATTCAACTACAACATTTTATGCCTACAGAAACTCGTTACGAGTAAAGTTCGAATTGTTTGATAACGTTGTGTTGTTGTCAGGGCTGATGGTTGTTTCTAAAACTAAATTCTGAAAACTCAAATGGTGTTTTTGTGTAATCCCCGATTGACGTAATTTGTGATACCGGACCAACGCAAATATAATTGGGAGAATGCCGATATGAATTTGAATTTCAGGCAATGTGAATGTTTCGCTTGGTATTAAACTTGTGTGAGTTGACGGCAAATTGAGGGGGTTGTTTTGATTCAAACATTGGTGGAGATTAATAATGTTGCCAGCGGCCTTGTGCTTCCTTAGTTTAATTTCATTTTGTCTATAATAATTTTGTAATAAGCCTGAAGTCGTCCACAAGACGAAATTTGGATCATTCCGAAAAATTACAAGATACATGGTTATTCCACTAGGAATGTACTGTTGAACGCTGCTCACGAAACATTAAAGTTGCGTTCACAATTCTGCAATTTATGGTTCGTTTACAAGTGATGTCGTTTTGCATCACTTCCGAGACTTGAATTTCAAGTCAAAATAGCTGTGACACAAGCAGCGTTTATATTCTAGAGAACTTTGTAAATATGATAAATAATCGTAGTTAATTTGAGTGTCTCAAACGAAGATTTTGTTAAGATATGCATGGAGGTGCTTTGTAAGCAAAGTTTGGAGATGCGGTGGGAAAATTAGCCTTTCATTTTTAGTTGCAGCGCTTTTTCTAAGAATCAGGTTATCCCATTGAACTACAAATTTAGAAATTACTTAAATTGTCATTTCATAACCCTAAATTCAAATTAAACTGCTAAATTTGTCGAGTCAAAATATTCCTGGAACTAAATGACAAGTCGCCATTTTGAATTTGAGGTTTTTCAATCGTTGTCTGTATATCGTCATTTACTAAGTCAAACGTTTCTTTTTCGGTAGCAAACGAAATTTCCTGTCGTCCTTTTTTGAATACGTGGTTATTAAATACTCTATAATTGCGAAACCATTATAAATATTTAAATAATATTCTCGGATTGATTATCAGTTTTTATTTGCGTTTGTCCTTCGTTTCTATAATAAAACTGCAGTTCTGGCAAAACATCTTCTAAGTATTCATTTGAAGTCGATGTCCATGAAATTAAATCATTTTCTGTACTCTTTGGAATAACAATAATATCCTCCTCGGCAGGTTCTATAAATATACACTAGGGCCTGACAACATACTTTCTGTTATATATCAGAATTATGATTTTATCAATTACATGAAAAATTGTAATTAGTTAAACAATTATTCGAATCGACACTTGACGCAACAAATAATTGCTTAACTCAACTAATTAAATCTTGTGTAATTGATTCAATCATGATGCTGATACTCATACTAATTTAGGTTCAGGAATGCCTAGGTAATGAAGGGTTTGGTGTGCCATGGGCACGATTAGTTTGAAACGATGCAAGAGCCTTCGCTTTTGCAGTAAAAAAGGGAATAATTCCACGCGAGCCTACCATGTGATACGTGTCGTCTACCTCTGAGGTTCACCACCCGGAGTGCTTGCATAACTTCTGTGAGTTTGGGGAAGCAGTGGGTTTGTGCCCTAAAGTTCATGGGTGAAATAGGTGCCGCAAGGCGATTAGTGACTATATGGGTAGAGGGGTCAAAGTCCGGGCTGTTGAATGCCCTTGAAATAGCCAATCATTGATTTTACAAACGCCTTTAACCGGTCAAGTTGCCGTTTCTAAGGATGCGCTAATGGATTGGTATAATTATTTTCACGAAGTTTGCTTTGAGGCTGTGTTGCCATCAAGATTGGCAGTGAAGGGTTGAATGTTCGGATAGACGAAAGTCATCTGTGGGCAAGGAAGTATCGTCTTATAAATGAGCAGGTTTGGATATTCTGTGGTACTTACAAGGAGGCGAAAGAGTGCTTCATGAAGATATTACCGGCCTCAGGTAGGACAGGCGTTACTCTCGGCCAATCATAAACCGGCAAATAGGTTCCAGAAATATAATTATATCCAACGAGGCCAGAATATTCCACTGGTTTCAACGTGGAGGTTGGGTAAATGACCTATCAAACCACTCTACGTATTACGTTCGTCCTTTGGACAAATCCATTGAACACCATCGAGTGTGAATTGATACTTCCCAACGGTGTGATAAAGGCTGGCGGTGACCACAAGCACACATGATTGTACATAGGAGATATTTATACAGTCGCCAATTCCTTAAGGTGACCACGAACAGAGAAAGGTAGTTTCTGGGAGAAAGACGTAGAATTCTTATGGATCATGTTCCAAAAATTAAGGGCGGAACCTATTAGGGGACAAGTCGGTGATTATAGATGCATGGATAAGAAGCATAGAAAGTTATGATAGATAACATTTCAGGTAGGAAAATAGGTATTACATGCTTTTATTGTTTGCGGTACTATATTTAAAATATTTGGTCAAAATAGTAATTTTGAATTTTCAATGGTACTGAGGGTGGAACAGCGTATTTGACACTTGTAGTTTTAAATATTTAGAACTAAAGTTTCGAATGAATACCTTTCATATTTTTAATTTCAGAGCCGTGCTTTTTGTTCATCAGTAGGAGTAGTTTAATATAATTATTGTAGACGATATCTATCAGGGCACGGTCAACTTTGTTCCGTTCTTGTTGAGGACATTTCTACGGTTCCTCTTCAGTATGTGCTCTCCGCTTAAACATTTTTATTTTGAGTTATTAACCCAAAAATGTCCATAGAACTGGTGTCAGGAGCCTTCACTAGGTTGTCGTCGTTGTCTATGATTTTTATCTTCAAGAGTATTTCTGATGGTCTCCTCGTAATCCCGGGTTTTTAAACGTGTGTGATGTAGCCTTGTCATTGCGAGTGTAACCTTTGATGTCTCACTAGGCTAGAGCAAAAGGAATGTACTTCTCACAGTATTGGTCTGAAAAAAATCCGAATACAGTAGTCCGAGTTTATTTTGACCTTTTATGAAACTCGGACCAGCGGTAATATGCCACGACCAGAGACTCCTACGACAACCATGAAGGTGCTACAAAAGTTGTCCTTCCTACATACCCATTTTTAGGGCGCGTTCTTCCTTAGGGTAGTAGTCGACGGTCTTCACCCGGTTTTTGCTGCGCGTTACTCCCCTTTATTTGTAAATATTGTAGACACTTAGAACTTAATTTGTTTTAAATTTATATTTTGTTTCCACTCCCGTTAACGCACGACAGCTCAAAAAACCGTGGAAACGTCCTTGACCCTACCGTCAAGGTTGAGGTCAGTTTTTTTCGACGTGGTTAACATTTCGGGTTTGTGACTAACATAGTTCATAGATAATTGTTCCCGCCAAAAGTTAACTACGCCGCGAAATTTTGCCATTGAAATTATACTAATTATAGAGTAATTTGAAGTGTCTCAAATAGTGTTCCACTCGCTGTATATTTATTTCGTAACATTTGTATGCAACAATCAAAAATTTATTCATATATATATATTTTATAAATCGATAAAAGGCCGAATAAAAGTAGATCAGTCAAAAATATTTAATTTCTATTTGGAGCCGTTTGTGTTTTTTCTGAATGAGTGTTTATATTTAATTTACTTTCGTTCAGCAATGTTGATGAGGATAATAATTCATGATATTTAAATAACAGTAAAATTCCATAAATAAAATGTGTAATTTGACACAAAGTTGGTATCTTGTTCCAAAAATTGTTATAAAATGAGTATTTTTAGAAAATGAAACTTTCTTATAGACGAGTCATTTCCGTCCGTCCGTCTACAAAATCTTGTGAGTCACACAACTCAACAACGGAATGACATACGGACATGGGACTTGTCCCAAAAAATCGGACATACATTCTAGATGTACCTTTTGATATTTTGCCTGACCCAGGGTCAACCGTTTGACCTCTGAAAATTATTCTCTCTGGATACAATTATCAAAAAATCTTGCGTTTGCTATACCTTTCCAACGGATTGATGTATGGACATGCGTCCTTTACAGATAACAATCAAACTCTATTTCCCTACCCTACTAAAAATCTTTAAATGTAATTTTCACTGTCCTGCACATGCAAACAAAGTTTGCCAAAATCAATGCAGTGCACGGATTTTTAAGTACCTAGGTGTTACATAATATTATATATTACATAACTTACACACAAATTATCTGTTAAATGCATCAGATCGTGCATGCAGCAATTCATTCATTGAACTAGTTCGTTAATTGAACTTTTATGAAATATTTCAAGATTTGAGTGAACTTGAGTGAACTCAAAACCTGTCAATTTGTGTAACGAATGAGTTGAGAATAGAAAGAATGAGAAGAGAATAAATGAGAATCGAACTCTTTGACAAATGCAACGAATGTGAATGAACGTTAATGTATAGGTACAATTAAGAGATCTGAATTGAACTGAATGTTAGAATACGTATTACGGAACTCTGATTTAACGTATATGTTCCTAATGCTTAAGCGGATTCAAACCATCAAAGAACGAAACAATTTCGGCAGATGTGCCTAGAAATTTCCAATTTTCAACTAAAAATAAGATTTAAGGCAAATAATGGGGGCAATTTCGGGTTGTAAGGGCTGAGGCCAAATCGACCTTTAATAAATCTATCTATCTATCTATCTAAGGGAAATACTACCCAGAAGTATTTGCCCGCCCAGCTGAAAATGCCCAAAATGTCTGCACATATGTCCAATTTAGAGCATGTGGGTGGCTTTTGAAAATGCCCTGATTTTGGGCATTTTGGCCAGGGCAAGTTGGGCATTTTCAAGGCACCAAAATTGGATTACTAGCTTAGATTCAGAATATCCACCCAAATGTATAGAATTGCAGCGACGGAGAGTTGACAAATGTGAATGTCTGGTTATTCGCTTGCTCGTTAAATCCAATTTTGCAAAAACATTGATAGAAAAAAAAAATATTTTTATCTCTCCTAAAGAAAATAAATATCTATGTAAATAATAATAATAAATTTACATACATATGCATCACTGAAGGGTGGCCAGAAATACTGTATTTTCTTTTGAAGTTTGTACCCATACAGTAAAAATCTGAAGGTATGGGACCAGTCAAATTGCCTGCAGTTTGCAACATAACAGGATTGATGCGTATAATCAAAATAGAATCGACCCTGATTTCTGAAAAAATGGCTTGGGTAAATCCAATGTACATCCTACAAAATACAGGTTCCCCAGATATTGTTTATTGTAGTTTATCCGTGCAGAGAAAAACCTATTGTAGGGATTAAAATTTGAACAGAAACCACATCTCTGTTTGCCCATCAATAATATACATGCTTAGGGGTATGTGTATGTTTCCAGGATGAAGGAAGCTCAGTTTACGTCGTCTGCATTTTGGAAAAATAGTACATAGAATAATTATATTTTAGCTATACCATGTACAGTTGTTTCACAAATTATAATGTACAATATGACCTATTACATCCATACGTATTTCATTAGCGGTTGAATTAACTTAACTGAATCCCCATCAAAGTATTTTCAAAATTGCTGTCATTTTCAAATTGACTGCCAAATTATATAAATTGTGCTATTTTAATCCACAATTCTGCCTAAAAAGCCCGATTTGTCATCGAATGAAAATTCCCAAAATGCTTTGCCCAAAATGCACTATTGTGTCGTCCTCAGAACTGCTTTCAGGTAGCAAAAAATCAAGATCCGCACCTGAACCCGACCCGCACCTAAAATATCAGGTTAATTTTTTTCGTTGACCCGAACTTGGCCCTCCGGATCCGAGTTAATATCCGCACCTGTCAGATATTTTTGGATCAGGTATTAATAGGCTACTCGCACCTGAAAAAATACCTGAGATGCGGATCTCAAAGCAAACCCGACCCGAACTTGAACCCGAACCTGAACCCGAACCCGACTTTCAATTATTTTCTCAGAGGAAACTTACAAACATAAGTTCTATCCTAAGACTTTATCAAAGTAAATATTATTTACAAATGACATTAAGTTACAAATGCAAAAACTTGTACTAATTTTAAGTGTCAAGCAGCACAAAAAGAATGGGAACAGCTATTGAAGCTTCCCCAAGTATTCTCTGAGTGATAGCTTTAGAAACAGACCGCAGATAATCATCATGATTTTCAAATTTTAACGAAGTTAAGGCACAAGTATACACGAAATTGTTTCCAAATCGATGATGTCTATGTCTGCTACAACGCTAAGGCTAAATCATGAAATTAATTAGCAAAGTTAGGTTGTTTGTTAATTTAATTGATATGGCGGCTCTCACGCATCACTAAACACAACGTGTCCTTCAGCCATGTGACATTAACGTTCAGATCAGCCTGGAAGTTTCACTCACGTGAACTTAAAGTTAAATTATTAAGGTAAAAAAATACTTGCAAAATACCTGAAAAGTTCGGGTTCAGGTATTTTGAATTCGTCGTACCGAACGTGTCCTTCAGCCATGTGACATTAACGTTCAGATCAGCCTGAAAGTTTCACTCACGTGAACTTAAAGTTAAATTATTAAGGTAAAAAAATACTTGCAAAATACCTGAAATTGCAAGTTCGGGTTCAGGTATTTTGAATTCGTCGTACCGAACCTGTACCTGACATTGAGCTCAGGTATATTTTTTAAACCCGAACTTGATCGTAACCCGACCTGTAAAATCAGGTGCGGATCCTGGATGTACCCGCACTTGACCCGAATCTCAGGTACTCTTTTTTGTAGCTGACCCGAACCCGACCCGACGGGTATTTTTCAGGTACTACCTGATACCTGCAAGCAGCTCTGGTCGTCCTCGCCCTGAAATGAAAATGCTCAAAAAGCCAAGCATTTTCAAATCGACGTACCCTAGTTAAATTAATGTTTCTGTCGTCGGATTAGTTTCTCTGTCATTGAGCTATTTTTTCTGTTATGGAATTATTTTTTATGTCGGATTATTTTTCTGACGTAGGATAATTTTTTCCTGTCATGGGATTACTTTTCTGACGCTGGTTTATTTTTTTGTGACATTGTTTTTTTTTGCTGTCGTTGGACTATTTTTTTTGCTGTCACTGGCTTATGTTTTCTGTCGTTTGATCGTTGTCGTTGATCAACCTAATCTGTCCTGAAATTGAGCTATTTTGTCATGTGGTTAATTCGTACACATAATATTTGATGATGCTACCTAGCCGCACATCTATTCCTCATCAGTCACTTCCTTTTCCTCTAAACATGTTCAAGTATGTTCCCAAAGCCCTGTAATTGCTCGTATTCAGCAAATTTTTATTATATTTAATTAATTTAGTTTCTATAGATAATAATCTGATTTGTTTGCTGCAAGCGGGTGTCAAAAAACTATTTAGTACACAAGCATTTTACAAAATTTCAATGTTGTATTGATTATCATTGATCTTTCGTACTCATCACATTCTAGATTCTTATTAATTAAATATCAGTCTGATTCTTCAGGCTGATATGACAAAATTATCCGGTTAATTTAGTTGAAGGGTTTTGGTAACTTAATTCAGCCTCTGCAACCACCAAAATTTAATATTTTTCAAAGTCGAACACAAAAATTTCCGCCCGCCCCCATAAAAATTTTACTTTCCAAAATCATAAAAAATTCTTCCCGTTCTTATACATTTGCACATATAGTACATATATGCACTGTACTTTTCTAAATTGAACCATGGTTAGTAGATTCAATTCTGGTATAATTATTGGCATTGAATTATAATATTTTGTAGTTTTTTGATGTTTTAATAAGAAGCAATCCTTTTTACAGGAGATTATTGCATTACATATGTGCTGCTGAAATTGTGGTCAATGAAACTGCTTCACACACGTTAGTGATATAATTAAGTAATTAATAATAATTAAAGATAAAATTATAGCTTGCCCGTAACTACAAATACTTTTTCTAAAATTCTAAACGCATTTCCAGTTCTCGTAAAATGATTAAGATGCAATACATTCATTTCCAGCTTGAGATTACATGTACTTCTCTTCCCTTAACTACCGTTGATATTCAGCTCTTGAAATGTTTTGGCACAATAGTAACTCAGCAGGTACAAAAATCCACCCTGGAAAAGCTGTCATATTCTGGAGGGAAATAAAAATTGGACATTTCCTAGTGAGGCTCCTAATACTTTCCACAGTCCTAGGTTATTCCCATGTGGAAGCAAAATATTTCCGGAACAGGAATTACAAATGCCCTTACGGTCTAGTTCACAATGAAGACTCAAATGAATGTCAGTCCGTCCTCGGTGACCCATGTGATGTAAGTAAGCACTCTTGTGGGCAAAATACTGAATGCTCAGATTCAAAATGTACTTGTACCAGAGGATATTTCCGAGCTTACAATAATATTGACTGTCTCACATCCGATGTTATATGGAAAGACAAGAGGTTTCGCTTTGAACCCATGAGGAGCTGGAGGCTTAAAGACAGTCCCGAAAATCGGTTGATTGAATGCCCCACCAACGCAAATTTCAGCTCTAAATGCCAACAAGTTTTAAATCAAAGCAACACACAACTAGGAGCCAAATTATCCAGCCTTTTCATGTGTCTAAATCTTCTGGCTCATGAATACATATACAGGCTTTGTCAACGATAAACAGGACTACGATAGACCTTCGCATTAATATTACAGGCACTTATGAATTATAATGAACACATACTAAAGGAGAGCTATCAAACATTTATAAAATGTCGGATTCTATTCAAACAAAATATATTTGCATCAAATGGAAAAAAAATGACAGTTAACATTTCAGTGCGAACCATAGCTTCTTCACTAAAACTAATTACATTTCTCCACTGACCACAACCGAGATGGCATCAGAGCAGAGCTACATATGTAGATTACAAAGTAGAGGAAAGTACCTCATATCATTTATTTAATTACTGAACGTCTAGTTTAATAGTAGTAGTAGTCCAGTGTAACACAATTGACAAACAATTTGCAAGGACCTTCAGGAGTTTCAGTTTCAGAATCAAATTGGGCATGAGGAAAGATAACACGTTAACACAATATATATGATAACTATATAAACAAAATAATTTTTACAATTGCACGGTAAATTGCCACAGGTAATATGACAACAATTTTTCACAGCAACAATAATATAAATAATATTGTTACGTACTATTTATTACAAAATGCCCTACTTGTCATCGGGCTTGAAAGTCGGAGTTATCAATTAATCTCAAATTGATCGGAGTTAAGAATTAGAAATGTTCAGACGTAACAATATCTACATATAAATAAAAATCCTGGTTGTAAACATAAGATCTTCGCTTTACAATGCAAAAACGCTACGAGTACCATCAAAGAGAATGATACAAGATTTTACAAAGTAGCCATTTTTGGGCTTCTGTGGATATTACCGATAAACAATTTACAAATTTAAAAAGATGCTCACTTAAATTGTATAATTACTTGAAGGAGACAATAAAATTATATCAAGTAGGACAGCAAGAGTACATCAAAATGATCGTGCAATTTTTGCGGTCACGTAGAAAATGTTGTCCTCTTGTTGCCTGAATCACGGAGCCATGAATCATATATCCATTATATGTCCAGTAGCTCAATAATATCTTATTTCATGCCAAGGTGCATTAATTTACGAAAGGGAGCAGGTCCATTCCAATGCCCGTTGAGCATTAACTTCCAATAAATGGCTGGCATGATGTCTTTCTTCAGGTGAAACATAGTCCGTCTTTCCTTAGCTTGATTAAAAGGAAATGTCTCCATAGGCTTCCCATCATAGATGAATTCCGCCAGGATGCAAGTGTGGTCGCTAGTGACTAGAGGACAGGATGAATATCCATCGTAAGTCCTTGTGACTTCCTTGTTATTCATAACATTCAACAAGTTTTCCGCCACGACTCCATTCTGACCAGCTGAAAAAATTAATAATAAAATAGCATTCAAAACAAAAAATTAAAGATGCTGTGATTCCTCTGATGTTTGAAAGTTTCAAAGAAGGACTCCATTCTCTATTTTCTCTTGGCATGAATGTGTGGACATCATTGTTTATTATTTCACTCACTCACTCAATAAAGGGAATTTTTTCCCATGTAAGTTTATGATTAATACATAAGTACTCGAATATAAAACTAAATCCGCTGCAGGATTTTAGTGATAATATATAATTATACACCACCCGCACACAGGAATTGACTATGACAATTTGTACATAATGACTAAGAGTAAGTATAGTATATATTTGTTTGCATGCCTTAGGGCTGACTAAAATCAAACTTTTTAAATTCCACGTAGGAGGATTTTCAAAAATACATGTAAATTCTAAGAAGTTCTCGCGCAGGGGAACGGAAGCAGGTTTACAAAATTCACTGCATCATTTGCGAAAACGTTTGTATTAATCCAACTGGATAAGTTTGATAACTACATGATAAATTGATGATCATTTCTCAATGAGCGGAAAAGCAGTGATGTGTACTCTGTACTGTCCAGTCTGCTATTATTAGTCTACTAGTTAAGGAAATGAGTCATCTTGAAAAAGTACAGTCATCCTTTCTGTCATAAAAATATTTCATAGGAAAAACATTTCCTTTCTTGCTAAGCAAAGATTTACTGCTGTCAACACAAATCCAAACGATTTTTTTTTAGTGTAAATCATTTTTACCGGACTACGGAAAAATACAAATGACCACTTACAATTAGCAAATGACTCACCTGTACATGTATCTATAACCCCAGGTCATAAAAAGGTTTATCAAAATATTTAGAGAATTATTATATAATATACTTTATAACACACAGTTCTGCTAAATGTCATCCATTAGCACTGACATTCAAATAGAGCTATCTGGTCACGCAGGTGTAATAAACAGGTGAGTGATACGAGTCAAGCTCTAAAGTTCAGCCAAGCCAGAATTTTAGCACCACCAAAAATAGAAATGGTAGAATGGCTCAGGTAAAAATAGCTATGTCAATAATTTTCAACTTTCAAATAAAGTGAACTGATCTTTTGTAGAATTGTTACACTAATGTGCTGTTACACTAATGTGCATACAGATAATATCAATAGTTGGTCTCCCACTTCAAATAAGCCAAATACATACAGAATGACGACATTGAAGGATTAAAGTCTTCAAAAATAGTATCAATTAATCATATCTACAGGAAATTTCACGTCTGAATACTTCAAAGTTAATACCTGGATTCTCTCACCCGTGCCCGAATGTTGTTCCTTTGACGTAATTGCAAAAATTCCATTTTTCTGGCTTTAATTTAATCTTAAGTGTCTTGGAGTCAGTGGACATTGATTCATAGATAATTGTAAATAAATATTTTTCAAAAATAAACATACCAACGGCAGCTGCAGTTTTCGGTGTGGGAATGTTTATGCAGTCTCCAATGCCAAAAACGTTCGGGTACTTCACATGCTGTAATGTCTCTTTGTTCACACTGAGGAAGCCACTCGGGTCAGTAAATTCATCCGGGGCCTCTTTCATCACCTCGTAGGCTCCCATAGGTGGTGTGACATGGAGCATCTCATACTGAGGATGTTCAAACAATCCGAGCGTTATTCCTTATTATGATTTGTATCTTACGGATAAATTGTTCGAGCTGCCACCAAAGGTCCGTATATAATTTTAAAATTGATATTTAACTTTATAATTTGTAATTCACCTCGACAATCTTAGTGTCTTCGGGTTTGTCAAGATTCTGAAAGACGGCTTTCTTCTCCTTTGGAATGACTTCAATGAGATGGTGCCGGAGGTTCACATTAATTTCTCTCTCCTTCACAACTTTCCACAAGGCATCCGCATAGTGTTTGATCCCGAACAGAACACCCAGACTAGTGTAATAAATTAAATTGGCATCTTTCTTTTTGTTGTGCTAGCAAGCATGAGGAAAAAACATTCATTCATTACTCAGCTAAGCCATAGTGAGGATACGGAAATGAATAAATAAACAAAATATTTGGCTCCAAAAAACATCCGGTACCCTTCTCAAATAATCCTCCGTGATGTACATGATTTTCTGCGGTGCCCCGGCACATTTGACAGGAGTGTTGGGGAAAGTGAAAATAGCATTTCCTGAAATTATTATCAACAACCACAAACATTATTTAGTATACAGCATACATTCAAATCCCGGGATAGACTAGACATACTCCGTCCCAGCATAATAACTGCAGAATAAAAACAGACCAAGATAAATATTATGATTTAAAATTAAGCGTATCCTTCACTCTCGATCATTTTGAGGAGAGGGCAAGGGAAACGGCATGAATTGTAGATAAGCCGTTCATATTTGATTATTTTATGACACTATTTTGAGCTCCTGAATTTTTTGGTGAGCCACATATTCTATTGCTCTTGAGTTTTACAAAATTATACTAAAGCTATGGCCCAACCTTCCATAAACCTTGTGGTTCTAATCTTCCTCTAGTAATTGCAAGTGTATCTCGGAAGGAAGCATTTCTGGCAACAACAATAAACCCAAGATTTTGGAAACTGTCATAATGACGCTGAAAAATTACCTGATTTGAAATTCTCAATAGCTCGGTAGGTTTTGTTAACATGGAGGGGAGAGTAATTTGAGCAGACACCAGGTGTATCCAATGCTGCAGTGAGTCCTTTAACCTAAATAATAAACCAATTCCATTAAAGTCAAATAGGAGGGCTAGATAACCCAGAAAAGGGGCATAATTTCTATGCCATCAGGATATGTATCTACAAGTACATGGAAGGAGAGACAAATATCCTGCTTCCAGGTATTACACTAATAAATTCTGGTAGCTCATAGGGAAAATAAATTATGGAGAGTAGCCCTAAATGACATGATGATACGTTCCATGATAACGTCTCTGATTATTACGCACTGTGAGTAACAGTAAATATGTACATAAGTCATATACCTGATCGTAGTTACACTGAATCCCCAAAGCCACGACAAGGTAATCGTACTCCACTTCCGTTCCATTGCTGATTACGACCCTATTTGTCTTGGGACTAAACCGGATCACTCTGTCTCTGACCCAATCAACTCCTTTTGGCAGGACAGAGCCCATAGATCGGGCCGAGTCTTCCAGGGATTTCATCCCCCCTCCAACTAAAGTCCACATAGGCTGGTAGTAATGAGTCTAAGTGCAATAATTATTAGGTCACATATCATCCATCATTATTTCTCCTATAGATAATTGACTTGGTTCCAAGTAAGTATTGATATAGATAATATTCCGCTGACTCCACAAATGGGAGCATAGTATCATCAAATCAACATACGTACATAGTGTACGGACTACGTCTCTTCCCCTTTAACTAATTAAGCTTTCGCATTACTCAACCAGAAAATTGACTTACATCAGCTGGCTCAATTATAGCAATCTCTTTGGGATTGATTTTCTTTGAAAACTTGGATGCGATTGAGCAGCCACCAGCCCCTCCCCCCACAACCACTAATTTGAATCTCCTTGAAATAAAAAAATTCGCACGAGTGTCATTATGCACAGGGAATATTCTCCAACGAAGTCTCCACATATCTATCTATATATATATCTTTGATACATTACTTGACAGTCAAGAAATTAACTATAAATATGGGAATGCATGCTTGAGGTATCTGTAAATGAATTAAGGAGTAAAATGTGAAAAACACTCAGAAATACTCGATATTATCGCCCCATGCTCATCCTCTTTCCTTATTATTCCCAGCGACTCAATGAGCATAAATTATAAATTATGGACCTTGCCATGCTCCGAGACGATTAATTTGAGATGCGACAGAGGAATCAGTAGACTGTACGGACATAAGTTAAGCGAGATCAAACATGTATAGGTACATATTAGCTCCTTAATCGTTTCTGCATATATGGAGCATTTAGACATAGCAAGCCTTTGTGTTCACTCTTTAGACCTAAATTGAGATCTTACAGAGCAAACCGATACAGACTAGTTCCATTGAGCCGTTGCCATTCACAATGATTCCCTCAAAAAAGTACGCATGGAATGACAAGATTTGACACAGTTTCATGCCTTTCCTACTAAGATTTCAGAAAAAGTGCCCCTCCTTCTTGAAAATTCGCAACATGTCATTAACAGTACCGTCGTCCTTTTTTTATGTACCGTGGGCATGGTCCTGAGTCAAGTCTGATCAAGTTATAAATAGCATCTCGACAGAAATCCCAGTGTTATATTAGCAAGAGGGCAAGTCAGAAGCGGATACTTTTAGGGAAACGATCGGTCATGGACTTTCTAGCTCGTCTCGTCAGCATTTTCCTTCACTTGGTGGTGCCATTCAAGATACAGAATAACGTGGAGGAATTGAATCAAGTTAAGGATAAGGACTAATATATTGAACTGTGTGTTAAGGACTGTGAGCATCGTTGAGGAACTTTTTTTTTATTATTATTTACTTACATAACGTTAAATGTCCGTCTGAGGTGTGGACACACAGTTGGACTGTCAATTCTCGAAAGAACAGTTTGCCAGCATGCAAATAGGAAGCTGTCGAACATCCATTACTTTATCTTTGTCATTACCTGTCCGACTTGGCGTGCCTTGGCTCGGCTGCTCTTATTCCGGCCCATCGTGTCGTTGAAAATGAGCGTCCTAAGGTGAGCACTAGGGCGACTGGATTCTGACGAGACATCTTTCTGGTCTCTTCCCTTCAAAACTGACGACCAACAGACATAACGAGCGTCATAACTCCAAGGAGTAAGTTTACAGCATTTTATTATTTTTCTCATAGGGGTGACTTTGTAAGCCTTAAAGTATTGTACAATAATAATTATAGCATGCGGACAAAAATACCCAAGCAACTTGATATAGACACTTACTTCGCACTCTTTTATTTACAATTAGTGTCTGTACTATCTCCGTTGGGAAATTACAGTCCCAGCTCAGCTGTATTGTTAAAAGAGAGCACACGTCCACGCACAAAACCTGCGGTTTTCAATATACCCCAAAGACAGTCACAGAAGTTTCCTCATTGCAGTTAATTAGCAGATTAGAACAACAAAAAATTAACACCAGTCTAAAGTACAGTATCAGTCAAACCTTTGTACCCTCATAAACCAACTATTTCCAGAATCCCTGAAGGTCCAAAAATTACCTGTGGTTTACTCCAACCTGAGTTAAGCGCCAATGAGTGGGATCTGTCTATACTCTCTGCTTATGTATTTGTATACAATCACAATTAGTACGACCGGGATGACAATCCTGGCACGACTTGCAGTCCACTATACCTGTTGTATGTATCACAATGGGGGGGGATAGCAGTCAGAGGAACTACTTCGAATATACGGGCTGACAAAAGGTGCTAATATTAATTTTCGCCTGTCTCCGCCCGTAGTCACTCGTCAGAGATAGCTCGTAGTTTTTCATACCAATGTGTGACTTTCAGGACAGGCTCTTCTCATGGACAGAAAAAAAACGGGGAATGACTTCTATATATTCCATTATTCCACAAACATAAACATGTAGTTCTTAAGTGATCCCTCATAAATAGGAGCTATAGTTGCCATGCTGGAAGATATGATGAAAAAAATTTGGCAATTCTGAGCAGTCTTACTCCTGACTGTCACTGCTCAAAGTCACCTTGGCATTTGCCAGATTTAGCCAAGAGGAGATATTATCATTGGTCTGTGGTCATATAATTTTGACACATCATTTGTGTGTACAGTTGGAGCGGACAAGATTTCCACATAGGAGACATGGTGTGGACTATTAATGTATGACATGAGATTGCACTTCAGGATCCAAGTGGACTGTGGGAGGTTGAGCAAATAGTAGGTGGTAATCAAGTCAAGGGTACAGAGAGAGGCTCTGCAGATGAACTTTTCGGGAAATGCCGGAAAGTAATAATTTTAGGCTTTAAATTACTGACTTCCACTTCCACAAAATTCCTCCTTCCTCTGTATACATACAGAGATGCACTCTGTCCAAAGCTCACACTATTACTTTGAGGATGTGCTTGGTTTCCCACACACACACACACACACAACAATAATAATTATTATTATTACCGTTCAGACTTAAATGCCCCTTGTTCTCCCAGACACCACAACACGTGTGCTTACATGTAACAATATACAATATAAATAGAAATAATAATTAAGCTCTATAATCGTGACAAAGGGATAAATTACAATTTATGAAATAATCTTTCAAAAAATCTTACTTTTGAAATGCTGAAAAGGGATTAAGATGTGGTGCGTTCTTTGGTTGAATTAAGCCGAGGCTAACATTGAAATGTAACGTCAGCCTGATGCTGTGTTTGGTTGAAGGTCACTTCAATTATCTCTCCGCTTGTGTAACATGTGAAGGAAAAGTTAATGCAGTGTATAGATAGTCACTTATCAGTAGAGATAAATTTTCAATGAGTCCTTTTTTGTCCAAGATACTTTTACTTGCGGGTTGCGGGTATTTTAAATATTAATTAATTAAAACTTTTAATGGTAGAAATAAGCTCTCTAAAAGACGATGGCGCTAATGATATTTGATACGAGCACTGATAAATTCCAGATTTTGACACTTGAGTACTTATACTTATAGATATCTGTAGATATGTATGTAACTTATGTAAAATGTCGTTTTGAGATTTGTAAAAGGATGAGTCGCTCTTGTCGGTAGATATGAAGATGCACACGGAGACTTTCAATAACAATTATAGCTCTACATATGTCCAGCTATAGGAGAGTGTAGCAAGTTTATTTTGTTAGAATTAACTCTGGAATTTACAAACGGTTACCATGCAATTAAATTTGATCCCGCTTGCTCGTGTGGTTAAAAGTTCCTGCTGAGTTTGCACACTCAAACCAAACTATTTAGGTTAACATTTCCTGAACCTTGTCCAGTATGAAATCCTATTATAGATGCTTGATTAATAAATAATGTTCACTTCGCTAGCAGTGTAGTTCTTGACGGAATTGCACACATGACAAACATTAAACACAACTTGAATAATTTTGGCATCGGATGGAAATGCTAGTATTGTATTGAGTGGTAAGTTGTATGTGCGGAGCGTACTGCACTAACCCTTTACTGCGCGTAACTCGTTTAATATTTCACAGGCATGCACAAATTCCTGCTTGTGCTTACTTACTAAATGACAATATACTACTACTACTACTACTACTACTACCAATAATAATAATTATTATTATTATTACAGAGAAACATGAAACAACTCTCCTCTGACTTGTACATACAACTGCGGTAATGTGAAACCATTTGACGTTGCCATGTGCAACTTTAGAATAATTATTACAGTTTTTATCTCCAGCATCAAACATTGTCATAAATTATGTGTACTATCCAATGAGCTCAATGAGCTTGAACACAAATGAAAGTTTTGTTCCCTGTTGAACTTGACTTTTGACAGGTGTGACCCTCGGACTTGAACAATGTGATAACTCCACCCCATACCATTAGCCCAGCTTGTACACTACTTCAAAGATTGTCCTATTTTAGAATATGTATTTGCCAGGGGAAGGACTCCAACATATGTACACCTATGCTATCAAATGAGGCTAATTTGGAACAACCTTTTTTATCAGAGTTGTGACAGTGTGACTAAGTACTGCCAAAATAGATAAAGTATATCATGAGGAGACTTTACAATGATTCAGACTTGCAAGTTTGAAGTTGTTCTCGGGAAGGAGGACGTAATAGTGCGGCTCTGGGTATCAGCAAGTAAATAAAGATAACAATTTTTTATTTAATTTTAGGGAACAAATAATTATCTATAGATACGTATAAGTATCTGTATTCAGTAGTTTGTTCGCAGGAAGAGGATAACAACTTCACGCACAATTGCCTCTGCGAGAGGGATTAGTGGCCTTAAGTTAACAGCATATCTCGGGCTTTTCAAAGCATTAGCATTTGGGAGACATGGCTGGGATATCAAAATTGTTTAACCTTTCGGAGATTATTTTCTATACCCTGTATATATGTAGGGGAGTGTAATTAAGCATTTTCCGAACATTATCTACAAAATATTTGAGCTTCACTGCAATTTATTATCTATTCCTGATTTATGGGTAAAAACTACTTGAGGATTTTTACATAGCAGGAGGTCTACGTGCATGCATCCTATATCCTTATGGAATGTTCTTACCTCCCCCTCACTGCAACAGACTAGTGGAAGAGTACTAGGAAAGATTAGGGTTTTGCATGCAACTTTTGCATCACCAAAAGTAAACAATGCAGGGGAAGTTAATCCTCAGATTAGGAGATAATGGGCCGGTGTAGAATAATGGGGTGATGAAAGCCCCTGTAAAGGAACTCATACAAAGGACCTTTACACAAGACTTCTTTATCAGCGGACATACAGAAAAGTACAAGTTCCGGGACTGGAAGTAAACCTGAGCTGTTACCTTGGGAATAGATACTGTGCATACTGTGTATGCAATTTTATATGCACTATAAACACTTGAGGATATCCATTTGAGTAGATACTCAGAAGGCATAGTCTTAGCTTTTGCAAACCAAAGGATTTAAAAATTTCCAGATTTCCATAGAAATTAGCACAAGATTTTGTCATGACAAATTGTGACGCAAGTTTTAGCATTGAAATGAACTCGTATTTAATTACCTCAAAAACACGCTCACACATTTTACCTCAAAAATTATGTCATACAGTGAGTACCTTGCGTGTACCGACTCCTGTGAGGCAGGTGTCTTAATATGAAAATACTTTGGTCCGCATCCACTACTCCAAGGGAGCTGATGCTTGAAGCATGAAAAACATAAGAATGCAATCTCTGCATTTCTATATACGAGACGCCTAAGTGCTAAAAAATAAGCATGGGAAAAAAAAAATACAACAATAAGTAATCGAGATGTGCATAAGCAGCGTAGCTTGAACCAATATTTCTTTCTCGTTAATAACACTTTTGTTATCATATGTAGCCATGAACCATATTGACATAACGTGGAGATTGTAAGCATGCTAACTTGAAAATCCACTCTATTTTTCTGTTTATAATATTGCTCATAGAGATTTCCCGCCCTTCTCTGGAAATAATACCAGAAAGTTGGCTTTCCCATAAAAAAAAACATGTGGAATTAATTTATCATTTTTTTTGTGTAAATTATTACAAAAATTTACGGATTTGGGCTCTGTGCTCAAATCTGGTAAGGAATTATTATGACTCATTCCAAATTCCAAACAAAGGGTTAAAAAAAAATTAGTGAAATTTGTTGCTACTACCGTATATGTAGATATATGTAACTATGTGCAATTACTCCCTCCACAACAATAAATGCAATCGCAGTAGAAGAATGGAGACAGACACTGTTCTTACACATATGTATGTACGTTTATATGAAAGGGAGAAAATTCAGGTTCAATGTTTTTCATACAAGCTTTGGGTTAAGTATTTGTTTGGAAAAACTCTGTTTGAAAATATGAACTATGCAGGAGTACATACTCAGGATGGTTTTTAAATTTTGAAAAGCCTAATGTCAACAGCTGTATAGCGTTATAGCTTGGAATGTGGGATGAATCATGCGGCATGCGGCATGATCCTCTCTCTTCTGTCCTGTCCCTCCACACTCCTTCAGAATTAAAGGACACTTGTATGTATGTATGTATGTAGGCTGGGACAAATAATAGGCGAACAATGCGACAATGAAAGACAATAGTACTTGTAAAACTTTTCAAACCATTCACTATTCACACTACTACCCTATGGGTTACAAGCAGGTGCCTAAATTCAAGTCCACATTTTTTCTTATTCCTTCACTGATACAGCTGTAGATACATGAATATATATATAATACGTATAGATACATTCTATTTAGCTTGCACAGTATAGTCCCACATATGCATACTGTATCTATACAAAACCAGCTTTAAAATTCCAACAGGACTGTTTCCCTTAGAGTTACAATACTCACAATAGACCAGGGTTAAGTCCACAGGCTGTAATATAAAGTATTATAAGCTACTGTAGGGCATGTGTACATAAATATACATACTGTAAATACAATTTCACATATTAATTTCTAAACGTGGATCCCCCGTGTTAAAAATCATGCCTGGCCAGCCTTTTGCTCAGAGGTAATTGTTAAAGTATGGCCTTAGTGAAGGAGCAGGGATCAGAGTATTACCGTGACAAGCCACAGAAACTTTTGAAGTATTATTCCAAACATTATTCATTTCAGGGGAAAAGAGCCATAGTTGGGTCGTGATTGGAGTTCTAGAGAAGACATTGATTTAGTACACGTACACTAGTTACATAGGATTCAGCCTACGTATATAGAAAGAGTGATTTAGTTATAAAAAAAAACAGTACCCCTCTCTCTCCCATCATGGTAATTATAAGTTAGATTCGCCGTATTATACAATGACTCATAATAATACGAGTTTTAAAATAAGAAACTGCAGAGCAGCAGAGAGGGATATTGTGTCGAGCCAGAGATCAGCCCAGTAGTATTCTTTTAGTGAGTAACGGTCGAGTCAAAAGATACACTATATATAATAGAATAATGAGCGTCATCGGGCCATTCATTGGATTCAGCGTATAAAGTTGAGTAAATATAGTATTGATACGGAAAAGTGAGTTTTCCTTTTAATTCATGTGTGTCCCAGTGTGTTCTACATGGAGATTGGCGTCCACTCCGTCCTTATGTGACATACGTGTGTCTGATTGTGTGCTATACGCGTGTGTGCATTTCAGCTCCGGCATCAAATTCTTTTTTTTTTATAATGTGAATTCAGGCTCTGTGTCGTGTAATTATATTTTATGGCATTGTTTGAGCTACAACTGCAAACTCCGCACTCTCCCCTTAAAACTTCCATGCTAGAGCTTACGGAGTCTCGATTGCTCAATTTCTTCATCTAGACACATATATATGGGGGAAAAAATACCAGACGGGATTTCTCAATAACAAATAATAACAATCCATTCTGTCATCAATTATTTTCCAATATAGTGCAGTTTCAACTTGAACGCCCAACGCTAATCATCTATACTGTATACTCCCACAGTCTAAGTCACAATCAGTGCTACTACTAAATACTAAAAGTGTGCATGTGCATTCAACTTATAATTTCCCCAGATCGTGAGGAAAGTGGATAAGCGAACTGGTAAGACGGACATTTATTTTGTTGAAAAAATCAACTTTTCATTAGACGTGACACTCCACAAACACAAATCCTCCGTGAGCGTCCTTTAAGACTATATGGCACTTCAGGCTGGGAGCTAATTGCTCACAGTCTTACTATTTGCTATTAATTACGAGCCATTAAATTTTTAGAAGCTTGACCAAGGTGAATTTTGTAACTTAATCAATAATGATATACGAATATACATAGGGGACAGATCATGCCATTCTATTCTCAAACCCCGCCCAGCACACATCTCAAGTGTTAAAAGGTCACAGTGTATACTGCTACTAGATGTTGATGGAGCAATAATAGTGTACATTGTATGTATCTATTAGTTTTCAAAATTTAAGATTATGATAGTTACAAATATGACTACTGCAGAAGGAATAATTTCAAAGGGTTTCCTGCCGGACTCACCTACAGTGAATGTTATATTGTGAATAGTATGATAACTAATGGTAAAATAATAATAATAATGTTATATAATAGGATGTTCTCATAGTACGAAACGCGCTGATTATAAAATCTCATTACAAATCCAAAGCTACGGATGAGTTGTTACCACTCAAAAAATGACTAGTAGTAAATTAATCTCTCATATTTTTCGCAAGACTCCGCACAATTTTGAGGGTAATTAACTATCGTGGTTAAATTGAGAAAAAAATCATTGTGAGACGAGCTGAGTATTGGCAAGTTTCCCAATCATTCATGTGAACAGTGCACACACAAGAAGGTCGACGGACTTGAATTAAATGTTTGACATCATGTTACTATTTAACATGAACCTACACACTTCTGGGTGTATATAGGTATTATCATGAGTGTGTGTGATGGTTTGTGTGTGGATGTGTGTGTGTGTGTGTGTGTGTGTGTGTGTGTGAGTATGTGTGTATGCTTGGAAGAATTATGAATTTGAATGAGTTACAAATCAAAAATAAATATATGAATTACAGAGCAGGCCACCCTACACCCTCGCTCTGCACAAATGTTTACATCTCTAATATCTTCTCAGTTTTCATATGCGATAAGCTCAAGTCGTGGTGGTGAACTGGGAGCACATGATTCATCCTTGTAGTATAGGAGTATTAAATGTAGAAGTACTTGACATGGAAAAAAAATCAGTGAATCCTGACCTAAAGTTCATGGAGTTGCTAAAGATTGGCGGGGTGGGCCACATTGGGAATACTAATTATCAAACTAGGATGATAATTGAGATGTGTGTAATTAATTACAAGTCACAATTGGAGTTAATGGGTACATTTTACCAGCCCCAGAAACATACACACACACACACACACACACACTCTCTCTCTCTCTCTCTCTCAATGATTCCTTCCCTTGGGAATGCTTATAGGACAAATATCTCAAACATAAGAGCACATCCTCTGATTTGAATAGACAATATGGTGTCTTGTATTTGATTCCGTGGACGATCAAAGTCCGAGAGATTCGCCACGTTTAAGAAGCTCAATTAAAGAGGGGATGCCTCAGATGATGACCAAGAATGCTGCTGACTGAGTGTCAGGAGTGTGGAGGAGTATATTTTAAAGTTGAGGAGCAAATCTGTTGTGCATGACTGGAATAATTAGTCAAAACATTTAATTTGCACACTCTCCAACATTTAGTAGCTCCCATTGTACATACTTAATCTACCCCACCTCTTAAGAAAGCTCATGAGCACCAACATTCTTACGTGCGTTTTTATCCTTCTTTTATGCGAGCATTACTTTCCTCGAGAAGTGTGACTTACGTTCCTCCTTATCACCATTTTTATAGCTGGGCTTGCAAAAAAAAAATATATAAATGGGGAAATTATTCAAATTAGATAATTTGATCCACTTCAAAAGGATGTGCGTCATGGAAAATATCCAAAATTTCTCAAAACTGATCCTTGGAACAATCCTACATATGTAGGCTAGGTGGAACAAGCCTTGAAATGCGTTTTGGGCTGACACTGTTACTCTTTCTGAAGACATACATAAATATGTACATACGGAGGGGAGCCTTCCATCCATAAAAGTTCCATGAGTTGCGTTCTTAGGGTGGGATAAACATAGGCATGATGTATTTGTAACAACAAGTTTTGTTTCTTTCCGTAAATTTTCCTGTCTCGGGCCTGGATTGTGTAAATATTATTCTGTTACCCAATAACAAATCGTCGTAGACTGTAGTGGAAGTTGTCTCTTAAATCTTACAACTGTCGATATATGTAGATATGTACATACTACATCAGCGTCGTTCCCCAGTTATTATTGAGTCTCTCAGCCATTCACGAAAACTTGCGTTCTGGAATCAGTCCTCAAGAGAGTGATCAGCAGGAGTCAGGGCTAATGACAACATTCAGGAGTATATTGTCATAATTACACAGGGAAAGACGTAAATACTTGATGTAAATAGTGCAGTTGTGGACGGTCAAGTCAACAGCCTAGTCTGCCCACTCGACAATTGAATGTCAACTGAAATGAATGTCAATCTAGCCCTCTGTATACATACTTGTTGACTCTCAGTCATAATTTGTAAAAGTTCTTACGTAAACTGTATTGATTGTAAGATGTAATGCATATACGCATGTACTCCATGTATGAGGCATGTAGATACTCCAGCTGTGCATAATTATGCACAATATACGATCTCTCCCCCATCCTACGTAATTGATTCCAAAACTGCATCCACATTTACGCAAACACTCAAAAATAAATCCAGAAAAATACGCTCAAGAGAATTATCCTACGTATTTGTTCCCACACAATCAAGCCTATTCGGATTAAGATAATACAGAGCCGTCAATTTCATGGAGAACTAACCTGCCTCTCGAGAGAGTAGATACGTGATTGAGAAGTGTAAAAACTTCTCCCTATATGCTAATCATGTAGTCGTAACCATTTTTGCGTACAAATTGAGCTCAAAAGTTGAGGGATCTCAGCATGGGAAAATGCATATGGGACTGTTTATATGAATGCTCATTGCCTACAATTAGCCCGTACACGCTCCTCAATTAAATGACACTCTCTGTGAATGTGACTCTGTCTGATGGGAATCAGGCTCGGAGTGTCAGGAGAGTACAGTATGTACATTGGGCTCTAGTACTGGCCCTCACCGAATCTGAATGAACAATTAGTTAGGGATTACTTCAATGGGAGAGTAATGTAATCCTGTACTTGAAGATACCACTCAGCCCTCCCGCTCAGTCAGGAGATAAAGTAGAGTGATAGCGTGGGATAATCTCCTCCTTACAGTCTTGTATGTATCTAATTATAAGTTCGCAAAAATAAATCATGTTTAGCAATTATTTTGGTTTAATGATAAAAACATGTGTAGGAAAGGTTCTCCATAGAATACGAGGGGGGGGGATGCTCCTACTACTATGCACATGCTATCAGTCATGTGAGAGCAATAGAGTGTGTAAATACTCACTGGAAACAATTACATGGTAGATTATCCCAGATAAGGACAACATTTAGTAGTCAGAGAAAATTTTCCGTCTAAATATTAACGAAGGGTAATAAGTGTTTCTCATATTCTCCATATAATATCCTCAAACAAACATTCTCTCAGTTGCTTCCTCCTTGGCGAAAACAATAGCTTCAAAATCTATATAAACTATATGACATTAACATGACCCACACGCACAGTCCATAGAAATCTCAACTGGGAAAGACCCAAAGAAATTTCAGAGTATCCAAGGAATTAAGGAATTCTTGCAAGTCCTATCGGAAATTTTAAATTCCTTTCCCAAATAACTTAAACGACTGAAATTTCACATCGTAAAAGCTTCTCTATAGAAATAAATTCTACTTAAATTCCGTGCCAGGTCCAGTGTGAAGATACTTCCAATCGTGAGAATTACATAAAGGTAAAAATGTGTTAAATTCTGTCTGGGTAAACAATAGCGGTGTGTAGCTATGTAATTAGTAAGTAAGAGAGAATAAGTTTCTCATGTCTACTCTGAGCTTACTAAATACATACATATATAGAAGAGATCGTTGATCTAAAAATTCTTCATCCCTAACGTTTTTAGGTGCACATGCAGTAAACGCATGATCACTAAATTATTCAGGTGATACTTTAGGCAGCTGTAAGCCGAACGTGATTGGCACCTCGTAAAAGTTTAGGAAGATACATAAAATATCCGCATATTAGATCATATAGTAAAATCGGCAGGTTTTTCCGCACAGTAAAAACTGCTCCTTTTTGTTAACAACGTACATTTTCAAGAGCTACATCAAACTGTACTTTGTGAGGACTATGTGGGTCGTCTAATTTACATATATATATAGATACATGTTGTTGATGTTGATACTTGGGATTTTTTTGCGGTGAACATCAGATAGAATCGGAATAAAGTGGAATTAATCCCGATACTCCTTACGAGGAGATACATACATGAGGAATGAAAAGCTACCGATAAACCATCCAATTAATGCAGGGTGCTCACAGTCCGTGTTTATATTTACCTACTTGTACTAATACTACATTTATGGAAATTAACACCGTTGTGATATGTAAAGTGCAAGTGTGACAAGAAGTCAAGACAAGGGTACATGCCAAACGTCATTCATTGTGTACGGACATAGGGCACTCATAATTTCACTGTATGATTAATTACTGAGCCCAGGTTATGGGACGTGATTGCCGTGATGATAGGGCTAGCTCTCCATTTTTCCGCCCTACAATTTTACATAACTTGGTTGTAGTGAACCCCATCTTTTTGCAGATCTTCCATAGGTACAGTAATGCATGACAGTTGGGTAGTTTTGGCAGAATTTATAAGGTACCTATACCTATGTATGTATCTATATATGCGCGTATGCATGTGTGTATGTACGAGCAGCCTTATGTAGATTCCATGGTCTTAGTTTGGAAAACAGTAGTTACCTGGAAATCCTACTTGAGTTTCTGTAAAGTACTTATGTCTGGAAGAAACCGATCTGACGAAATGCACTACACTAGTATATGGGCTGTAATAGTATTTGTATGTACATACTATATATCTGTGGAAGAATGTGTTGGTAGGGAGAGATAAATCATGAGAGTTGTGTGACATTTCGTGCGGTGTTATCAGGTGTTAATATGCGTACGCAACAAACCGATATAATACTCTGTTCCATCTCTCATTTCAATTACTTGCTTTAATTTTCAGCAGTGAGCGGAACAACTCTACTTTAGTCCCGACACCATATACACACAGTTTACACTGCAATGGTGAGGAGAAGGTGAAGTGCTGTTCCTGGAGTGGAGACAACAGAGAAAGCGACTTTTATATAGCGAACCATACAGACTTTTATTTGTGATCTAAACCTATCATCGGGATTGCCTGGAAACCCCTAATTTACCCAATTTCTTCCGTTTAACACATCGATAAAATATTTTTCTTACTACTGCGGAACAATACTTAGTCCACAAAAATTACGTCCATGAAGGAAATGCCCTCCAAAGCACTAAAGGTAAGATTTTTAATTTTTTATAAAAGGATATAAGCCTTTCCTTAAATTATTGTAAGCTTCGTAATTTCCAGGACTATTTGATATTACATTGAGAATTGAATTTGTTTCCAATTTAAAATTAAATTTGTATTAGGGTATTATCATTGGTCTTACCCTGTTATATATGTATGTGTAAACTTTAGATGGCTTTGGGATGCTTCAAACCTCAAGATCCCGGACGCCGAGCATCCAAAGACTTGGAGAAACTAGTCGGTCTATGGATGAAACATTATAATAAAGCCATTAAAATTTTATTACTTGGAGCCGGAGAGTCCGGAAAAACTACCATAATTAAACAAATGAAAATTCTACATATACAAGGATTTAACGCCAGGTATGATTTAATTATTGTCTAGTAATCTTTTGTTAGTAATTATTTCTAATACCTTAAATCCTGGCTCGTTGAAAACTTCCATGACAGTGTCACTAAAAGATTATTTGAAAAAGCTCCACTATAGATAATTACATATGAACTGGTGAATTTTCTCACGCTGATAACATCCTATGTCATTATATGAACAGTGTGTAAACTTTTGCCCCTTGAACGTTTCTAGAAAAGGACACTCAAGCTTTTGTGTATCTTGAGCCAAGCGGCTCTCTTTGAGGCCTTTTCAGGATTTAAATCTGGAAAATTTTAGTTGCCATCTATGTAAATATGTATATTTTTAATTATGTTGTAAATTCTATAAATAAGTGCTTTGTTTATGATGGACAGTGAGCGGATTGAGAAAGTTCGAGAAATCAGAGCCAATGTTCTTGAAGCCATTGTGAGTCTCATAAGGCACATGCAACTCTTTGAAATCCCCCTTGGAGACAAGCATAACCTCAACAGTATGGAGTACATTCGAACGATTGATTTAAAAGAAGAATTTGAATACACTCCCGTAAGTGAACCTGCTTAATCAACTTTTTTCAATACTGATGAGATTTCAACAGCAAGGGCACATTTTTTTTCTCTAATCTTAAAACGTTTGTCAAGTAGAGGACTATTATCTTGTGTATACTAACAAGGTGTTCCAGACCTAGAGTAGAGTCGCAAAAGCTGTTAGTATTGCCAATTAATTGAGGGTGCTGATAATAACTCTAATTACTTGGAGTAGATATATCTACGGATATCGAGAGGACTTGGCATTCGTAGTTACTTTTTGAGATTGGACCTTCACGTGACTATTTATTTATTGGAAGTAATTCCAGAGAACAGAGTACAGAAGGAGCGGAATATTAGGGCTTTTATTTGAAAATAATTTTTATGAGTCATTGTTTTAACACAATAGGACGTTACATGAAGGAATCTTACATTTGATATTAATGATGATTCAATAGCATTGATTTGTAAGGGTGAACTAACACAAGTGCATTCTTGTGACTTTTATAGGAGTTTTTTAAGCACGTGCAAGCCCTTTGGAATGATGATGGAGTTCAAGAATGTCATTCTCGTGGATCTGAATTTCAATTACCTGACTGTACTAAATAGTAAGTTCAATAATTTTCTCATACATTTTTGCACCATGTTGGCAGTATTGGCTCGGGAGAGGGAATTATGTAATATGCACGTACCAGTAGGAGCAGGTTCAACAGTACCAAACTAATCATAAAAGCACGAAGTCAATCACTCAAGTTCATGTCATTCAGACAAAAACTCACCAAAGTACATGAGGTTAGAGTCAGTCGTGGCCTTATGTACACAGCAGCGTCAACATTATTTCTTGATAAATACTGATACTGGATATTTCCGTTCCCATAAAATCCAGACGTTCATAAACTCACAATTTCAAACCACTCTTAAATGTATGTACAGTGCACTTTTGTTTTATATGACTTACAGGGGCATCCTCTTGCCTCTTAGAAACAAGGGGAAAAAATTACAATTGAATAGGCCCCAATGATTTTGTCCCCGATGGGAAGTGCCCTACTACGGGAGACTCTTACATTGAAAGCACACTGTACTGACCCATGATTGTCAGTCAGAGTCAGGATCCGTTGTAACAATCATTTCCTTATGGTAGCTAGTTTAATCCGAAAAATATGAGGACTCTGGCCAGTAAATATAGTTTTTATGTCATTGTCAACCGATTACTGGTCATAGGGATGTAGCCTGAGCCAGCTAATTTTCGAGTGTCAACAGCACGAACAGAAATGATATCTAAACATAAGGTCATGAGTTACTATGCCGCATCTTCCTGTTCATGAATTTAAATTAAACTGAACAAGATACTTACAGATTACCTCTGAGCTATTATTACAACTCAATTGCACATACTAGTATTAATTATTGTTTCAACAAAAATTATTCCTATGAAAGTAACATTTCTATTCTGACTTGCAGTTTCATGGAGCGATTATCTACAGTTGGTGACCCTCATTACAAGCCTTCCGACCAGGTGCGAACTCAATCAATTACAAATATTATCGACTTGTCTTTAGTAGTTTATACGATACGAACTATTTCCAACTCGTGTAGATAAGTCCGATCTGACAATAAGCAGATACAAGGGAGACAAAAAAAAATTGTTTCATGACATTATACATGAAGTCACTGTGACCATTACGACATTCATGGCTCCATAACGTACTAAATAGAGTGGTATATAGCCGGAAGGAATCTAATCTAATTAATGTTTGTATCATCAGGATATATTGTACAGCCGAAGGACTACCACAGACATACAAAAAATTGAATTCACAATGAAAATTCCTCGGAAATATGGCGGCGGATCCCAAAGCTTTTGGATGTTTGACGTGGGAGGTCAACGAGGAGAGAGACGGAAATGGATACAAGTAAGACTGTCAATACTCGAGCATAACAAAATTGTGCAATATAAATAAATGGATTATACAATTTCAATAGAATGCATAAAATCCAGTTACATATTTAGAGATGTAGTTCTGTGATGGAACGCACGTACTTAAATGTTTTCTTTCCTTCCCTCACAGGTTTTTGATGGAATCAACACAATACTTTTCCTAGTAGCCTGTAATGTATTTGATCAATTCACCTTTGAAGATCCCAGCTTAAATCGTTTACAAGAGTCCATTAATTTATTTCAAGATGTTTGGTGTAGTAGGTAAGCCACTGAATTAATCTTGTCTTTGCATAGTCAATTATAATTATTATTGGTCTCGATAGTTGTTACTTCAGACCCCCACTCCGTCTGGTTCAGCTTATCTGTAACTCATCAAGACAACTTAGCTTCTCAGCTGTATAAAATTTCGTCATCCCTTTGACAGTCCCTAATTTACTTTCAGAAATAGTATGGGATAATATTTCAGATCATGGTAGGGAAAGGTATAACATACTATCCCGTAGTCACTATACCTACTGGGAAGACTTAGACAGTATGTTATCCTGGGTAGTAAGCTCGAAGCAATGTACATATTATTAGCAGTAAATCAGGAAAAAGAAAAATACAGAGTGAAGGCTATAGGTGTTGGGATTCATGCTTCCTTTTTTATTGCATTTAGTAGCGAATGAATCTTCACGATTTCCCCATCAAAACCCTTTAACCTATACCCATGACCACGGTAGTTACACCATTGCTTACGCATACAAAAGGAACGTAACTTATGCCCCACACGAAATTATACAATGGTAGATTCTAATAACAAGCTATCTGGGATCAATCGTTAGCCGTAATTATTCTATTTTCTTGAATAATGATTGATTCGTTGGATATTATTGATACTGTTATTTTTGTTTTTATTGATCATGGTCAGTATTGTTTTATTATTTATAACTCCCACCACCTAGATTTGTACGGCCGAGTAGGTACTTTAGTTACAGATGAGTATTGCCAGCAACTGTAGATGAAGGGTGACTCCTTTCAAAAATCCCCTGTTAGAGGTATGTACTTACATGCTATTATGGGTAACTCAATTTTGCAATTGTAAATTTTAGATTCCTCCAAGACTCTGGTTTCATTGTCTTTCTAAATAAACAAGACCTCCTTAAGAAGAAGATCGAGTCTGGCGCCTCAATTGGTCATTACTATCCCGACTTCTTCCACTATAGCATCGACAATAAGGACGGGGACAATAATGATGAGTACACCCGAACACGATGCTTTATTCGTGACATGTTTTGGGTAAGTACTTCCACACGCACTCTTTAATTCACTACTGTCTTTTTAAGTTTTTTAAGTAAGGTCTACATTTCCCATTCTTGATATAATCCTTGTACATTTTCCAACTTCCAAAAATTCTCAATTTCCTATGTCAGAGACTCGTGCACGTCAGCATCTAGGTCAAACAGTACAGTGTGTAATTGCATAAGTGTAGAACAGTGCAGAAAGTCTAGTAAACATTGTATATATGGTAACTTTAACGATCATAGTGAGAAGGAGATTGAACCAGAGTGTTTACCAACTTTTATTACTGATCAGTTACTGGGACATTGACAGAACAGCAAGGCACACAGCAATGGTTCAATCACTCGGGGTGAATCCCGTTTATTACCCATCATTGTTGACTGCATTGGCACAAAAATACGGATATGCATAAATATAGATAAATGTGAACGTCCAAGCTGTTTTACAGAGCTGCTCCAAGCTGTGTACTAATTATTTAGCGAAGCAGCTACTGTGGCTTCGATGGGATGACAGGGGGAAAAAATGTATGGATATGTGTGACTATGGATTTGTATAAAATAAATAGCATAATAGTAATTAATGAAATGTATTGGTAATACATAACCGTATACGTAACATCTCTGCAGTAATAATTTGTAGAACTGAACGTGCTGTAGAGAGAAGAAGAAAAAAATGAGTGGGTCGCTTGTTTGGCTAATTTTTCTTCCATTTGATCATCTATCTTTATACACATCCCACTCCACACGATCCTGCCGTACTGGCCCTATTGAAAAGAGATAGATACGATTGCGTTGTTTGCTTAAAGACACATTTACTATGAGATGAGAAACATCAAAGGGACAGTGATACCGTGATGATGACAATGTACTACTTATTCCTAATGTGCAGATAGCCCGGTGACAATTAAACATTAACATTTTATTTCGAAATATTTAGAAAGAGTTGTGTGGAGCATGCATATTTGAAATTACAAACGAGTATTAAGGAGGCAATTTCAAGTGACGGACAAAAGATGAGAAAGAGTCATGTTTGTAGGGAAAGAAGGCATGTAGCTTCTTGAGAGGGTTACTTGAAGAACTTATTAATTTTATTATTTTACAGACCCTACATACATGTTAGACATCTCACTGGCATAATGGTTAAGTTTCAAAAGTCTTCAAGTATCCTACCATTGATAATTACACAGTTAATTATCTAAGAGGAGCTTGTGAATTACAAATTAATCTACAGTTGAGGAATGTGACCATCACTGTGGTTTGCAAGGAGTAACGACTCTGAAGGGTCTCCATGTCTTTAATCGAATCTGTAGTTGACTTTTGCAGCTTTACAATTCCATTACAAATATGCAATTAGATATATCAAGACACTTATCATATTCCCCATACTATGTATCATATATGAGACTCCTACGAGCTTTGCAACAAGTATTAACCAGTAAATAACTCATTTTCTTCAGGCATTTTTGTCAGCTGGTGTATACATATCTATCTTGACATTTTTCAAACGGCAGAGAGATAATTTCTTGCACCTGCAGAGCCTTAAGTATATAGAAACATACAGCTACACAATACACATACTGTCAGTTACGACACTTCAAATACTGTTTCAAGAGTGGTAGCCCAAATTTAATGAAGGGACAGATTTATTCGTGAGTTTACCTCTCAAATACTTCTTCGCATATTTGGGAAATCAAAATAGTTTTTAGACTGTGAAAAAATTAACCTTGGAGTGTAAATTGCCAATTGTATAATATTGAAGAGTAAGATTCACAAATTATGTAATTTGTTTGAAGACATAAGACAATCAAATTCAATAATTCTTCAAGGGTAGATTGAAGTTATAAAATACTAGGGAAATTGACGGATAGATAAATTTTATTCAGTCATGTAAAATAGGGCAGTGGGATTACAAAGTCAATGAGAATTAAGAATAGAATCATTTTGAAGACCCTACCGAGTTTTAGCATTTTACTGGGAATTAATTCCGCTCCTCAAGCATGAACATGGAGAGGAATAATTTACAGACTTGACCTTTGTAAAACTTGATTTACATAACTTCAGGAACAGATTGAGGTATCATCAGCACATTCTCCTGCAGTCTTGATGAGGTTACTGCTTCCTCTGCCTTACTTTTCCCACATATAATATTCTGCTGTTTCGCATTCCAACAATTATGTAACGATAGAATTATTAGATATAGGAAGTTGGAAACGAAAAATTCCTTATCCTCACATGTAGACCTACAGTGATAAATTACAAAATGAAAATGTTTTCTCCTTGATGTAGTAACTAACCCAGTGTTTTTTGATTTCTCTTACAGCATGCAAAAAGTCACGCTCCAGCCCCACAACCCCGCAAGTATAGTGTAGGACCTGGTTTTATAATGATTCCCGAAGAGCCTCCTCGCCAACCCCGTGAATGTTACTGGCACTTTACCACAGCCACTAATACCAATAATATTCAACATGTAATGGAAGACGTTCATAATATGATCATTAATCAAAATCTATGCACACTTGGATTACAATAACGCTTCCCTGTTAAAAGATACCACGAAATATTTATATATAACTAATAGACGATGTAACCTACACACAATTATATATATTTTGTAACTTTTATTTATTTTAAATACTGTTGTCTGAAACACAAGTCGTAAGCCAAAAAAGAACTAGAATATTAAACAGAAACGGACGCTACCTCAAAAACAAAACCATTATTTCGAATTTTATCTGCCATGCCTCTCTCACTTCTTCATCACTGTCATACGGAAATTATGACTCAAAACAATGCAATAAATATGACAAACATATTACATAGTGTAGTATTTTATGTGCCACAGTGTTCAAGAAACTTATGTGGAAAAAAAAATACAGCAAACAGCTTTACTGAAGAAGACTACTGACTTCCATTTATTTTCAAATAAGAGCAATCTACATTGACAGTAATGGATCATATCGCATCAATATTCAATGAATCAATGATGGCAAACTGTTTAAATTAATGTTACCGTTTGAGTTTCTACGATTTATCATCAAGATGCTGCTACGGCTGGTGATGACTGCAGCATTTTGTAATACGCTATACAGCATAGCACCAGGGAAGGCTGAAATCCCGAATTATGTAATTCCAAAGAATCGAACTCCATACCTGCCTGCCTTGGGACGTGGCAATTCCTCCGGAGTTGGGATATCCGGGAGAGCATCCGGGAACACGAGTGGTGGCGCTGGTTTGGGTGCAGGACGACTGCTATCATGAACCCTAACTTCAGAGAAGTATCCATATGGGGGTCGCACCATTCCCAATTTTTCGAACATGCACGAATCAAAAACGGCTTGAGTGTTCCGGCAACTGAAATTGAGAGAAATAAAACGAAAATATAATAAATTGACACGGGACTGACCACAGTGGTATTGACATCAATAAAAACAACTACGGGAAGGTAGGTAGATACAGATATCAACGCATACGTTGGCTATATATAATTATTATATACATACATCCCAACAAAACCTATGACAGAAAGTATAAGACGATACGATGACGACATACGACATATTTTGAACATACATAATTACCTATAGTACGTACATATGTACGAGCAATAACATTTTGTAGGAAAACTATCCTGTACTCTCTTACGCATTCTAGCATGTTCATAAATCAGTCCTGAACCGTTGGCTTGACCCAATACATAGTTGCCAAGAACTTGAATGCTGTCAATAAATTTATGCACCCTTACATTTTTAAATAGGATGGCGCAACTAGGCATAAACCATACAAGCATTACTAACAACTTACTAAATCAACGAACTACACATACATTTTATACAACTTATCGACTACTTACAACTGACTAATAGCTCCACTCCAAGAATAATATCGAAATGTCAAAGCCCCGAAAATATTTTTGTGCCGTTTCACTCATTTTGTAAACAACGGTGGGAGTATTTGCAGCATATCCCATTTGAAATTACCCAAGCCAGTATAGTAGTATTACACAAATGAATGAATCTATTGTTAGTAATGCACAAAATAATAAAAATACGGTTTAGTGGGATCATAAAAGGAAGCATTTGCTGAGTTTCTATTACGGTCAAGGATGAAGGTTGCAGACATACAGATAACTTACTCCCTATGGTATTGCAATCAACTCAGATGACCCAGAAGTCACCCAGAAGTATCAACTCAGGAAGACAAATTTTGAAACACCTCACCCTTAATGTCCTGACAGTCCCAATTTAGTTCAAATACAATAAGAGAGCGGATTGAACTGGTGAGGCAACCGTCACAACTTTAAGAGCATCTTTTGAATGAAATAACAACCTCATGAGGTCTTGCATGTATTACTGTAGTCAATATAAAAAGCCTACACGTGACCAAGCTCACAATTAGTATCTACAGCACAAAAAGCATACATATATAATTATTATACTTACTACTCTAGTTACTTCAAAAATGTCCGACATACTTCCTATAATCTCGCATTCTCCAGACAAAATTATACCTCTAGTCTCTCTATATACTGAGAAGCTGAATAAACATAAAATCCTTCGAGAAAATTAACTTAAATGTCCCAACATCCCCTATACCTCACTCAAGTATACAAAACAAATAGACAATTTAATAATATCCATTGAGGAAGCATTTTCCTAAAGAATTCCTTCGTGGCACGTCTTCGAGAAGAAGGTTACAAAACCAACGGCATGTACTTACGCTTGCAATGGAATTTTAAAATGAAAAATAATAACAGAGGAAGAGTGGAAGTAATGCCCAGTACACACAGAGGATCCTGAAAAGAGTCATAAATCTGACGTGGAATTATCTCTTCCATTTCTGTATTTTCCCTCATGCACTTGTTTGTAATATGTCAATACACCTAATTTATACATTACAGAGGAATGGACCTAAATGGTACTTAATTAAGTTCACACTTACTGTAAGACAAGCGTGCAGAACTGCAGTACAGTACAAGCGTCAAAAACTTGCTATTTTACAACTTTTTGTCATAAGCCTAACAAGCACGTCCTAGACGTATCATACTCCTTCCTTTCCTATCCCACGCAATCTATTTACAATTCACATATAATAGATAGTTATGTACACGAATGGATACTGTGATATTTACATTTGTCCATTAAAAGCTGTAAAGCATTGCAATGGTATTTTTGAATTCTTGAAGTGTCAAAATGTCCGAAATTCCTTTTAGTACAAAATATCAAAACAATAATACATACTCAACTTAATGTTCCTAATCAACCTACATTGTGCGAACAGCTTCTAGGATTTGATCATTCGTTATTATGACTCATTCAGCCTATAGGTACAGTACGTATCCCCATGTCTTCAAGAGACTTGTAAATATCAAGTGTCTAGGGGTAAAATCAGTTGACAGGCAAGCATCAAACCAACAGAAATGCATACAGTACAACCTCTCACAGAACAGACCTTCAAGGTAACAAAAAAGTGCAATTACTCATATGTGAGTTTTTAATAAATTTAATGACTTTACGAAGATGAACTTAACAAGACAGATAGTATGCTAAATGGATCTAGTAAAATAAGAAAATGTTCCTCTTCCTCAAAATTGTTCCCCCATAGACTTCAAGTCATAAACAAACTGCCCATACAATAATAATGATGCAACTTACAAATAAGCATGTTACTCGATTCCTACGCGGCAGGACAATCAGTGGATAGTAAAATGCAAGCTTTAGTGTTCGACGCGGAACAACCATTCGGCCATACACATAGATATGTACACTAGATACTTACATATATTTAACCAAAGCCCATAACACATATTTTCAAGTTACTATAGATATTCCAAGTAACAAGCACCAATGTACCCCTTCAAACTACCACATTCAAAGAGTCCACGTCCACACCACGGAAAAGAAGTAACGCACATGAAGCTCACAATAATACCAGTGATGAGAGTGGGAAAGAAGGCACGTGAGCAATACAGATTCCAAATTACTGAGCACGACGGAAGTAAATGCATAACGTTCAGAGGAGACAGACAGATGCCTATATTGAGATATTTGATAAGGATTCTGTAAGTAGCATTTTCATAAAAAATAAAGGGAAATTAAGACAAATCTAATGGACAGCGTGGAGCATCTCAAGCGTATCCCTAGAGCCACGAGTTTGGAAACATATGTGGTCCTCGTCCTTAATCACTACGAATGAATTATGAATTAACGCTTAGTTTATTAAAGCTTCGTTGAAAGGAGATCAATTCTCATACAGATATACTGAACAAGTCATCATCTTGATGCCTAACGTTTTCTAACCGTCGTCTTCAAAATCCTGAATAATTGTATTATGTAGGATTTACCATTTGTACATCAATACTTTTCAGGGGTAATTACATAAGGATGGAGATAAATCTCTCTGTGCCCACATAAAAATATATCTAAAGCAATATTTTAAAATGAAAGCAGATAGGAGATCTTGAATGAAGAGAAAAATGTTCGTATTTAGTGAAGCCGGAAGACGACATAGGATTTGGAGTGTAAACGGGATGGAGCAAATGTAAACCAATCCCAACTTTTAGTTAATAGTCTGGGCATGAAGAGCGATATGATGTAATTATTCCTAGCTCTACAGTACACCACGTCAATATTGTTCTATATTTCTTATATACCTATATCTAATTATATACATATATGTAAATAAGAAACGCCGAGACTTATTATTTGACTGATGTTATAAAAAGCGTGGGTGATACAACAAAACAATTTTTTTTTCAATTGATTTTTTAAATAAATCTACAGCATAATGCAGTGGGTAAGAAGATGAGGAACCAGGGAGAAAATAATACGCATGAACCTCTTAGCACACAAAAATTAAGAGATACTAAAAGTGATAACTTGAAAAGTTGAAAACCCTTTTTGAAAGTTATTTCCATTGTAATGTGCACGTAGATTTACGACGTGGAAATACGATTATGTTTTTAATGTCTCGATCTCTTCAATTACTTAGTCTTTGCTGAAGATCTTCTGAATATTTCTCCCCGCACTAAAACTCCTGTCAACGTCAGTAGGATCCCATTTTAAAACCCATAACCACCAACGAACAAATGCATGCACGACGACAATAAGATATTTATCACTCCCTGTACTGTAGCACCTTATGTAACTCATATAAGTGTAGGAGCTACTATACATTCAAAGTGCAGACAGGACATTCAGGTGAAATCTGGTAACATAATTGTATTTTCAACGACTCATCATCCTAGAATGTGAAAAACAAGTCAAATTCCAATGACAATACATAATGGCGTTCTCCGGAAATCTGCGTCTTTGAAATAAGAGCTGTAGATACTTAATGTACATACACACATTTTGAGGAGGGTTAGCCACCGGAAAGTAAGATCTAACCTAATCTATCTTTTTAAAATAAATCCTCTTAATGTAATCCAATTTATGTTTACAGCTTTTCCCTTATTAAAATATACAACTCTTACTCCCTCCCGTATCACAAGAGTTACCTGTCAGACGGACAGACAAACAACAACACATGTATGTATAAGTAATTATGTAAAAATGTCAAGAGACAAAAAGAGCTGGTCATGGTAGTAATTTTCATGCAAAAACAAGTTGTTTGTCAGTTTAAAAGTAACCAACCAAGATTGCAAATCCCGCCTGAAGCAGACGTCAAGAGATGAAAAGTAATGAAGAATGATCAAAATCTCCAATGAATTTCTACAGAAGACCACCTTTTCTAAGTCAGGGAGGTTTGCCTTCCGTATTGTAATTAATTTTACTGCAAATTGAAAACATATAAATGCAGGCAAAACGTTTACAAATGAACTCCTCCGCAGAGTCGCTACTATTTTGTACTGCAAAACAATGCCTGAAAGGTACATACCATGAGTGCAACTTATTATAGTCTGCGCTGCTAACTATCCCAATTTCCTACAAATTATGACAGTCCAGTAAAACACAAAAAACGTAGTTCAAAATTGATTACAGGGTCTGGTCCTACCAAAATCTCAACCTCCTGTCACGGCTTTCCTGACATTTGACTCTTTGGAAACACTAAATACTATTTATGTGTGCATCCTCCTCACCAAAAACAGATAAATCCTCAGGAGCTTCATTTTCTTCTGGTATTATTATTTAAGGCAGTAATTTACATGGTCAATCTGTGGGAAGCACCTATTATGTCAAATTTACCCCCACTAAAAGAACAGTTTATAGTGGGATGTGAAAATGGAAGATGATCCTAAAACATTCAATACTCACATCTTCAGAAATTTTTTAACACTACCAAAGTTGAAAGTAGATCTTGAAAATAGACATGTTGTCGTATTGCCTGTAGACATCTTCATTCACCTGAGGGTAAACTAACTGAATCACAATAAATCATATGCATAGGTGTATGTATTACGTACGTACAAACTCTCAATAATGTGACGAAATCTTCAAAGAAAATATCTGGCTAAAGGATAAAGGGTTTAGCTTGACAACATCACTGTAATATAAAAAATGGTCTACCAATTCCACGGGAAAATAATTTCCTGAACCAGAGCTATAGAGTACATCACTGACACCGATACAAAATAACAATTCTTTCGTAATACACACGTATGCAAAGTATCACATCTCTTGTAAGAAATTACGATGAGGTACTCTTAAATTCACAAAGGATGGGAATCGGCAAATACCATAGGACATCAAAGCATGAGGGAATGACAAAAAAAATGAAACTTAAAAACTTGTCACTTTGGACATTTTCAAGGAATCTGATGGTGATGATGCATGTACGATTGTGAAGAAATGGCTAAGCAAGTCTGCGTGGGAGCGCTCATTATGGATTAATTACAGTCTGCATTAGATAGCTTGGAGATTACAGAAACTTGTAATGGGGAGAAGACAGGTAACTAAATTGCAAAATATGTACAATGGTGAAAAACCATTGTAGATGGGAGTACCCTTAGAGATACTTACAGCATTTAAAAAATAATTACCCTGACAATGAATAGGTTAAAAGGACAGTGACAGTGCGTGGTATCACTGCGAATAACTACATCTTAAGTTTGAAAGATTGTAATAAGTAATTACTGCGTACTGCGTAGATGATTCCGAAGGTGGACGACTACGGTCAAGATATATAAATTAAAAATGAGCCGCCTCTAATTGAACACAAAAACTTGATGAAGTTCAAAAAACAAGTAAGTCCTACGGACTGAAAAGCTAACATTAGCAGTAGCATAGCGTAGATAAGCGCGTGGTAAAAAGAGGAAAAGAACAGGAATTCTGAAGAAAACATGACAAACCGGAAACTCAGGAGAGCAGTAAATACGAGTCGTAAACTTGAGAACAAATCAGGAGTAAAATTAATTCTGACTTTCCATCTTGGAGACTTGTTCCCTCAACTTCTGTGTTTATTTACACATGATAATTTAAAACTCAGTTTTTTCTCAAATATAAGTATTACATCTCTATGTTCAAAACATAACAAAGGGTGTAGAATTGTACAAGCTACTCGGGCTTCAACACGACTCATTAATTATATTTGTTCATGTGAACCCATTCAACGTCGGTGTCTACTGCGATGACTGCTTAGGAAGGAATGCATTTGTACTCATTAAATTACAACCATTAATTTAATTATTTTTAAGAAACATTTAGAAAGTTACTGATGTTGTTAAAATTTGCAGCATAAAATCATTTTCTGCACGAGAAAGTATTCTGTGCGTAAGTATAAGCTAAGCAAAGGAAAATGAGATGAGTGAACAAAATAAAATTGCAATTGTAAAACAGTGAAGTCAGGTGACAAAGGACTAATTATGGCAGTATTAATTACATTTAGATGTACAAAACGGAAAGATTATGCAGGTACTATTTATGACAGTATAGGTGCTTCAACCAAGTCACTTGAGAGAATCATCATAAATTACAACACAACACCCCACTACATAATATACTCCTGTCTTGTTTGAACTCATCTAATGCCAGCATCATAATCGCTCAAGTTTTCACGCCTTTCCTGAACGCAAAAAGACGGAGCATTGTGTGCAGGAGTTAAGAAGGGATGAAAGCAAGGAGGAAATTAAATGACTGAAGTGAAAAGAAATCCACGGTAAGTGACATCGCTATTAATTATATGACATGCACCGCACATGATGATAGACTGACAGAAATGAATTAAATGGGGAAATGATTATAATTGATTTATATGATACTACCTTCAACATGGGTGCACATTTATGATACAAGGGATCCACAAACAAGCAACAAGCCACTGAATAAACAGTATTCACCAAAAGCGGAAAACCATGATGTTTTACAATAGCATGCACTTTTTTAACCTACATACATGTATTGTTACAGGAGCTCCATGGCGCAACCTACAACAGAAATTATGGTAACAAGGCATGCAGCAAATCCATCATAATCATAATTAACGCTACCATCTACTATCTCCCACACCATTACAGTCAATACTGGTGTTTGGAAGCCGCAATTGTTGAAGTACGGAGTACGGCAATACGCGATACAACTGGAAGCGGCATATTCAACCAAAGGAGAGTAATTCCTAAAACACTTTCCTGCACTCCTACCTATCCACTAATTCTTTAAAGCCCAATATGTATAATTACTTACACCGTGGCAAAACTGAAGTTATTTACTAATAGTAAATAACCGTAAACCTCAAACATGCAAGACATTACATTGAACTATAACCTAAATACCGTCCATGAAGAGGCGAAATGAGCTACATACTCTGTTTTTATACAGCATGTAGATCATTTTGCCTCTTCACCCACAATATATATGTTCCCTGAATGACCACAAAATCTTCACAATAGTTCAATTAACCCAAATAATATGTAAGAAAGTATCAATTACTAGTTAAATTAACACGCTCAGCAAAAAGTACCTCTTTCAGGGCGTTGCTAGCCATTACTCTATATTCATTTTTAGTTTCGAAATAAAAATATCAAGATCTGGACATTCAAAATCTCACTTCTCATAAGTCATTTGCGGACCAGACATATCCAAGCATTTTGCATATTCAGTAAATTCTTCAGCACAATTCTTCTTTACTTTCCGGAAAAAATCCATGGAGCAGGCTGTCACAGCTTTCCCTGCACTTAAACATTGCCGTGGATCCTTAGTCTCCGACTTGCAGAGCATGAATTCCTGGAAAAAAAAATAGTTCACATCAATGAAGTCTTAATTGAATCCTTTTCAATTTGGATATTAGTCAATTATAAGTCGGGTACTCTTAGGCAAATCTATAAGTTCTAGTTTGTTCGATTTTAGACAATTAAATAATTAAGGATAACCACAAAATTAACCACAACTAAAAACGTATTTTATTTATTGGTAGAAAAATTCGTTTTTATTGGTTTCTATATTGACTCCAAAGTTTCCTATCGCTGTTAAATTGGACTCCATGTCTGCTCGTTTTTGCCCGACGCTCATAATCTTAAAGGATCAATTTTTTGATGATCTGTCCATGCAATTCGGTAGTATTTAAAATTATTGTCTTGATTCAAATTTATCCCTTCGGCAATGGTCATTATCTCTTTTTTACAAAATTAATGCAGATATTTGAACAACAGTAAAACCCCTGTATTATTGTTTTGTCTTGAAGCAACACCCGAGAGCCTGTCCTGCTGCCATAATTGTCCCAACTCTTTGAGAGTCTTAATTATTGCAAATCATGGCGGCTTTATAATTTGTTAGGAAACTCAATTTTCTAATCCTTAAAAAATACCAAATCAAAATATTCGTCTGAATAAAAACTTACATTGTTAATCGTTTCACAATGTTTCCCTAAGAACATGGCACCCGCCTTCAAAAACGGCGAACTCAAGTTGCATTCTTCAACCTCTAGTTCTTCGTAAGTTGGTAAAATTGTGTCTTTAGTAATCATTTTAACAGTTTACTTAAATTTTCAAGCCAAAATATAAAATTCTTGAAACTTCCAACAAATTTGGAGTCCTTACTCCTTACAAGGATTGCCAGATGGGAAGATTTGAATTCTGCCGGCTTCGACTCTAAGCCAAGTCACAGCCTCTCCGCAGGTTTTAGCTCCGCACCTCAAAGCTCAAGGAATTTATTATTACTGTGGGAAGAGTGGCTTGTTTAGATTTTAGAAATCTTTCTCATTTCTTCCTTGTTAAGTACACAGTGTTGTTTTTCCCATGAATTATTATTTATCCATTCGGCATATATATTATGAAAATTAAATTAAATACAATTATTATTCTTATTCTGAATTACTATAGTACTTTCGGTCTATCCAGATTGTACTTGGGAATTAAATACTACAGTATAGTCCACGACTGTATAAGATTTCTTTATAATAGCAAATACAGATAAATGTGAACTTATTCCAGTTTATAATCGAATGTTAACTTTCCGAAGAGTAGCCTGCTTTAAGAACGAAAAATCCCTGTTTTAAGAGTTGCATTACAGAGAAGAGCGTACGCTACTCTTGACGTGCACAGTCATAACTCAAAATTTTGTGAACCTTAATAAAAACAGATTAGGGACTTGTTGTTATATATCTGTATTAATTGCATGTAATTTGTAACTGGCAAGATATTTTATAGGTAGTTGTACTATTAAGGGAACGTCCATAAATTATGTCAACCAAAAGCAGGTAATAGGACTCATTGATACTTATCATCTTGTGACATCATTTCCAATTGTACGGAAGCCACTCCAATAATTGTTGACATCAGCATTTCAAAATCAAAGGTTTTTCTGACAACAATTAACAAAGTTGGTTTACGCTTAGACCAATATGAGGTCAGAACCTGGAGCGTGGAGTTGCCCGGAACCTGAGCTTGGGTCTCTGGATAGCTACATGAGGAGTGGTTATGGATTACTGTGACCCGGGGAGTTTAAATGTGATTCATGGCTTAGGGGTTGCCAGCGCCAGCTATGGCTGCTGTGGTCCCAAGGGTTCTTCCGGTGGTCATCTATGGCTATTGTAGCCCAAAGGGCTCTGCTCTACGGGGGCCCATGCTTTGTTGTCTTGCGAACAACTTACTTTAGTCTTTTAATTGATTCACATAAAATAATCATATCAACCTAGATTTTAAAATCGTAGGTTACAATTTGGCGGGAAGTCCAAACCGTCCAATTGTCAATCAAAATTTAAACTTTACAAGCGCCTAGCACTCTGCGCAGCCAGCAATTTTGCTGGCAAAAGAAATGTCAATTAAATGGGCAGGAAATAGCTTTTTGTTTTAAATCCTCCATAGGGCATAAATTTTAATATATCACTACGACGTCGCACTCATTCAAATTAGAAGACAGGATTTTAAATAAAGCTATTTAATCATTTCACCGAAACTAGGGATGCAGGTGGTCCAGTCTGAACCACATTTTATGAAACTGGTCTGGTCTAACGGTCAGACCAGACCAAACCAGACCAAAGATTATGATCAGCACCATGTTCCAGAAAACCATGAAGAGTAATTATTAAAGAATCACGTTTTAATGATGAAATTTTGATTTTATCCCCAAAAATGATATTAATATTAATATGCTCCATCAGATTTCGTTAATTCATAAAAATCTTTATTTTGCAAAATTTAGGTCTGGTCAAAACCAGACCAGACCTGACCCATAATGGACCATTATAAATAGTGCGAAGCAGATCATTGGCAACCATAACCGAAACAATGATAATTCTGAGTTTATGTGTTTATCTGTTTAGCTATATAGCTACATGCACAGAACTTAAGACTATACAATGTGTATGACTATACAGTTAGTATAGTCTATACAGTACATACTCTGCAGTTACTGCAGTATGATTAATAATGCGTACTCAAACTCGTAGTCATAGTTACCCATCACATGTATACTTTTGGTAGTGTTATTCACAAATAAATCCAACAAGTTTAAGTGAAAGGTAGAGCTACTTGTGGGAACGAAAAGTTTGATCCCATTCCCGAACCCGATCCCGAAAATCGGGTCATCAATATTTTTGGACTCACACCCAAACCCGTTCCCGAAATACTGGGATCGGGTGCACAAAAACCCAGATATTAAATATGCTTGAATCGTTGATCTCAAACCCGATCCCGATCACGAACCCGAAATCAGATAAAATTTGCTCCCAATCCCGATCCCGAATCCCTTGAACCCGGACTCGTTCCCGGGACCAGCGTAGTTAGCGTAAATCAATTTTTTTCTTCCTATTTTCATTGATTTAACAATACTTGTGCATGCAACAATAGATTTAGGAAAATTAATAATCAAACTAAACGTCTGGTATGCGTTGCCGAAGAAGATGCAGGAAGACTGCTTAAACGATTCCCACTATGAGTTTTGCAATGACTTTCATCTTGCACGTTAGAGTAGGCGGGAATCACTACTACGCGATCACAACTGACAATATGCGAAACGGCTCAAGTCGCTTATAAGTATTAAAATACTTATTTCTATTGCGACCAGAGATGTTCAAATGATTTTCCCTTCCTTCAATCCTTCGAATGCAAAAAAAAAAGATTCATTTCCTTCCTTCAATCCTCTTCAGATTGAAGGCTTGGAAACAAAATTCCTTCCTTCACCCTTCCTGCGAAGTTGTTTTATTGAGATCCTTCCTTAAGCCTTCAGTAATATTCTTCCCTCACCAAATTCCGTCTTCCGTAATATTTTATTTTCATATATGAGACAACAAAGTCAAGATACAAAAAATTACCCAGAAACCATCTTTCCATCGTATTATCAGTTAGGAGTTTTACGATAGATCCAGCGTACTCTACGCAATCTGAGATGTATGCAATAATCGGCGTACGTGCGGTACTTTCAGCGTATCTTACGCAGACTTCCGAGTAATAGCGTTACAGTCAAACCTCTTTATAGTCACTACCGCTATAAGCAACTTCTCTCTATAGTCATAAAATAATTTGGTCCCAGCGATTCTCCCGTATATTGTTATGTTAACTAGTTGACTACTCAGTAGTCAACGTTCTCTATAGTCAACTTTTATATACGGTCCCCTACGATGTGACTATAAAGAGGTTTGACTGTAGTTACTTTTGTACACAGAATCCTGCGTAATGCAATTGAAAGTACACGCAAATACCCGCGCATAATATGTATTAGCATGCAAAAAAGGTTTTAATTTAAAACATGTTTTACGCCTTAAATATTGCCAAGTACACTAATCTTACTCCTACATCAGAAAAACCGTAAAAAGTACTACATAATCACCGTGCAGTTTTTAGTTTCACCGTGCACTTTTTGGATAAATTGCCTTGCAATTTCAGTGGTGGATTTCAGGCGCTGGTAGGGATAGAGTGCAATAAAAATATCCCCGTCTTTTGAGACGAGAATATTTATCAAACATTTTTCAACTAATTTGCACGTATGGATCTAATCGGATGTTTGCTTTTGAGGATTATGTTATTCCAGAGCTACCATAATTTGGGCACCTTATTAATTGTATTTTGAATTAACTTATTCACAAACTAAATATTGTATTCACACATCATATTTTTGACGATGACTTCAGTTGGTGGTTATACAATATTAATAAATTAACTAAATATTATTTAATTAATAATATGTAATTAATTAAATATTATTTAATTAATAATATTTAATTAATTAAATATTATTATAAGATTAGAATTGTATTGCAAGGTATTTAAAAGATACTTGCATTAGTTAAACTATAACATTTCTGTCGAACTATTTTACTAGTCATGACGGCAAATAGTTTTTGTGCATGACAAAGTTTTAAACCTAACCCTACAGGCACGCAAGATTTTGCATACGTACACTACATTCGTATCAACAAGAAGCCATTCTTGAATGCGACCAAATTTACGTAAAGTACGCTAGAAGTTGCGTAGTACGCGGGATCCTGCGCACATTCCCGTTTGCGTACAGTACGCTGGATATGTCGTAAAACTCCTAACTGATTATATGTATCCTGGTACGTTACATGTTAATGAAAGCGCTTATTGACTGCATTAGAGTTAGTTGTCAAGGTACATTCGGCGCGCGAAGGGTGATTGGGAAGCAGGAAGCACCCTTCCGTCAACTTCAATTTTTTAAAGCGAAGCGCTTTTGTAAAATTGCTCGTTTTTGATTTTGTCCTTCTAAAGGCTCCCGCACGGGACAAGATACAACCGCCGGACCAGCGGCAAACGACCTGTTGGGTCCTGGACTTGGGAATAACGCCGTTACTTTTTCAATTTTCAAAATTTCATGAAATTTCATAAAATTTCGAAAATTCCCCGAATTCACTTAAAAATCTAATTTAACCGTACAATCGAATTCGTTGATCACTAAAGTCGTGGAAAATGCCTTTCCCGCCCAAATTTCCTGAAATTTCGAAAATATTCCGAATTTACGTAAAATTCTGATTTAACCGCTCGAAAGAATTCCTTGATCAATAAAATCGTCGAAAATACCTTCCTCGCCAAAATATTCAAAATTTTATGAAATTTCGAAAAAACTTCGAATTGACGTGAAAAACTGGGTTAACCACAGGAACTAGATTGTAACTCGTTGATCACTAAGGTCGTAAAAAATACCTTCCCTGCTTTGAAATCCGGCTTCGCTTTTGTTGCAATCGATGAATCGATTGCAGTTTTGGATTTTTTATTAATGCGCTGAAGCCTTACTTGTTCCTTCGTAATTTTTTTCACCCTTCCTTCCCTTCCCTTCATTTCTTTCGAAAGAAGCGCATCCTTCCCTGAAGGAAGGCTTCTTTGAAGGGTACCCGTCGAAGGGTGAACATCTCTGATTGCGACTCCTTAAAACAATCGATGAACTTTGTTCACATTTCAGATTACTGAGACCGAAATTTTTGTCCTAGGATGTTATTGTTAGACTGAAATTAATCCTCATGAAATTTGCTGCAAACAATGTGTTCCGAATAATTTTTATGAATGCCGGAACGTCCATGAGAAAATGGTAAGTTTAGAAAATCCTTCTTTTCCGCAACTTTCTCACTTTTGCTCTTGAATCTTGAAGCTGAATTTTTCCAACTTTGCTCCGGGCGTTTTCCGGATATGTCCATAGATTTCAACGTAGTGATCTAACGGATAGCTCCCTGGAAAGCCCATAAACGTTTCTACAAACAAGCGTTAAAGCATTGTTTGAAAAGAAAATTGTGTGAGAATCAAAAAATAAAGAAAATGAAGAAAAAAACCACTTGGGTTGACGTTGTCGAACCTTGTTACCTCAGGTATCAATCCAGGTCAATGAAATAAATTTTAGAAAATCTAGAAAAGAATTTGCTACAAACCGGAGATTTTCAATATTTTATGAGTCACTACCTTGTGTGTTCTAGGGGGTGCAAATAATTACGATAACCCTGTCTATAGACTGAGAAGCATAGTGCATTTTATATTCCTTGAGACTCAATCGGAATGGCATACTTTTAGCCTACTTACAGAATGATTTAACATTTAAAGTAAATGAAATCTGCTGATTGTGAGTGTCAGCCAAGCAGGTTCGTTTATGCAGGTGTATATCCTTTTCTATCTATTGCGTGTTCATGTACCTATATACAACTACGATCAAATCAAGTTTGCTGTCCCTGCCTGAAAATGAGTAATGACATTGGTAAGAAAAGCCAGAAAAGTGCGTGATGGTGATGACAATCATGACGTTCTCTCTACAACTTCTGCGAAAAACAGAATTCGAGGAAACTACACCGATGAGATGATGTAAAAGTTGTATGGTTCTCTTAATTTCAATAAAATCAGCTCCTTCACTTTTCTTTGCCTTCGTTAAATGAAATTGTCACCCATATTTTAATTTGTCTTGTGAACAAAACAATACTTACTTCCGTAAATTTTATTGTCATGTTATGACTGAGCATCAAAAATAATCGTGTTTTTGAAAAATTAGTACTGTTACAGTTTCGCTTTTTGGTTTTGTTTTCCCTCAATTATATTGAACGAGATAAAATTTTGTTTATTTGCCATTTCAAACAATATAGTCATATCAATCAGTCAGATTGAGTTTAAAGTTGTTTTTGGAAACCTGTGACGCTACTTGTTTATTGGAATCCCCACGAAAGTACTCCAAGAAAATTCAAAATTTGCTAGCCCTCTAAATTATTTCAATTGAGCAATAGTTGCTGTCAAGAAAAAGAAAAATGACAAGAATAACTTTAGAGGAAATAATATAAATAACAATAATTATATTATCATTGCATGCACACATGTTTATAAACATTGTATAATTATATATAGATAGATATACAAATAGTTATCCTAAAAATCAGTAATGGGTATTTTAGCATAAGGGAATTCATTTCACAAGTTTCGAATTATGAAAGGAATATGATTTTGCAAAATCTAGATTACATTATTATTATTTCTAGCAAAAGATGTGTCCGCAGAGTAACACACAACACTATTTACATGTCATGATGATAAAGTTTATGCACAGAAATCTCCACTAATTTTGCAACAGCTTAGTGTAACACTTTACAGTGTTTGTAGGAAACGTCATCGTGTTATTATCTGTAAATGAATTTTAGTGCATCCTACAGTCCTACCACTTTATACCTTTTCCCTTTCTGTACGACAACTTTCCTCCTCCAATAAATAACTGGCAATTTAGGCCATGCTGTTTACATTCCTATGCAACATCTACAAATATACAGTGGACTATCTCTATCAGACCACCTCCAATTTAACATTGTTGGAATATGTTGCTGTCAAAAGCAGACCAGGAATAGATTCGTAAGTTATTCTGTGGCTGCTAAATGTATAAATAAAATATTACAGGAGCTTCGCAATGTAGGACAAACCCAATGGTAAAGACTTATTTGAATTTTCATTAAATTGTCAGAATCTCCAGTCGGGATTGCGAAACACTACGTTTAGGGTACGGCATCTTTCTACACATTCTATCCGCACACCTCATCCCGCACACACGTATCTTAATCTTGTTCAACCTGATGCATACACACATGTGTACATATGTACACACATAGATCCATAGGCAGGAACTAAAAATCAGCATGAAAAGTTGAAACCCACTGACACTGACATATCACAATTAAGTATCTACAAAGATGTTACGCCAAAATCCATAGAGCACTTGCAGTACTTGACTGTGAGCTTGATAACAACTTACCGAAGAGCATTGTTTGCTTATATTATCCCAAACGTTTCTACTAAAAAAAAAAGTTCCTAAAATTTGGGATCCCATTATTTTTTAACAATGAAACTCTCCTCTAGTAAAAATAGGCACCTGTCTGACACCAAAACGTCTTATTCTCTGCGATTTCACATGCAAGCAAATTGTGACTCTCGTACTTGGATGAATTGACTACAATCCGGGGGCAAGGTTTGGGAGCCTTTAATGCGTCATGCATATGCACAGGTCTTTAAACACAGTTCCCCTGTGTTACAAAGACATATTTCCAGTCAAATATTTAATCATTTTCGAGGTTCGGCCGCTTATGATCAGTCCCCTGTATTTTAAAATACAGACGTTCGCAGACTATATTACTCCAAAGGATAATACATTTTATGTATGTATGTGTTCAAGAGCCAGGCCTGTCGTTCAATTTTCCGTGAATAACTCACATCAATCACACTCATGCCTTTGACTAGACGTTAATTATTGGTAAAATTGCGGTGTCGGTTGGGCCAGTTAATCAGCCTTACATGTTTAATGTTAGATGCCTATAACCCCATCGCAGTCTATAATCCTATAGATAATAAGGTTGAATGCATCCTTATGTCATATTTGAGGGGTTCACAGAAAAGCTCAAATAATGAACTTTTGTCTTGCCCGTGTATAATTTGCAATCAGCATGGAAGATTTATGCAGGAGCGTGTGCTATTGCTGCCTTTCTGCAGACAGTTCAAGTAATACTCACGCAAGCATACGAATATGACACACTATCTATGTATATATACATAATTATTACATGCGTACCACACTTTGGGCTGTCGTTTATGAAATCCACCGACAAGGGTGTGATTTTCGAAGCTAGTTTTATATTGCCAATTGTAGCATTGCATGCATGCATTCATCATTACACACTTTGAAGAAATACAAGATCAACGGATAAATTCTAAATTGAAACTTATTAAACATTGAGGAACGAGCGCGGCCCTTCTGTAAAAAGTCTTCTCACTTTCCCTGATTGTGATCAGATGCTTGTGGTTTCCACGTTACGAATCTACCAGGTAAGGTGTCTTAGCATTTCCTGTAAGTACTTATGTTTATCCACTCCTGTATTATGTAGATCTTAAATTATCCCCATCAAAGAGTTCTCGTTAAAAAATGTACACTCAAAAATAGTCCAAGAGGGAATTCAAACCTATCTCAAGTTACCTATACAGAAGTCCACGTATTTCTCCGAGCAAAGAGATATTAGAGTAAATAATGGATTTCCTAATTGCTCGATTGCCAAACTCCCTGCACAAACATCCCTCCTCGACCTTTACGCTCATTAATAATAATTTAATGTGCACACCCAAAATTAAAACCTGTACAAATCCTGTACTCATAATGCATATGCTTATTCTTCATAGTTATTATGAAAGCTGTGGACTGTGCGACTAAAAATATTGACATGGAAAAAGTACGCACCGTCCATCATTTGGTCAAGGGATATTGTGGGGCCAAGCCCGTACAACTGATTTAAATGCAACTCGCGAACCCCACAAGTACGTACATTGACGAGTGATATTTTTTTTTTGAAGAAAAAATCTCTCAAACCTATTCATTCTCTGATTTGAAGACGTAATCAATTAATTAGGCACGATATTAAATGAGAATAGGACTTGCCCATTTGCTTGTCAACAGTACCGGGATGGTATAGGGTTACAAAACATGAGGAATACACAAGACACCGAGGCTTGAAGGAATAAATGATGACTCGTGTGGTAACATCTAGAAGAGAAACAAATGACAGACACCACATGGTTCCATGCATTTGAAAGGTTCGAGGAAGACGGTGAACGTAGACCTATGCCATATTTAGCATGTCTATTAGTCAGGAAAAGGAGCAAAAATCAGCTGCAAAAGGAAGGTATGTGAAAGTTTTTAGTTGAACTCTTCTCTCTCTCTCTCTCTACTCTGTCGTATGTATATGCATTAAATTTATGGATACAATTCCCTAGGTATTCACTTCTATCAATAATTTTCTGTGGGGTGTACATACTTGGAAGAATTATTTTGATATAAGAGGTTACAAGAGATCGCCCTACTATTATTTTTACTCAGTCGTCATTCGTCAATGTGCACAATAACAATTACAGGGATTCGTCATGGCTCCCTTGGGAATTTCAAGTTGGAAGTGTGGCAGTGCAATATTCCGGAACTTATTTTGGCGTCCCGAGAGTGAAAGAAGACTACTTTCAGTTTCATCAGAATCATCGTTTGCTCATCTCAAGGTAGTAACCGTACACTTCGGCTACGGGTCATCACATACAGCGGATTCTGATGTGCAAAAGGAATGGATCTTTAAAAATAGAAGGATCTTTAAATAGAAGGAATGAATCTCTAACTACAAGGATTGAATATATGTGACCAGACATGCAAGCAGAGCTGAAGATTGAACCCGAAGGAGATAAATTTATTGAATTGGCACTTGACTTGCAAACACTATTGTTATTGCTACCTACTGAGTGACTGAGTGAGAACTGATGAGAAGCCCTCGCAAAAAAGCCATAGAGTCTTGACAATTTGCAAGTAAAAATAATAAAGGAGATACTTACATATGCTCACTCATTCAGGAGTGATTGAATCCAACAAGATAACAAGTTCAGCATGTGGTCAAAGCATACATAGATATGTCTCTCGTACCAATCCTTCAAAGATTAGTACAAATCTTAAATTTCACCGTCACTGACTCATTTTCAAGTAGTTACATAAAAAAGATGCATAATTTCTAGGTAATTGATTGGTCTTATCATTTGTCCCATTGTGTTTCCCTGGGATATGCTCAAATGTGCATATTGTATGTTATCTGACAAATTTGTCTCTCCTCACATGACACGACTATCATCCTACACTACTCCTCAAGAAGTGATTACTGTTTCTGTCACGCATACCCTTTTGCAACAGTCCCGTAATCTTTTCACGGTTGACCGACTCATTCAAACAAATTCAATAAGTCGGACTGAATCCTTCAGTAAAGATGATTCCTCAGATTCCCCATTAATTATTATTTTAACTTGTAGCCGCTCAACCTTGCAATGACCCATTCATATGGGATTCGAGTTGTCAGCTCTAGTATCAATTTGTCAAGAACTCCTTTTGTCAGGAAGCATTAAGTCCAAACTTTTTGTAATCATCATGCTCATTCATTGATTTTTATTGAAAATTCCCATTAAAATATTAACACCTTCAGGGAATGGTAATTTTGAAGGTTCTCCCCCCTTTACTCAAGTGCCTATCCTTTTCATGGGTAATTTGAAACCAATAATCACAGTCAATGTAACACTCAATGTTCATAGTCTCTATAACTCTATGTAGCACAAGATCTTTGCACAAAATGCACCTGTCTCGAATCAAAAGCTCTCAGGACAAGACATGCAATAGTAATAAATGCATGGCTTTATACCTCAGCAGTATGTACGGATTTCAATGTAAGGGTAAAATATACGCACCTTTGGAGGTGCGCGTTAGTTACAATTAGTAATTAGCACTCGAGTTTCAAAAAAATCCAACAAAAAAGTGCTAACTTTGTGTGAATTTTCAAATAAATCATGTAACATCTTTTTTGGGACTTTTTTTTACAATACTTGCATACATGCGTAACATTATTATCTGTATCTTGGATGATTACCAAAAGTAAACAAAATACTTTGGGAAAAAAAACCTCATTAGCTCACATACATAATTACATACATACATACGAGCGGGGAAAAGGCTAGTGAAACAAGATGACTCCATCCTTCAATTAAAACCAATCAGCAGGGACCCTATAGTATTTAAAATTCTGTCATTTCCATACACTTGTGCATGTGTGTCTATCCCATATGTTAAAACAATACTGCAGAGCTCAATTCACGCATGATGTTGCCTTTGATAAAATTTTTCGTACTTTACAAGAATTGGAAATTAAAGGCTGAAAAATACAATACAAAGATGGATAGGAAAAATCCATGTCATCATGCCAAGGTAAGGAGTATTTTTCCTCTGTTGACATCATCTTGCGTACAGGTAGTTTCAAAATCCGCAGTGACTATTTGCTGAAACCCTCCATTGAGAATAAAGAGCTTTCGGAACGACTCCCAACCCAGTCATTACAGCTGTGGGTAATTAAGTGACTAAATTTATGAAGTTTGTATGTACATATATACTCCTTGGAGGGATACCCTTTCGTGCATATGTCATTTCTTGGAGTATTGACCGTAGGAGAATAAAGATTTGGAATTTTGACGAGTCTCTCTCCCCCGCATAGCGACAGTAATTGTGACTACCCCTGTGTAGTATCTAGTTATTTAGATACCCCAACGGAACCTAATTACTCAAGATGTTTCCAGCCACGGAGCCCATCATTAGCAGGGATTGTATGAAATTAATCTGTCACTAACCTCTAATCAAATGAGCTCCACTATTGGGACTGGCCAACTCTCCCTGTCCCACACTGTACTTAGCAGCGTAGCAAGTGTTTTAAATCCCAATGAGCCAAAAATTCCAAGAGCAATAGCTTCAAACATGCATATGATCCTACACACTACACACCGTACATAATACTTAATATGCAACATGGTGATCATCAATCCTTCAATTTAATGTGCCTCCATTTACTCTATAAATTACGTCGTGACGTGAACTCACCGACAGCATCTCACAATATATAGGTATGCACAAGTGTTTACATCCAAACATCTCCAAACAACAAGGTCACTCAAGGTACAGTCAAGTTCTACCTGATTCTTCCCATTAGGCTCAGAAAGACTGTAAATATATATAGTTAGCATTATTTTTGCCAATTGAGTGTCTACAATTTACTCCCAGTATGTACACACACACAGAGAGACGCTTGCACACAAATACTGCTTCAGTAATAATTATTATGCAGATACCTTTTATTTACTTGGGTGAGTAAAGACTTTATCACCGTTGAATTACATTACCCAGCACTTTGATCGCAACACGGCAGATGAATCAATTATTTTGTAATTCTAGACATCCTCACACCTAATACTGTAAACATGGGCCCATGAGCAATGAGCCTGATGGGAAAATAGTAATTTTACCCATTTGCACAACATTACGTAAACCTTGTACCGTAGTCTGTCTATTATTCTCCTCTGATTACAACATTCAACGAAACAATAATATATTTTTTTATTTGAATTTGTTTCTTCAAATGTTCAATTCTACTATTTATCAAGGTGTAAACTGTTAAATTTAAAAGAGATACTTCCTTTGGGAAATTGCCCACCAATTGTCAGGCAACATTACTCACAGTAACAGGTACATAGGACAATAAGGAAAAGTATAATTTTGTATTTGTTAGGCATGGAATTTGGCATCGGGCTTCTTCTCCTTGAGTTCTCCTTACGTTGTAATTAAGTTGGATGAAAGCCTCTGCCTCCCATGAACTGGAGTAAAAGCTTGGGGAATTTAACCTTACAAAAACAAAGCTTAGCATTAAACTTGAGCTGCTTCGTGGATATTGTCCAAGTCCGCAGAAATTAAGTATTTACGTTGTTGGTATTGTTGTTGTTGTTGTTGGTGCCGTTTTCATCCTGAATGGTAATTTTCGGAATCACTCATCTTCCCCTCATAGCCAGGGCTATCCTCTTTACAAAGGGCCTAGAGATGGTTATCATGGCAGTTGTGGTAATAATACAGAGCTGAGGAGAGTGACTTCATTAGGGATATGTACACACGTAGATACTTATATATGGTCGTGGATAAAATAAAGTAATTTTTCCTATGCTTGGAAGTAATTACCTAAACAAAAGCATTGTTATAGAGGGGGACGTAATTGGAGAATAATAGTAAAAAACCATGATTTAATCCTTTAAAGAACACTATTTAACACCATGCTAGTCATGAACTGTTCGGGCAGGCTGTGCCATTAGCAAAGTAAATACACATTATTTTTGGGGGTGTGCATCAAAGTGCCAAGGCAAGCAGGTTCTAGCTCCCAAAAAATACGTACATAAATGGAACTCACGTGCACGGAGAGCTGGGATTTGGAGTCTTTGAGCGTCCATACATATCTATGTACATATTCTTCTATGACACTATTAAATGATAATTTTAGATGAAATTCCCCTCAAAATACCGAAAATCCCTCCTACCAAATGGCACCCTCCTGACATAAACAATAACAAATGAGCAAATATATTTCCAAGAATTTTTTCCATTTTGTGGACGCCATATCGTACGTGCCATATTACTCTACTCTACACAAACACGAATCATTTATTTTCGTGCACTTTTTTCTCCTTCCCTCATAGTACTATGCTATGCTTATATGAGCCCTAGTACTGTATGTACATCCCCACGCTTGATGAATACGAAATTAAAATGTGAATCCCAAAATCAAACGGACTTGAACAAGACAAATGAAGAAAATGAATGGAGCAGAAAATTATCATTATTATCATAATCATTCTACAGGGCGCGTATCTTCCCTCTGATAATCGTCTTTTTACCATTGGTTTTTTTTGTACGAAAGCCATTCCCATCCCTGAGAGTATAGATCTTGTTATTTTTACTTGTGACTTTTTTCCCCCTATCAGAGAGATTCTTTCTGGTAGAAAAACGTCATCATTTATTGCTCATATATAAGTAAGAAGGTAATAATAATAAAACAAATACATAAAAATCTGTAAAATTAATTTCAGACTGTAAATCCTACAGCTAGACAAATTACATTGACCAACGTTCCGACAAATTATTTGCAATAGGAGTGTATAAAAAAGTATTTATCTACTCATGCACTGTATGATGTATGTCTCTCTCTTGCGGCATTAACGTCCGACCATGAGAATTATATAATTTAGTGTAATTAGTTGAAATCAAATATTTCGGGGAGAAATGCTAATTATCAGAGAGGAAAAAAACCCTTTGTGGAAATTTAATTCATGGGCCTTTGCACAATCAACGGGCTAACTATGACAGGAACATCCATGTTCATAGAGCACAAACAATGTTGCACATTAAATTGCATACCATTTAGAAGGTCCCTTGGACAATGATGCTCCTGCAGATGATACATTTGTATGTATACTTTTGAATGTTTACATTTACATTGACTCAATGAAGAAAAAAAATCCTATTACATTTTCACTTCATGTCTTTTCTATAACCAAATACTTCATCAATAAAATGTAAACAGTGTTCTACGAACATCGTCAAGAATAAGAAACAATTTAGCATTACACATGTAATAGTCAGGGAGTTGTTGTTGCATTATCCCATAGTAGTGACATTAAAAGAAATGGCTTGTAACGTGGAGATTGCTATTGAACAATAAATTATAAGTCTGTAATAAAGGGGATGGACGTGGAACACCACTTGAGGAGTGAGTTTTGGAGTGGTGGTAAAAAGGGTAAAAATCAACACTTAGCTCTCACTCACTAAATACTATAACCTTCCACTCGGAATTGGAAGAAAATTTGTTTTAGCATCTTTATTAAAAGTGTTTCATCCTTTGTACAAAGTCAGAGTCATAAGTGTCTACACACAGAGTATAGATATGATGTTGGGCTTGAGAGTTCACTCAAGATACAAAAAATAGATTTTTTGAGGGATACACTATTATTTATAGATATATGGACACACATATGCAAATCATGCTGATTGATCATTGAAATGTCTTGTATTTGTATTTCCCTTAAAGACATTGAATTATTATTCGTGGGTATCGTCAAGTCAAGTCTGAGCACATTCATACACATGAGACTACCTTGACTGGGTATGATGAGGGGATTTATACATACATGTTTATTATTATTACAACGTATAGATTGGTCTCTGTTTTTATCACATGAGAGTCATTCCCGTGCCTACATACGTATAAGTATCCACATATGTTAGATACATATGTATAGATATACGTATCCCTAAGATTCCGTGCCCGTGTGTTAGGATAATAATGTGCTCATTCGTAATTTGCAACTCATCCGTAAATTGCTCATTGCACCATCTCCGTGTCTAATCAATCAAATATCATAAGCTAATTGACTCGCCACTCCGGCATGTCTTCCCATCGTCTCAATATCGTATAACCCTTCGTCTCTCTCCTCCTATCCTTTGCATTCTCAATATCCCTCAATTGAATGAAACAATCTTGAAATTCGATAGTTAACGTTACCATAAACACCATTACTAGCGGAGCATGCACCCCATCCACAGAGAGTATCGTACACAGATGAATTAATGTACTTGTATTTACTCTTTCATCTTCAAGTATGTATATGCACACACATCTATTGAGCTCATAGTCCAAACAAGACTGTGCATGTGGTCCAAGGAAGATTAATCCTGTCCGAAGGGATTTGGTCAGTATATGTATCTATGTATAGATATACATACATAACATTATGTAGATTGGGATCCTTAAGTTTATGATCCTTGGCGTACTTGAAGAGATCTATTGAAAAATTTTATCCCTGTCTTGGGCTTCCATTAGTTTTTCACCTTAAAAAATTGATTTGATACCATTGTCCGAGGAGAAGTGACCGTCTCATTGTGCCCCTTGATAATTTACTGGGACAAAGTAAGGAACCAACTCATCATCAAAATACTATTGGTCAAACCTGGACTACAAAAGCAACTTAAGGAGAAGATGAGGCATGACAAAATAAAATCAGAAAGGTGCTTTTACCCCCTGATTGTGACTGCCATATGATCAAGTGAACAAAGTGAGGATGACCTTTGAAGCAGGCACTTGTCGATAATTCAATGGCATCATAAAGTCCCTTGTAGTCTGTTACATTACACTTGAACAAGAGTCCTTACTTAAATTTAGAATGCATCAAAATATATTTAAGTCACAATTGGCCATTCATTTGGTGTCTGCTTGATTGAGAAAACAACTTGAGATCTGTACGTGCATTTTCAAAAGGTCCGTGTATATATGCCAATGTTCTTCTTTTCTTTCACGTGCAGATCTGAGGAGTAGGCAGAAATACGGGTGCATAAAGATACATATTGCGGATGTAATGTACATATGTAATTATCTATGTATACATACAAGCAAATCAAACTAAATGCAATTTAGACAGGTTCTGACAAATTCCTTCTTAAATCAATGCTCAGCAGTATTTGACATAGACTACAGATACGGATGTATGTACTCTTATACACAAGTTTGGATATTTTTAGCTTGTTTTGCTTTCAAGGTATTAGGAAATGTAAGCTCTCGGATATAGTTGTGCCTTCAAGTGAAAGAAGACATGGGGCCAGGTGCAATACTTTATTGTAAATTATACATACATTGGATTTGATTGTTTGGAGTTGAAATGAAGTAACATTGCGACAATGTATCGTGCACACCGTTCATAATTTCTGACCGAACAATCTTCATTATTTTTAGCCATGCTTATTAACATTAGCGTCAAGTAGGTGACTCAAGGTCTCATCGATTCTAATTCTAGTGCACATCTTAATTTACTAAGTCCATATGTAATTACTGCAGATTAATAAATACACACGTACATATGCATGTGACTTATTGCATAAAACTCAAAGCATCCCTCTCCCACTTCCCTTATGCATTTCATTAAATTAATAGACAGGCATTGATGCAATTTTTTTTATCCCTATGCCAAGAGCATTAGTGGGGCTTTAAAGTGCCACACAACTGTTCAATGCAGGATGAGTTGTTGTAATTTACGAATGTTTTTAAGGAGTACCACCATCCGAGAGAAGCTAATTGTCAAGGGACCATTAACGTACAAAATAAATAGACTCCTTCCAATATCTATCCAATTGCACAATCCTATGTCTATAGATACTCAACTCCATTTTTTCATTTCATCTCTATTGGACAAATCCATTGGACATCGTATAGGGCTCTTCTCCTTCTCGTATAAATCAGCTCATGGAAAAGGAAAATACGGGCAATTTGTCTCTTTTTGCCAGTTTATAAATATAATTACATACGGGGGAGTCAAGTTACACCTCAAGTACAGAACTGACTCTGAGTGAGTAAACATTGTTGTGAAGGTTCCAAGGCTACATTTACCCAAGTTTGATTACCATTATGATTACAAATTAATCCCCAATGACACAGTCTCCTATTTTATTTTCCCTACGAATTAGTATCTCTTTGATTGCAGGACACGATAATTATTCCCAACATCTTACACAAAGAATCAAACTTACTGTCAATTATCAGGTATATGTACATATGCACATACACAGATAAGGATATATAGACTTTATTTGTATTTTTTTTACAAAACGGATATTTCTTTTGCATAAGAAGTCACATTACATCTGATCATTTCATGTGACGTGACACAGCCTATACCCTGACACACAAGTACAACTAATTATTTACACGATTTAATAATAATTTGTTAACAAACTGGACGTGGGGACGGTCAGGAGAGGGACGTTACAGCCCGACTCTTGGGATACTGTTGGGAATTTAATTTGGTAAGGTCATGGGTAAATATATGCTCTCGTGTCTACCGGATCTTCGCTCAAATTAAAATTCTGTAATGGGATTCGAGGAAACTGCAGCCCCTTCTTCATATGATTATATAATTTTTATCAAAAAAATAGTTTAAGGTGAGGCTCTCAATGTAATCAAGATGAACATCTGTACCTGTAATTACCGACATACTACTCAATAAATAGCCAGTTGTGGCAGTAATTAAATTTGGCAATGAATTCCCAAAGAGACATTATTACCCACATCCCTTCCTGCTTGTTTAACAAGGGCTATCATACGTTGTTAGCATTTAGTATTGCACACACACACACACACACACACACACACACACAACAGGGAATTGCATTAAAAAAATACCAAAACTCTGCCAATTGGAAAGCTCACGCTCCTACTAATCAAATGCAGAGTGCTGTATCGTCTCAGAAGATCTACAATAGATTGCGGATGTCATATGGCACATAGGCAATAGGAATATAGGGTCTTTTAGGATAAACAATCTTGAACTTCAAGCCCCTGGGATTGGGTTTCTCTTGAGGAAATGGATGAGACATACATTTGGATAAAAATCATGGAGATTTCAAACGGCTGACGCAAATGAGGGACCGTATATAGAGGTAATTACGTATAGGTACAGTCAACTTATAGGGTTATGAGGGTTCATTAGGGTTTACTAACAACAATGGATTTACGTTTATAGCCTCCTCAAAAAATAATCTTGAATTTATATTACAATAATAATTATTACTCATTTGATTTGAGTCCATGGAAATCAGCGGAGTGTTTACGTTGGGATTTCAGAAAAAAAAACTTCAGGAGGAAACGATGAGTAATTTATGCAAAGTAAGGATGAGCGGAGAAGGTTAGTAAAGGAGTAAGAGAATGGTGCGGTAAAAACTGAGGGGGAGAAAAAATTGATGGAAAAGTAATTGCAAATATTTATCCTCACCTTTGCTGGTGCATGTGTGGCTGAGGATCTCTCTCTCTCTCTCTCTCTCTCTCTCTCTCTCTCTCTCTCTCTCTCTCTCTCAGCATCTCCTCACGCTACCTCCATTATATGTACAATACTTAAAATTCAAATCAGACGAGACACGCACAACAAATGACTCGTAAATGTTAGATTACATTTCAACGCACACATCAAAACACGATGGTTTCTAAAGGACCCTTTGAGAGCCATATTAAGCTTTAATTCTTAATTTCACAAATTGTCGCGGAAAAAATCTTTCCTCTCGGATGTTTACAAGGGTTTCAAATGATTGGATATGCCTCATAGTAGATACATACATATATATTTCCACGCATAAATAAAAGCTGGTATTAAACGCATGAGCACATGTAAAAGTATTTAGTACTTACCATATAAAAATTATATGTACGTACAAATTATAGCTCGTAATGAAATATTTACAAAATTCATAGACACATCCGTAGGTACATGTTCATAGTTATCCCAGAATAACATGTGTATTAAAAGCGGATGAGCATACACAGCTTCACAATAGGCAGGCGAAATAATATATGACATAAATAAGATTTTACAGTGTCCTGTCTCTATGAGAGCAGCCTATAATCAAGCAAAATTAGGCTGTTACAACAGCCTGCCATTGTGATGTCAACAATTAGCATTGTCGAAAATGGGAATGTGTCAAGCTAATCCTCTTCCTATGGAGAAAATGCTCATAGGATTGAGTCCCTTCCAGTGAGAGTGTACTGTATGAGGAATACAAGAAGTGTTGACTATAAGGATGCAATTTGGGCTATACGTATCTATATATATAATTATACTAAAACCACATTTGCGCTCGTCCTCATCAATGCTTCCAATAATGGCTGAATGGAGTTATTTACAATAACATCCCTCCTTGGTGTATGAAATAAATAAAAAGACTTCCTCAAGTGGCTACAGGGATGATGGAATGCGTATCAAAGCTCAAAGAGAGCCGGGACTAATCACGTTAATTAAATGGTCCTGCAACTTGAGACAGTCCCAGTCAGACTGCGCCCATAAAAGTCCTCCGAGAATCACATCCCCTCCTCAAAGGCATACTAAATCGCTATGAAATCCAGGGGAAAAACCTGTGAATTAAAATTATTGGAGATGACAGAGAGAGAGAGAGAGAGAGAGAGAGAGAAGGACTCTGATCCAATTCGTCTTCCTTGATCCGCACTCATCGATACTCAAACTCAAGTATTTTGAATACTTCAGGAACTGAAGAGTTAGATTAGTCTCGCACATGTTTTTCCTTCCTCTATTTACAGTCATCATCATTATCATAGCATTGTGTCCGGAGCGACAGTAAATATCTACCTTAAGTGCTACGATTTTTTTTTCTCACACATGCTACACTTTTTTTCTATCCCTCTCCAAGCTGTAGATAGTTATGCAAAAACTTTTGAGGATTTGAAAGTGAAAGCGAGTGTGTTACGTAGGGATTGAGATTGTAAAGAGCTATTTCCTCACCTGATAATTAATAAGATCCTTTGTATATTTTTCCGAACACTCTCCGACTTATTGTTTGGCCTTTTTTATGACTCTAGTGCACCTACACAGTTCCTTGGGATCAAGATTTTATGTTGGATTTCGCCAGGGCTCATCATTGCAAATACATAGATCCCCAAGGAGAAAATATTCCTTCAATAAAAAAAAATCCAACCAAGGTTTGAATATTTATTAAATTTTGTTTGAAATAGATATATACAGGAAAAATATAATCCAGCTGCACTTTTCACACGGCTTTCCCCAGTTAGAGTGTAACAGTAAACAAATAATGAGCCCAGAAGGTCCGGTTCTACGAGGTAAATAACTTGTTAAACACAACTCGTGAAGCATATTAGTGACATGATTAGGTTAGGTCGGGATGGTCATTAAAACATCATTTGAATGCTGATGATTGCCACTTGACACGCCTCATTTAATTTGGACTAATATGCAATCCGATGTGGTGAGCAAATATTGAGATTTTTACTCTATTATGAGCATTTTTACATTCAGATGAGAGATGTTTTTGAGCTCTAAAAGTTTTCCCTGTCAGCTCTCATTGAGCATTGTACGTGTCGAAGACAGAGGTTAGGGCAATTAATTCCTATAGGAGGACTCCCGCCCACGGATTAACTCTTTCTTACAAGTGTTTAATTACTCCTTGTGACCAAATGAGAATAAATGAAAGTTCCCAGGTCTCATTACTACTACTGACACATTTAGTGCAAGGGATTTTTCTCCACAGTAGATTTAAGTAATTATATCCAAGTAGTTTTATTATGTGTCTCTATGTAAGTAAATGGATGTGATGAGGGACGGTGCTTATATGCTTACATGCCATATCGTAAAAGCTCAGGTAGGAAATGGCCATTATGGTTTTATCAATTGTTATTATAGTAAGAGACGTTTGGGTGCATGGAGCTTGGACGCATTTAAAAAAAAACACGTTGATGACTCCTGCTGATGAAACGCTCCTTTTAATACCCTCATCTAAGTATGTGACTTTACATTATACAGTACTGCTCCTGATATGAATAGGGTGGAGGGATGATGTAACCATCTTACCAACAGAGAAATTGTATCAAAAATTCATTACCCATCCACGTGAAGAAAAGTTTGAGGGGATTGAGGGCTCCGTACATACAGATTTATATAGATAGATATCTTATGTAGAAATACATGTAAATCCCATTAATAGCACTAAGATGGAGATTATAATGAAGAATCTGCATTGCAGATGCAAATAATCACTTGTCCTGTCCCATCACAGATTCAAATATAATTACTTCAAAACACGTGTGCATATACGAAGGTGGAAATAATATAATTGGATATAAAAGGCAAGCCTACACAAATACGGATACTTTACCCTAGGCTAATGTTTTCATTGGAATGGTGATTTCCTAAGTAAAGCATGGGGTTGTGTGACATAGTGTGAGCGTGTAGTGTAGTGACTATGGGACATCTTCCTGCCCCTAAAAAAAAACAACATGCCACAGGGTCCGTCCTTTAAAATTCATCAGACACATTAAATTAAAATAGGCAAATAATGTGCATCAAAGTGGGCTGAGCCGGGCATGAATCCATGGGGACAATGATACATCAAGTCAAAAGGCCCTACAGGACATTACAATTAGGGAGGATTGCTCAACAACTGTAATCTGGAAGAGTCTATGGTATCAGTCGAATCTCACAAGGCATTCAATGGACCGCACAATTTGCGTACATATGTGTCTCTGAACCTAACATATGCATGTACATACATAGATAGTAGTATCTATATGCACATAGTCCATAAAATACGTATGTATCTACCCTGATGTGGAACAGTTAATAACGACATGCAGTAATTAAAATTTTGTCGTTGGACAAACATACCCACGACGTGAGTATTTAGACGTCCTCAACCTAACTATACAGATGTACATACATAAGGGTATATATTTACATAAGAGATATAATTACATACGACTGCAGACACCTCACCTCAAGCTCAAACCAAGCAGTTAACCATGCAGACCCTCCATAGACATTAGCTAATAATAATGCCCAGGCTCCCAAATATACCTTTTGTAAATTACATCCTCATTGTACTCCCTTGACGATTAGTTCACCGCAGAAACTTTGTGCAAGATTATTCAATAATAGTAATCATGATGGTGAGGGAAATCCTCTTGAGGGTAGGTTATCCTCCAACTCTTAGTGACACACTACTTTAGGACACAAGTGTCCAAGAATAGACTCTGAGAATGGGAAATCTCCCAATGTCTCTAAAGGCTAGGGAACAACATTCCTCTCTGATAAGTGCTAAAGAGATGAAACAAAAACAAAAACTTGACTGTACCGGGAATCGTAGGGACATTGGAGCTACTGCAGATCATAAATAATAAAATAATGAATGACTTATGTGGAAATTGTCATGTACCTTCATGGGATTCTGTACACTGAATTAAAAAAAAAATATATAATTAATTCTGCAAGTCATCGAGCCCGTTAATCATTGGAGGAGTCCCATCAGAGAATGAACCGTGTCTTGTGTGTATAGATATGACTGGGAGCAGTCAGCCAGGCGCACTTGAACAATCCCAATGTACTTTTGCTCATACTAGATAGATACTAATAATATTCTACCTTCTAAAAGCATATGTACAGAGATAGGAGTAAGTGGTCAGTCTTAAACTAACGTAATTAAGTTAACCACGCTCTGTACCAAGAAGTGCCGACGGTTTGATGGGATCTCACTCCTGATATCTTGTAATGGTAGATATTCTATACCTATGTATGTATAGATATAGGTATATATGGATATATATAGCCTACAAAAAAAGTAATAGTAACGACAATAAAAGTAACGTTGTAAGGTATGTAAAATCGTCGATTACATTTATGTATAAATGTAATTACATAGTATGTACCCACACGAGTGTTTATTACTATGCGTATACTCCATGCCCACTGTTATTCTTGAGAGGGAATGAGTCATACAAAAACTGGCATTAGATTAAAGTATGTGCTGTGTTACATAAATGAATGGGGAATGTACAGGTTGACAATGAGAGAGTATTATCCTGGGACTGTTACACAAATCCTTCGAAACAAGGGAAATAGCACTTCCATGGGAACTCTTGTATTTCTCGTAGTGCAGGCTCATTGTAGTCTTCCATTCTTTCATAAGAGGATCCCTTTTAAAATATCTTGACTATACCCCCCCCCTCCCCCCTCCAAAAAAAAAGATGGGAACCACACGAGAAGACTGTCATATAGAGAATAATTTTGAAATTGCTGATGCATTAATGAAAAATGTTCAACTTTTGCTAATACTGTAATAGACCTGTGGCATATGAGAGGCTCCCATACTGTATCACCATAGACGTGTCATGAAAATAAACGCAGAATCATTCAGGGATGATACACAACCTGGGAATATGCACTATAGATAGGAGTGTTTATTGTAGATGCCTCCAACCTAAGATCGATGTTTAGTAGACACTTAATTATAATTATTGTAATAACCCTCATATCCTCAAATAGGCTAAAAGTCATTGTGTCTCAAGCTGCATCTTCAAAGGTAGATATATATCTACATTCATGTAAAATATTTTGGATTATGCAATGATGGTAACTGCATTCTAAACTTGTGGCTTTTTATCATTTCATGTTTTTTATTCCCATATTGAGTTTGAACAAGTGGATATGATGTATTCTGATGCTAGGGATGCTGCATGGGACATGGACAGGGTGCATAAAACTTGCTAGGCATGTGGACAACGTACAACGGCATTTACCTCTCTCGGGTCTGTATAATAGCAACTGTTGTTGAATGTTGTCGTCGTAATAGGACCTAAATATTGTTTAGTTTTGTGGCACACGCAGATTATTATTACACCTTCCCGTAGACACAAGAGACTTCAATTGTGCATAAGCAATTCAAAGGAAATTCCTAAATTGCATTGTTAGGGGATGGCATCAGAAATTGATGTGTTAACCGCAGAGTTGCAACAACGTGGTTTTAGTCTCTTATCATTTTTTTTTGCCATTGCAATGTTAACCTATAGCAAAAGTTCCATACGTGCAGGTTAGAGGGATATAATTACATGGTATCTCATATACTGAACAAGATCATACTTTATTCCCATAATGCTTTCTCCCTTTCGTAACGTACAGTATAAATATACATACATTGGTCCTTTCCAGGTCCGAAAGCCTTCAAAATAAAATGATTTTTTTTAAGGTGTGAAACCAAAAGCGTTTCCCATTTAACGTCTTGCCACAGGGCTCTTGGGTGGTTTGGATAAAGCCAAATGCTGTGGTTGCATTTCCTTGGATTTTACCGCCGTTTTTATTATGCTCTCTCGTAGGATTGTCCTCCGGGTCAGCAAATCTGCAAAAGGGAGTTACCACCGTCAGCATTCCGTCTGAGGTTGTCCTACGGTAGTATGAAAGTACTTATTACTAGAAAGGGAGCTAAACTTTATTATCGTGGGTGGATGGTTTTTGAAACTGCTCACTTCCGGAAATGACTTGAGTTTCCCGGCAGCAAAGTAAATCTTTCCCATCTCAATCCCAAATATCAAATTGAGTTCTGCGGGGGAGGGGGGGAAGGATGATGTGGTGGGATCATTTTTAAATACAATATAAGATAAGAGTGCCTGCGGGAATATCTCCGAATTCCTCTTGGCAGCTCATGTAATTATTATTCCTAAGCTTCTGCAAAATGAGGTTGGTCCTCATTGCTCCAGATTTTGTCAGATAAGAAAAAGTGGAGGGCAGATTGTGGGAAATCATAAATCATTGGATGGGGTGGGTGTATTTGGAATTATGTCAAACTTAATACCTGACAAAATTTCACTTTATGCTAATTTGCCAAGGAATGGTAACCCTGCTGTTGCTACCGAAAGCTCAACATCCCAAGACTGCAAGTAGAGTATGCACTAGCATTATCCGTTTACTGGGGCTCATCTCTATAATTTATTATTACCGCCGTTAATTGGTTGTGGTGCCAGAAAAATACTTTTGATCGGGAGTGTAGTGTGTATTGTAAGTGATGTACATACTTAATGACAATAATAAAAGCAGCAGACTGTACTAATATTTAGTCAATAGCAACTCATACAGTGCACTCAGATAAAAGCAAGCAGAGAGTCCCTACCCATGTTAAACAAACCAAAACATTACCGTCCACTATAACTATGGAAGCATCCCTGAAAGAAACAAAATTTGACTTTTATAGTAATTACATTTTTGTAGGAGCATAAAATTACTATTTTGTATAATTATTCATAGTGAACTGGAATCCGTCCAAATAATTTGAGCCTAGTAGGAAAAATGTTCTTATGAGTGGGATTCTCTCACAGCCAGACTTCACTTGGCTCATTATATAAGTACATTTAAGGTTGTGAAAAATCCACTCCAGAAGGACCTTAATTAAATTAGTGTGTAAAGAGATTACGTAAGGAAATAGCTTTGTTTTACCAACAGATTATCATCCCTTGTTGTGTATACACTAATAAGTATGGAGTGGTCTTGTCTCACATCACACTCATCGAAAGTCAAATCCAAGACGTGAACAAGAAACACGAGCTAATCCCCTTCAATATTTCAAATGGTCCTCTCCATACTAACATTTTTTTAAAGTGGTTAAGTTTTGTGACACGCAGAAATTCATTTTATTACATCTTCTTGAAATGGGAAAAGTTGAGAGTTGCAGCAAAAAGGGGGGAAAATGAAACCACACACAAACTCACATGAGTAAGCAATCAATGCGCAAGGGTTTATAAAATTGCATTGATGCTATATGGTAATAAGTAATGGTATATGGAGTCCGCTTAGGTGTGTAATCCATAGCTTATGATAATAGCGTGTGGGTTCCGTCTGCCTGTTTTTCCCTTCTTTACTTAAGCTCCACGGCAGTGTCTACGATATGAGATTAGATGCTTGAAAAAATTCAAGATATTACCTAACAATGCCAGATAATTGTTCTTCTTTCCCTTCTTGAAGCTGTCATAATGGACACCGCGACTGCAGAAATATTTTAATAGCGTACATTTAGTATAGCTGGTATGGGCAGAGATGTATGTATGTACATTCCTACGAACGCGTAACCCATACTTAATCTACTGAGGCTGATCATTTGGAAATTATAGCTGTCGTTACCTCTCACAGTATTGTTCAGTAATAGGGGCTCTATGGTACTAAAAAATCCTAAAATTAATCAATCAGATATCGACGGAACTAAGTATTCCATGCCCTTTTGGAAACCCTCCACTCAATGGCTAACTAGCAAGCACGTACATTAGATTTGTTTTATTGACACGCATTTATATCATTGTTATTGGTTATTGTTGATTTAATTATAGGCGTTTATGGAACGTCCATTGATTCTCACGTCACGGGAGGCTACATGAAATCCCAATAAGTTCAACACTCACAAAGGATCTCAACAACTTCCCAGAATGTGCATATTTGACTATTGCCAGATCCTCTCATATCATTAGATAAATTCATGTATAAATACCTGTAGATACTGTATTTACAATGTTCACAATGAGGGGATTGTGAGAACCCAGTAATCTATATATTAAGAAATCCCTATGATTTTCCAATGAAACATTATATGCTACCTTTAGTAATCATGCCCTTTAGTAATGAGGCTGGAAAGAAAGAGGGATATCAGAAATCAGCCCAAGAATCATTACAGGGCTGATTAGAGTTGGAACATATAATCGCACGTTAACTTTGAGGCACAAAAGCTATAATAATTGCGATTAATATCATCGTGGGATGGGTTGACACCTGATGAAACTCCCAGGACTTTGAATGAGTAAATGTCAAAGTTTGATTTATTTCCACATATCCAATATTATAATGTGCATACATTATTCCTATATACGTAGATACTCAATTGGGATAGTATGTCATAGGATGGTAATCCCGAAGAGGATAATTGTGAGCTGCAGAGTCACCCAATTCCTATCATCCTTTCTTTCCGAACTGATTGATGTTATGTATGTGTCGAGAGTGTTGAGATTTCATTTGATGAAATTTACTAGATTCCTTCCCAACTTGCGAACATCCATCTGCATATTTGGGACTGTAAGTACGAGCATATAATTTATGAGGAATTATGAATTAAATACATGGATGCTAAAGACCTAAAGATAGTTCCATCTGTCAGGTGTAGGATCCAGGGAGTATTTGGAAGGTATAGATATTTGATAGTTCTAAATTGGCAGGTTGCATTATCCTGATGATATCGTCTCTCCTCCTGCTCTGTGATTATGTGTTAATAGATTTTCAGAAGAATCTTTGACATATACTGTTGGGAAACTGTTGGACTACGAAACAATGAGACTTGTACTACCCTGTTTGTTTTAATGGGTACCTTTGCATATATTACCTGTACATAGAGGCCGGGGTGTATGTAGGTAGGGATAATTACATGTACATACATATGGGGGAAATATATGGACTCTATGGGACACAATAGATATATATCTAGAATATTTGAGTGGTTGATTCGGAATGGAGGAGATAATAACGGGCTACCTCTTTCGTCCCATTAAGCTCCATCAAGTAATGTTCAAAAAGGACGTAACTCTTTGTATATCCGACGACGTCTACGAAGTAATTGTTTCTATTGATTACTTTCATTTGCAGTCAATAATCAAAATGCATTTTTCTGTGAAAGAGCGAGAGAGAGAGAGAGAGAGAGAGAGCGATGGGATTTCAAACTTGTGGAAAAATTTACATTTCAAGGACGGGTGAAAAGAAGACAACATTTTTCTTACACATGTAGTGATTCCCTGACACCGTGATTAGCCTGATGCATTTCATCATTCCTTGGACGTACCCATCTAGAGAAATACATAATGTCCAAATGGTTCGGTAGTTCTTGTTGAAACATCATCACTCCTGAAGACGGAGATTACATATGCATTGACTATGTAATTGGAATGATGTGTACAGATGTAATATATGGGAACTGAAGATTTAAGGGACAGAGTCCGTGATAGATATATTTCTGTGCTCTTACAGTATTTTTTGCAAGCATATGTAGTGGGACTGAGAGGTTTGGGGTACAATGGGGAACTTGGCATTATTTATCGTAATTTGTTGTGGAGATGATGCTAATACAGTGGAAATCCAGAGCAAGTTTTGTATTCTCTCCTGACAATTTGTTTAATGAGCCGTCATTGTTTCTTACACATCTCTGATTGTGCCTGATTGAGTTGTCCATCTTCATTACGACCATTCGATTTGGGTTCACTTGATATTGCATCAAAAGTTATAGAGTGTCCATCAGAGAGCAGAAGCTCTTTAAAACTAAATGTAGATTTTTTTCTTCTCTCTCTCTCTCTCTCTCTCATAGATTTTTGCTTTCGAATTCTGATGCAATCCTGAAAAATTTTATTCACGACTGGTCCCTCTGAGCTGCTCCAATTTCGTTTTTAAATGTTCGCAGATAAATGACTTATTTAAGATCCCATTTACTCCTCCACTTTTATCCGATGAGGGTGACATAATAATTGTAACAACGTGTCATTCCAAGTATCTAACGATCAAAATTTTGTTTATAAGGTCCTGAGAAAATACTACTATCGAAATTTTTTTTAAATACTATTTTGCAAACGAGGAGAGTGACTGCTATCAAAAATAAACAAGGATCTGTGAAAATACAAAAGGGGGCATTGTTACAGAAATGACAATAGTTTTGACTTTTTTGATCCCTCAGGTTCACATGGGATTATGGGATGAGTCAACCTTGTCATATGTTGGAAGATTTGAAGGGAGACTGACTCCTTCCCCCCAAAAAAATACTAGAAGGAACCTTGTGAATTATTTATGCCATTTGTGCATGAGCATAGTTACAGGATCTCGTTCCATATCGCATCATAATTACTCAGTTTGAAGTGACACGATTAGCTTGTATGAATTCATTGTCAATATTATTACAGATCTGTGGGAAGATAGCTCAGTAAACTATGGACAGACATCATTTGGAGATGCGGTCAGCCATGGTATGTATATGCAACATGTATATATGTACATATGTATGTCTAGGGATCCCAACCAGCTCAACCTTGCAATTGTTACCCGTGTGAGGTGAAAATAAAAGTAAAGTAGCGTTTTAAAAATCCTGTCACATTTTATTGCACGCATCCAACAATGACTAAAATACATCTGATCACAAAGGCACGCATTGTCATCTCAACACAATCATGTATTAATAACATTGCCATATATTTCTAATGTCCTGTTGGATGTAAGAGGGGAATTGCCGAGGGTCTGGTGCTCACTGTACTTTTGGAGACACAATGGACGGAGCCAAAGGTTTGCGACATCCATTTTCTTGAGAGTCCTCATCACGCGTTCCTCATCAACAAGGTGATAATTACGTAAAAATCCTAATGGAATCATTCTCTGTCCCTCTGTGTAACGTCCGCTTGGAATTGTGCATGAGGATCTTTTTTCCCCCCACCTATCCTCTTAATACTCAGACTATCCCAGTATCATTAATAATTGGCAAAAAAAAAACATTTGTAGTCCAAATTAGTATTCCAATCCCATCACTGCACTGTGACTCTTACGAAGCATTTTGTTTCCTTCCCAAAACTTCCTGTAATCATATATACTGACAAAACAATAGTGTAGATATATTAACTCACACTACCAAATATGTAGTTACGGTCATTTCGACATATCACAAGAATGCATATCACTGTTTTTGACTCAGACTAGCTTTTTTTTCCACAGTGTGATTCGATCCTGATCCCAAGACATTGTACCAAATAGTTTATCAAATTGAAATAAAAGGCATAAAAACAGCGATTAATAGCCTCGTTTGACCTTTCGATAAGTAAAAAAAAATTAAGGAAGATACACGAAAGAGCCCCACGAAAGTGAAATAGTAGGGCAATGTATTTCATACAATGCTGAGAGAGGGAAAAAAATACGATTTCACCGAAGCATGCAGATATTGAAAGAAGAAGGAAACGTGCATAACATATACGGATTAAAATCCGGTCGTTAGTCAAAATTGAGGCGTGACACCTTGAAATAATTCTCATCCCCGGCACAAACCTCCCTCATAATTCAAAGGACTGGTAATGAGTCATAATTATTTGGAAGTGCTGAAATCGCATGTAAAATCTCGGTCACTTGCAGACTGCATTCAATGGACAGAGCTCGGATTGTGGCAGGGATGCAGATCTTGCTTCATGTGTTTTAAACCTTATGGTAGGTCATAGTCAGTATATACATACATCTATATGTATGCTGGGGACATGTAAGGGACATGGTTTTGTAACCACATGGTTTAAGACTCAGCAAATAAAAAAATTAGCTAGAATTAAGTCGATATTTCTAATAGCACATTAAGAGTTTACAGAGCCGTTTTTCTGCACCAGATCTTATTATTATTAATTCATTTGGGACATTAGATTACAAATAGTATTAAAAGGAGGGGTTGAGGCAGTTTTCCCTTCAAAATGCTGGTGTAAATTACTACACTTGAAAATGATTGTGAGCAATTGCTCGGAATTCGGACCGCCCTATTGAACAAAAGTAAAGGAAGGAAAAAAATATATTACGTAACGGATCCTTCCTTGAAAAAAAAAGTATATCACAGAATAGGGAATGATTTCGTCAGGCGGCTTGGGATGTATACATACATATGCTTATAACCCTATGGGATCATACCAGAAGGTAAGAAATTCTGGGAAATTGTGCAAATCATTAAATGATCAGTTTGTTGTAAATCAAAGGAAATTCCGCCCACATACTATATGAACTAATCAAAATCCGTATGACCACGAGTAGTAGTACTGTCGTAGTAGTAAAGCAAGTCGTAGGTATACAGAGTGTTGTGTGAGAGAGTAAAAGCCCTTTTTGCTACTTTTATTCCTTGTTACATTGAGTATTAAAAAAAAATCGTAAGTCAACAAATTTGTTTCAATGAATTTGTATGCGATCGCATGCCTCGTAAACATCGGACAATAAGAAAATTCTATGTTCTCCCAAGTTGAAGCATCACGATCCGCCAGAACGACAAGTACCCTGTTTCTTGAATACGAATGAACAAAACGTAAATATCATGAGGATAACCATTCAAAATCCAAATAATCATTTACAATCTACAAAAAATATAGGACACCAAAATATATACCATGAGAGGGAAAAAAACACCTTATATGTAGATACACAGTACTTAAAGATATACTCATTTGATACAGAAAAAATGAATCAAGTCATGTATGTATATACTTATAAACACATCTCCACCCAGTCTTATCAATTATTTAAGTGTTATTTAACTCTCCGCGGTTAACGTTGCACTTTTGGAGGAAAAAAAATCCTTGTGTATACATAATTTGAGGACTCCTCTACACTTTACAGTTGCAGTCTGTAACAAAAAACGTTTTAGTCTCACTTGATAACCGCTGGTTACTCCTTACATGTAGTTATTGGCATGGAAGGATCAAAAATGCAATTATTGCCGTATTAACATTCCGAAACAGCCAGTTACCATGCAATGATGATTTATGTCACACACACACAACAAAAAAATCTTAGGTATCTGTTGCTGCAGTCAAAATTGCTTACATTGTATCTACCTACAGTGTTTACCTTCCCGCCTGCAGCAGTGCTTAATCCTTCATACAAAATAATATTAAAAATGTATACTATCTACTTGTAAATATTTTGTAAGCCAACAATTTCTGTATGTATATCTACTCAGAAACAAATTTTTCCCAGAAATCTAAATTCCCTTTAATTTGTCTCACTTGTAAAAATTAGCAAAGTAATTGAAATTGGTGTGCTAATTAATGTTTTTAAGAGAGGAAAAAAAAAATGAATGAGGCATTGTCCAAAAAATGACACATTTTTGGGCACAATTGTTTTCTTAAGGTAGATATTTCTAGAGGGTATATCCTAATTTTGCACTTAACTTGATGAGTCAGGGATGGTGAGCAAAAAGTTGTCAACTGACAGGAGCCATGTACAGTTACAGTCATCTCTGGTTGATAGAACAAAGATTCCCTCTCGAAATGAAAGGGTTTGGGGCACTCTGCTCAAGGGATACAATTTCCCAAATGAAACGACAAAAATGACAATTAAAGGCATGATAAGGCTACCTATCCAAATGGATGACCCAACTCTGTAGAGGATTTCGAGGATAATGAGATTATAGATACATATACCCAGCACATATGTATATCCGTGAATTTAGGCAGGTATACGACTCTCAGAGTTTTTTTTTTGAAAATGAGACAAGCGGTCACTTTGTACATTCATAACCTATGGGAGTCTCAACTAAGAATTTTGTAAATATTAAAATGTATGCACTTTGACGAAATGTTTAAGGTAGAGGTTGGACTCAAAACCGCCCCTTCGTCAATTCCCTACCTGACTGGTACTGCACGCGTGAAAACCTAGACAAGAGTTAGGCATGCATATAGCTTCACATTTCCAACATTTGTAATTCATAAGTTATTACGACTGTACTTCCCCCTTTTTAAAAATTACGTTTGGCTAGAGTTTAGATATACTACAAAGAATTCGTACTTGAGAGTCTGTTACCTCATGAGTTGGGACTGTATTTTCTAGTACAGTATTATAGTGTCTAGTGAGTATGTCCGCAAGTCCCTATAAGTTTAAATATTAGGATGCCATTAGAAACTGACATCAAAATGTTTATGTATAAATATATGGAACGTCTTGACTCAAGAAATTCTTGGTTCAAGAATTTAATCGTAGGTATAATTATATTACCTCTGGATGTATCTAATGAAGAATTGGGGAAGGAACTATATGTTTACATATGAGTATCTATAGATACAGGGCTGGTTGCAGTATACCCCAGGACAAGGCTTGTGGATGTATGGCTAAGTAAGCGAATGGTGTTTAATGAGAGAGAGAGAGAGAGAGAGAGAGAGAGAGAGAGAGAGAGAGAGAGAGAGAGAGAGAGAGAGACACTATTACCTACCAATGCGAACCTATGTGTGGAGTCCCTGTAGGAATTATTATACCCCCACGAAAAAAAATACGTTGGAAACTGAGAGTACCTTCGGCTTGATCGGCAGCCAAAGTAACCTCCTTACTGTGTATTCAAGTATTAGGCAGAAATATGAAGATGCATAAAGAAGGATAGGAGTGAAGGAGCGAAGAAAAGTAAAAACTGATGGCAGAAGTGGTGCATAGATATGTACACACATGGGACTCTTACCTGTACTCCCAGAAGAAGGTAAAAGATGAAGATGGACACAGAGAGCTCCACCGGGGCCCTGTAGTAGTCTTGGGATGGGTACAAGAGTATATAAATGAATGGAGTTGACTCTCCTGTGCATCACAATCAACCAGTCCTCCCGATCATCAAGATCCCTAACCAACGTCTCTCTCTCACTGGACAAAAACAAAAAAATTCTCACACGTTTTCCCGTAACTATATCTACCGAGGTGGGTTATTACATTTTTCTCTCAAATTTTTGCCAACACCGAAACTATAGGTATACTCCTACCTAGAGCCACCACAAAACTTCACTTTAATTACAGCCCGAGAGTCAGTGTGTAAAAGCAGGACTGTATACAATAATAAGTGTCTTTGAAAATCAAGTGTTCATTTTCAATTCATTACAAACTTTGCTGGTTGAAGGAAACTCAAAAAAATAAAATAATAATCAGAGAATTACGACGAACCAGTATAAAATCCCAGGATTTTTTTTTCTCCCCCCTAACTTGATCCTTGAATTTTTTTACGCGTTAATTTTAACAACTTTTTGGGAGATCCAAAGGGTTTACTTTCCCTCTCATTTAGTAATTTGGGGTCGTGAGTGGATTAGCACCTTGGTGTGGTGGGAAAACGTCTCTGATTAGTGTGTGCGAGCGGTGTGACTGGATTTTTCACCTGAAATTCTCTCCCCAAAGACTGGATTCTTTCAAATATCAATCTATTAGTCACAATTTCTGTCTTCCCTTAACTAATTCCCCTTTAACTTATCTACCTTTTAAACTCTGTCCTTTTTCTACAAGAGAGGCTCTCTTGAAAGATTATTTTCTCTAAAGGTGCTAAATTATCATTCCCTTTTCCTTCTATAGTTTCAGTTGGATTTTTCTCCTTGTAAAAGTTTCAGTATTTTTTTTTTCTAATTCGTTTGGGGATAGATACTCTTATACATTGAGAGAGTCTATTACTGTAAGATATTATACTCCTCTTTGATTTTTAAATTCCCTACACAAAATTCTTAACTTCCCATAAGAATTTTGGTAAAATATTTGTGTACACACACACACACTTCCACTCATTGTCATAGGTAGATTCCTCTGTAGCAATTAGGATTGGTTAGATTTTTTCCACCCAAAATCGTGAAATATGTTTTTTTTCTGATTTGTTTTCTTAGGCTAGTCAAGCTCCGATAATCCCTTCCCTTGTTCTTCACTCATTTCTTTAAAACTCAACTCCATCATCATGTCAAGACTCTACGTTGCCGTTGGTAAGATTTCCTTTCCAGTGATTTATAGCTTTGATACAGATAATAGATACATGTCCCACACCCCAGGACCCATGGCTTTATCAATACATTACCCCTTCTCATCACCTAATTTGTTGGCACTATTGAAATACTAATCATTAATTAGGATCTCTCTGTGCGCGGAGTAGACTCCCTGGAGTGTCTCTTGTGCCGGAGTTAATGGACGGCTTCACCTTCCCTTTTCTGATAGATACTCCACTTGAGTATTGGAGTATAAATGTCTTTACAAATCTGTGTGGAGTCCGTCCATCCTTCTCTTTCTCCCTCTGTTTTTTTTATTTTTCGCATCCTCCCCATGAGCAAATTCTAAGAGCTTAAATAGATAAGGATTTTTTAAATGAGCATAATCGATCATAAATGTCAGGAGTAATCAATTGTTCCAACTTGTTTTTCCCCCCTTTGAAATAACAGTATATACCTATATCTACCTATACAGGACTCTATTGTTTTCTGAGTGATTACCTTTATTCTCGTTCCTCACTCTTTCCATAAGACTTTTAATTGTTCCCTGAGCAGACTGAGTGTGCAAATGCTACATCATAATTATTACTAGCGAGGGGATATTTCCTTAATCAGTTCTCCCTCCACCTTATTTTATACTATCTATAGATAAGGAGCTATGGAAGAGAGCTCTGCATTGTTTATTTTATTCCTTTTATATTCTACTGCCAGGGAACGTCTTCAATGGGAAGGGTAGTGCTTGGGGAGACTTATTTGCTCTTGAGATTAGGCTTGATTTCCCTTTTTAATTCCTTGATGACTCCCCGTAAGTTCTATAATTTGATGTAATTGTTATTTACAGCTTTGGCTCTCTTCGCTGCCGTCGTTACGGGATTCCCTAATGTCAGGGTAAGTTAAATTTTTAATTTCAATCACACACCCGGCTCCTTGATTTATACTTCCGTACATTATGTATATAAGGGATTCTCCTCACGGGATTTATATAGATAGTGCGAATACGTCTGAGGTAGCTTTTTTTTCCTGACTGCCAAAAGTGTGAGGCCAAGAGCCTCTGTAAGAAATTGAGGAAAGGCTGCACTAATTATGCTCCGTGGATCAGTTAGGAACAATCAGTAGTTAATCTAGAGTGTAAATTATACTCGCTAAATGGGCTTTCAAATTTTAATTATAGCAGCCCCACATCAAACTTTAAAAGCAAAATAATTAAAATGCAGGCACTGTCACAGCCAGCCCCGTTACATCAACGTAGACTCTTAACATGTACGAGTCGTATTTCCAGTAGGATTATAGTAGCTGTATAAGTAAGTATTTACTATAGATTTAATAATTACGTACTCAAGGCAGGGTTTCACTAACCGTATTTACGCGTACACAATTTTATTTAATTATTTTAAGGTATATCTACATAAGTGCCCAGCCTAAGATTCCTAATTATGTGGATGGCGATAGGTACACAAATTATGGCTAAGATTACACACGTAATTGCTTGATTTACTCAACGACAGGGTAAGGAGGAAGCATATTGAATTGCAGGGGTACTAAATCTCTTGAACCCCTAGTATGTATGTATCTACTCTTGGGATAGGGAATAATTCAAGTTCGCTCAGAACCAAGTACATACAGTAGTCTGTGAAGGTAGACTCAGGGATCTATGGAGGTAATGTTGAGGAATTTCATGTCGTTTTCACATTAGCACAGCCACCGATTTTATGACAGCTGTAACGAAGCGGATAATTAGCACGGCGGAGGACAAAGGCTTGACTTTCTTTTGGGAGGAACAGTAGCTCTAAAAACTGAGCGGAAAGGAAGTGTGCCTAATGTGTATGTTGGAGGTAGCGTGCCATAGTCAAACTCTTGAATGACTAATCATACGGAGAGCAGTACAGAATTGGTCTCTGTATTTTTAAAGAAGGTGAAAGCAAAAGTGAGCATGAAAAAAAGCCATTTGTCAGAATTACACTTACTTATACTTGATAACAGACCCATGCCTCCGCATCCTACATGTGATGAGACAGAGAGGCTTTGAAAAATAAGACTTTTGATCATCACGGACAGACTACAAATGTGGATAATTGGGATGAGACAGTGTCACATATTTGAGGACTTAAATGGTCGCGGGAGAGACGAGGTTTCCAAAAGAAAGTGCTCAACTTCATAGGCACACTCCACATTCCTTTATGGTTTGAAGTCACTGCAGACTCATCTGACATAGAGACAGAGAGCATCATCAAAAACTATAATATTCAAGACAATTTATAATCAGCTTAGAGACCCTTTACATTGACATAAGCCTTTTTTCCAAACGTTACTAAATGAGAGATGTATAGTTCTTTGCTGTGAGTTATTTCCCGTCAGAAAATATAAAGGAATATTTTGTTTTTCCTTCAAAAGCTTTCTTTTAACAGTATCCTTTACAAAAAGGGGATTTACTCCAACTATAGAATGTCTATTTATATGTAATTGTAATGAGTAAAGCCCTTGCTCAATTCTACTCTGCTCTACAGTGTACAGTATTATACTAAACGCTGATTGTGAGCTCCTCTTTGGATTTTTTCCCACAGCCCATTATCAAGGGTTAAGGGAAAGATGAGTCAGAAAGTACAGGTTTGAGATTGTACGGTGATAATATGTTAATTATATCGGAGAAGGCTAAATAGAGAAACAATATTTTTTTATACAACTTTGAAAGCTGAAGGATAAAGCTGAGGATGAGCTTTTCATGACCTAATGGCCTTTCTCATCCCCATATGCCAATAGTAGGAAAAATATTTTGGCTTCTCCTAATCACATGTACACTCATCCACTGAGGATTGGGATGGAGTTACTCAAGTCAAGTGATTATTGATTTGCATCAGAGTAAATATATCTATACATTTATGTATATGTAACCTCACAATGAGACTCTGGGGAAGAGTCTCAAAGGGAATCTGATGAATAAAAGACACGTTACTTGTACAGTCACATTTGATGAATTGTGACTGGTGGATCAAAGGACCGTTTAAAATATTTGTAATCCTCGTCAAAAGTTCCATGGGTATTGAGCGGACAGATGCAGGCATTGAGGCGACAGGGAAGGCATGAGAGCATAGTTAAATTTTTTGACTTGAACATTATGCAAAGGCATATAATGGGAGAGAGAGAGAGAGAGAGAGAGAGATGAGCAATTCCTTCTTCAAGACTCACATAAGTCCTCCATGGTTGGAGTAAGTGGTAGGGATTAAAAGGTAGCAAATAGGTAGGACTCAGTGTGTACATAGATACAGCAATGAGAAAAAAAGACAAGTGTAAGTTTTGCCATGTAATAGGGTATTAGCATAAGGCTCCACGTATGCCAAGCACTTGTAATATAAATGGAGGATTCCACCGGAGGCAAGGCAGGCTCATCACGAGAACGTTTTTTTTTTGTAGCTTCATTATTATTGTGACTTTATATTGTATATATCCGTCTCCCATACGTGAGCAACTTAACTCCACACTTATGGACGGAACCAAATGAGTCCCAATGACTCAAAATCTCTGTACTGCACACATAATTACATATACCGTAAAGACTCAGAAGCTCCTGTGAGGAGACTGTGAGAGGTGCAATGCAAGTGAAAGTGATAGATAGTATTGACTAAATAACGTAACAAACAATCACCCGTAAGATGAAATGTGAAGGCATGATGAGGTTATAATTTCCATTCATACAGCAGGAGTTACTCTGCATGTGTCTATATAGCCATGTGAAATATGACACTCCACCACATGGTTTAGTACAGGTATCATCTCCTCTATACAAAACGTATCGGGATATATCTAAAAGTTTATTCCATACATATGCATGACCATAGAGGAATATGTACATTACTATTAGGACAATCAGAGTCCCGTCCCCCAAAGAATTTTCTCATGTGCAATTATAACTAGATACCATAATTCATGCTATATACGTGCTCATGCCTCACTTGCTATCCTACTAGGATGTTATCACCATCATTACTATTATGACAATAATTACAATGACTTTTATAGCAAATAAATAATACACACCAAATCAGCCACGACAATACAATCAGCTAATGCCGAGGGAACCACATTGTACAATAGTTTACAGTATATCTAGCATATCTCCCTCCACAGATTGTATAATCTTGTCTTACGAGACTCTCAAGTCTGCACCTTGGTTTAAGCGGCCATTGTCATTCCTCCTCTAACTCCTCAGAGAGTACACACGTACGATCATCAGGAGACTTGTGACCGAAATCCCGGTCGAAGAAGAAATCCATTCCCAGAATAATTCGCTGGGGAATATAAACTCACGTTTCCCAGTCAGTCCCCCTTTTACCTAACGGACGTAAAAATCCCTATGCATGCATACATTTTAAATGCTTTTTGTGAAAGCTAAATCTACAATTTATAATTATTGTAAATGCTACTTCCTCCCCACAATCAAGAAACAATCAGGAATTATTTTCCATGTTCAATTAGGACATTAATGGGAATTATTAATCCGAGTCTCGTAAATGTAAAAGCATTGAGTGACTATGTCTCTATAAGTATTATCTATAAGTACAGGGCAGAACACTCCTTAGTGGGATAAACATTATAGCGTTAGTAAGGATAAAAGTCCCATTTGAATTTTATCACAGTAAAATAACAAGGTTTCATAATTTGTTCTCAGAAGTAACAATAGTTCAAGGTACTTAATATAAAAGGAATGATGTTTAATCTTGATCATGAGAACTGACATGGTTACTTCTGCTCTGTCATCAGGTTGCCCGTCAAGCGGAGGATGAGCAATACGAAGAGCAGCCCCTTGGTCTTCCCAGCAACTCCACCAGTCTCAGAGCTAACATTGTGGATACCTTCAGCTGCCAAGGAAAAACCTACGGTAAGGATCAGCCCCAATACAGAGTTATTAATTACAACAGTATTTTTGTTCTTATCCAAAAGTCCACTCTTTTACCCAAAGGATCTGAAAAATTCTATGGACAAGAGTCCCTCTCGAATTTGATACATTGTGGAATAATCACAGAGTAATCAGAGCTCAAGGATAAGTTTTTGTTGAATTTTGAAACTCTTGTATCGGAAATCCTTTTGAGAGATACAGAGAGAGAGAGAGAGAGAGAGAGAGATTAAAAAGCAATTTGATGACCGGAGATTGAGTCAACCTTAGAAGGCATACATAATGAGTCCCAATTGACTTCAGAGCTTGAGCTCTCATAACTTATACAAACAGTACCGTTTTCCCATCTTCTTGAGTAAAGACCAAAAAAAAAACGACTGGGTAGGATTGAATGCAAATATATAATTATCTTTTCATTCTATTCCAGGTTACTACGCTGACGTCGACAATGACTGCCAGGTATGTTTACTATACAGTACAAAAAGATTTTAAGGGAAGAGAGGAAAAAAATGAAATTGAAATTTCGCCCATTCAAATAGATATAGTCCTAACATTGTTTTGTCTCTCTCTGTATGGTTTCCCATGGAGCATTCATTCATGTAGCATTCAGCGTCAATCTTGTGAGTAATGACTTGATTATACAACGAATGCGGATAAATTACAGGAAAAAAAAATCCGTGAAAAACTAATTTCGTCAGACATTCTCTTCTTCATTATCCCGTCCTTGCAGAATATGTGTCTCCGCCAGTGTTGACTGTAACTGAGCTCTGTCACAAGAGGGATAGTAAATAATTATTTTTATCCTTAGCACAATTACGGACTACCTTATAGCTATACATAATTTTGAATTGTCAAAGCCTCATTTTAAAATCTGAGAGAGGTATCTATGTATGTATGTATGTAATTACATACATGGGCCCAGACATTACTCACATTCAGGAAGGAGTCAGACTAGACCTCATATCACAGCTTAAATATATGAGGATGGTCTCTACACCTTTATAGTGTATCAACGAACCGTGTGATATTTTTCATTGGTATCTCACACTCTTGCCCAAAAGATACGGACTCAAGCTCCTTGTTGTCCCCACAATGGCCCATTATGCATTATGACTATCTTGATTATGAGTAGGTATTATAAATAGAGTTTTTCCTTTAAAGAATCTCCGTTCACATGGAAGACTCCTCTAACATGTGGGACAATGGTTGTCTTTGACAATTCAAAGATTTTACGTCAATCTCCGTCATGATTTTCAACATGATTTGTTCAGAGCAGGAAGACATCATGCTTCGTTATGTATTACGCACGCGCATTGTGGACTCTCACAAATGCAAATGGACACAGGGGATGAGAGATTTGCAAATATTTCTGAATTACAAATCCTCCACATTTGCTAACAATGACGAATTTGATAGATCACGTCCGTAATGTAAGCATTGCCGTGTGGTCTCATTGCAGAGAAAGCTTTTAACTCCAACCCTCTCAAGAGTGCTTCTGAGTTTTCCTCAAGTCCTTTTTGTTTCCCAATTATATTTACCTATGACTTAGTTTAGTGATATATCTCTGTCAGGGAAACTATCTATTTCAACAATCAGGAGTCCTCAATGGGCTCAAGTTATAGAAGCAAAATATTCCCTCACAACAGCCCTTTTAAAATACACTCCGTCATGTTGGACAATGTTAGGTGCTGCTTGCTCTTACCACATCTCGAAATAGTTAAGCTGAGACGCTTTGAAAAACAAAGCTTTGACTAGTAGTCAGCAAGAGGCAGGCTATTAAGGAATGCAGGGAGTCAGAGTATACAGGAAATTACAAATATCAATAGATATAAATAATTTACAGGAGCAACTTGTTCAGAGCTGTTGGCTCAAAAGCACATTGGATTGTTTTTTTGCAAAGGATTGCTAACTCTAAAATTAATAAGGAGTCTCAATGCAAATAAAAGTGACTGTTACTATATAGTTCAAAACTGATGGGGACTGTCACTGGGCCAATTTATGCAATTTTGTAACGAGCACGCATCCTTATTTAGGAAACTCAAGCAAAATTATTTTTTGGCAAAAAACGCGAAATTCCTTTTGTCAAGTTTATCAGGGATTGTTATTGTTATTGGGACTGCAGCCATATAGGATCATTGCAAAGTGCAGTTTTGCAACTCCCTGCACTCAAAGATAGCAAACCGGTAGTTACACATCCAACCCCGTACCTTCCTTCACAAGAACAGGGCATATGTAGTGGAAAAGAACACGGTCATAAATAAATACGCACGACATTTACAAACCCTTAGACGATATTTCAGGATTCTCTCTGGCATTTATGAGAGTGTAACACTTACAATGTAAATTCTCAAGTCATGAATCACTTGGGAATGGCTTGGATCAAACTTGAGCTCAATATATATGATATGGAATTAGTTTTTAGGAAAACAAAAGTGAGGAAAAGTTGTAGGGAGACAAGGTGAAGTGGATAAATGTGCCCACAATTTATTTGAGGGTGTAGATATATTTCCCTAAAAAAAAATTTTTTTTTTTTGACTCACACAAAAGACACAACGTAATGAAGATGCATTAACAACCTAAATATTTGGTGTTGTCGAGTGCATGACAGCTAAAGAGCACGTTGTTTCTCGGGCGGGCGTTGTGAGTGAGCCGACGCTTCAGGAGGGATGTAACATATGGGAATTCCTCAAGCAAGGGAAATTTCACCTGTCAATGGAGTAGCTCATAAAAAGGGAATAAATTTGACATTTTTTTTCTTACTTAATCTTTTGTGCAATCCTTCAGATCTTCCACATTTGTCTCCCAGCCACCTTCCCTGACGGTACTGAGAAGATGTTCAAGTGGAGCTTCATCTGCCCTGAAGAGACCATCTTCAACCAGGTTCGACCCTATCTGTTGTCATTGCTCATATATGTATCCTATGGGTGCTAGATTCCTCCTTGGGTGCTCATTATTATTATGTACTCACGGGGAAACTCCTTCTCTCAATTGACTTAAATGCCACATTTCTCTCGATCATTACGCTCGGAGGAGTAATGTGAAGACAGCTTTTTTTTATGACGGCTTTTATGTCCCCTTGCCACTACAAGCTCTTGAATTAATGATGCTCTTGCATATATAACTCCCATTATTTAACTCGTTGAGAGGTTCTTATTACTTTGTAACTATTGGTTATCACCATCTTCCTCGTATTGCAGTTGCCCCTTTAAAAGAGATAATTATTGAACATACGTTTCCTCGTATTACATCAGCCAGACACACAAGAGTCTGACTGGGGTCAATATTTTATGCGTTAACATTGATCTCAAATTTTTATGATTTTTTTTTTGTGAAATCCTCTACAATAATACAAAAACTTGTCGACATATAGCACAACAAGGATGTACATAATTACTTACCTGCTGTTATTTACCTCCTCTGTTGATTTCAGGAAAGTTTCACTTGTGCCCGTGCCGATGATGCTGTCCCATGTGCTATGGCCCCACAATTCTACAACTTGAATGATAACTTTGGCGTTATCCCTGAGAAGCTTGACAACCAACAATAGGGATCTTAAGGATTTGTCAAATATTATTTTAATGTTAACCGTCTAAAGTATAAATAATATATGAACATCTAGAGAGGATTGATTGCCGACAAGTTTTATGTTTTATAGAAAAAAATAGATATTGTAATGTCAAAATAACCAAAAAAAAAATATATATATATCAAGGGCAATATGCTTAGTTACATACCGGAGGTGCTTATATATATAAAAAAAGGGTTGGAAACTGAGTGTGTGTGTGCAGTGTTGAAAATCCGAGTTTGGGTAAAAATTAGGAAGTACATTTTTAAGGTTTGTAAAACTCTGTGTGTCTGCACAGAGGTATGCAATTAATGACTTTTGTCAACTATATATTTGGAAATGTTACGTACATTTAGATACATCTTACCACTTTTTTTTTTGTGAGCTCAATATATACTCGTGCAGTTTTTTTTATTATGTCAAGATATTATGAAGGGGTTAGCAGCGCGCAGAGGTTGAACTGTTGAGAAGTGTTACATTTTTTTTTCGTAATCATTCAAAACTTTCTTAGAAATTATCTCTCTTAGATTTTTTTTTGTAGACAAAAAAACATATATATATTATTTACCCTTCCATATTTTTTGTACTCTTTGATAATCTTCTTATACATCTGTTGAATACTTGCTATATGTATATGCAATGGATTCTATAATGTAGCCGATTGTTAGTTAGAGTAGTCTCAGTATTACATTTCGTGTATTTTAATGTACTCAAGTACCCTTATACTTTTAAAGGCATTTGTCTCTTGATTTTGGATCTTTCAGCTGAAGTGCCATCCCAGTTAGCATGTATAGTTATAGAATTTAAATTCCTCATGCAAACAATAATGCAAATGTGGGTGAAATTTTTTTTTTGCCAAAAAGCATCCCTCTTGTCAATTCGTCTCTTAATGGTAATTTTCTGTTTACTTTTGGAACGTAGTAGCCTTCCTAAATCATACTTATTATGACATGCCTATATCTGTATTATTTGTGTATTAATGAAATAAAGAGATTTTACTTGTGGAAATATAAATGCGTGGACTGTTTACATCCTGAAAAGGAAGCATTATTACATTTCGTACATTATCATAGCATATGATTCAATTTCCAAGTAGAGAGGGGTATCTACAAGTATATAATATGTATAGTACTACAGTGGATGGACTCACACTTGAAGAAGTCATGTTTGGAGTGAGGAGAAAAAGTGATAGTGTAGAGTAATCTTATGGTTGATTGTAAATTCTATAAATTATATATGTAATTACACAAAGGGAAAGAATCCAAAGCATCGGAGGGTTTTTTCAGTCCTAAATTAGTGGGAATGAAATTTTATTGTTATGGCTGTACTATAAAAATCCAATAAAAATTGTTGAGCTCGTGACAAATGTCAAATGCTATGGACTCCTCTGGTATCATTACTCACTTGATATCATTTATGGATGTTCTCAATGCCTTGTGTCTACACTCCAAGGGAAAAGGCCAACATCCTCAAAATTAGGAGGGATCTTTCACCCTCATCCGCTCCTCTCTCCCAGTTAAATCGCGACTAATTTGAATTTAATATATGCCTCATCATTCCATCACAAAGACTCACAATCAGGAGGTTACATGACAAACCTTCTGAAAGTGCGTACGAGAATCTAGTGATGTGCAAATTAAATTTACACATACAATTATGCGTACTGTCATGGTCCAAGACATGGAACGACATGGGCTACGACTGAGTAAGATTTTTTCAAAACATAAATCTTGACTGGTGGTTGTACATATCTACTTATACGTATATGTACGTTCGATATAGTAATTATGGAAGAAATTGCGTACGGTATGTTGAATTGACGGATGCAGATTCGGAAATCCGTCCTTGCACTGTAAGATTTGACAGCACACAGCAGTGCATGACATTATCCTTGTCTGTGTATTTAGTTGCGTAGAGGATGCAGGATCTTGCGTCAAAATCATTAGCATTTAAGCCATGCGTTTAATCAGTACTACGAAAATATGTTATTACGACTGCCAGCACTACACATTGCAAGACGAGGGTCATCGTATGGAATTGGCGAGTACGAGTTAGGTCCATTCAATGAAATAATCTAACATACCATCTGTAGGGTAAAACAAATATTCCAAGTGTGGGTAGTTTGCAATACTCACACGGAGAAGGCCCACTGCATAACAGCGTCAAACGTTCCCTCGAATTTTTAACTCGAACGTACAGTGCAATCTACCACCTTATTGGAAACAATAATTGTATGCACAAATAAAGTAATTTTCCATTTTCAGGTTACCGCAAACTTTAGCAAATACTTACATACGATGTCAATAAAAAATCAATCGGCACTCTCTTCAAACCCAACAGCTACCGTGTTTTATTTTTCTAAATTTCAGTATAAATTGTCAGGGCATATGCTCGTACTTGAACAGAACACAGATAGCCCCTGATCAAATTCACTGGATTGGAAAGATTTGCACTTTTTTGATTCGCTTGTGCAGACTATAAACAAGTTGAACCTATTTATAATTTCCCGGATGTTACCTTCCCCTCAAGAATTATTTTTGAGGACATTTCAATTTTTCGTTTTAATATTATCTTACTTAGCTGATACTCCCGAGCGCAACTTTAGACTTGGAAATAGGAAGTTAGACTCAAATGAAGTCTCCTTAAATGTGCTTTAACGGACATATTTTTAAGAAAGACAGATAGTTTATAAAAAATAGCAAGGTCAGAAATAAACAACCGCTGAATTCAAAATTCGTACAAATTCCTGGCTTTAGTTCCACTGATCGGCGCACTCACGAGTTTTGAGAGCAAAACTCGCACTCAACTCGCACTCAGAACTCAAAATTTGAGTGCCGAGTGTGAGACCCGCGGCATTCTGAGCAGAACTCATTTTGTGAGGCCGAGTGCCATAAATATAGATAACAGTCATTGAGCGAGAGTGTGAGGGCAGTATTTGGAACTCATATATTCCATAACGGAATGCATGTTGCCCCCATCTACACTTACAAATTCAGTACATTTTGCCAGCATTTAGCGTTTTGATGATTTCGTTTCCGCTAAAAATGTGAGCTATCGTCAGTACAGTGGACGGCTTCAGCGTTATTCTTTGGCGGATTCCTTGAAATGGCGCTAATTTTAATTTGTTACTGAGAGTTCCTGAGTGCGAGTTTGAGTGCAAGATTTCATCATGGTCACTCATGAGTGCGAGTGCGAGCTCTTGTTTGATTCAGAATTTGAGTTCCTGAGTGAGTTCTGAGTTCCGTTTAGAGACTCCTAGCACTCGCGAGTGCGAGATCGAGTTCAAAAATTTTGCCGATCAGTGTTTGGTTCACGTTCGTGACCCCTGTGACCACAAAACTTGAGCGAGGTTAATGAAACAAATTTTATAAAATCTGCATGTGAATTTTTTACAAGCTGGTGGCATCGAATATGTATTTTATGACTTATGAGTGATTTCAGACAATTAAATGGGATCGCCTACAAGCACATGCAAATGAACACACACTGGGGTACAACTCGTGCCACCTAGCGTCATGTAATTTTGTATTTATAATAATGTATTGTACGTAAATTAAATATTTTTTCGCTGGTAATGACATTAATTACCGCTAGATGTCGCATAAAACCCGATTTGGGTTTTTATTTTAGTTTTTTAAATTTCAAGGCATGCGTAATCTACTATATCTTTAAAGTTCCGAAAGTGCACCCTAATTACTTGACTAACTTACTCCTAGCCTTCGTACGATACGTCATCATACGACATTTTACCTATCCGTGGATTAGCTTCTCAGTAAATAATCACGGCTGCTTTTTATTTAACCTATGTGGTTTCAACGAATTTCGAAAACTTCTGGGCCTCGTCATGTGTTTCTTGATAAATTAAAATTACGGTAAACTACTTCCGCTTATAAGCGGATGGTTCGGACTGTTCTAACAAGAAGTCAAAAGCTGTTTTGTTAGGCCCAATCATATGTTTCCTGATTAATTTAAATCATTGGCTTGTTTATGTAGTGCAATGCTTTGTATCAAGTGTATTTGAATGGTCGACCCAAAACGGTAGTTGGTATATGCTGGATCTTGGGCATGTCCATATTTCCCTTGCCGAATTAAAATTCCGTCTTTGTAACAATAAGCGCATATATTTGGATGGTTCGGACCGTTTGAATCCTCTTGATGTTTGATGAAAATGAATACCAATGCAATTTACTACAGGTTTTGTGCTCTGAGATATTTGTGTAACGGTCGGGACTTCCATGATAAAAAACATCAGAGATTCCTCCGCGTAAGCATTTAAAAAAATTGCGTCCGCATCTTCTTACATTATCTTTCTCATGCAAAATTTCGCTTATCTTGCTCCCTGTCTCTTCCGGTCATGTCCGTTATTATCAGCTTGAAGACCTGTTAAGTAACACTCCGAAAAGCTTATATACTTTCCTACAAAACAAAGCACCAAAAATATTTCTGTCATGAAAATGTGAGGAAGTTGTCATTCTAAGAAAACTGACTTTGTTTTACATTTACGAACCCTGTGACCTCAATTCATAACCCAGGCCAATCAAGTGAATTTTGTACAATTTAAAACTAAATTTGCTGCAAACAAGGGAATTCAGAAATGTCAAAAGTCATTCTTTTACTTGGGAAAATGGGGGCAAATGATTATGTATGTACGTGCAGGGTGTTTTATATTTTATTTTTCTTCACCTAGACCCCATAAAGGAGTAACTCATAAAATATTTGATTCCCTCAGTTTGTTGAAAATTCTTGTCCCGATTTTTTAAAATTTGTTTCGTAGACCTCGGAGAATTTTTGAGGTCACATGGGTCACGAATTTGAACCAAAGCTGAGTTATTTTTACGAATTTTAAATTCCGTGGTTGTTTAGTTAAATACTTTTTTTCTAAAATAAGTTTTGAAGCTAGTTTGTTTAAAATTTTAAGAGCTTTTCAAGGAGCTATCATTTGCGTAGGTTGAGAATAGCGATACATAATGACAGAGATCAAGGTAGGGAAAATTTAGCTTCAGGAGAATAACAACATAAGTGACACAAATGCTTAAAAAAAGTAATTCTGACATTACCATTTTTATGGACCCCCATTTTTATAGCGTTCATAGAATTATTTCAAATGATGGAATTGTAGCAAATTTTGTGGGGAATTATTTTTTGAATATCATCTCCCTAAGTCAAAAATTTTAATCTTAGACTGTGAGGCAAAGTTTAAGGATTATTTTAAAGTGTTGCAATAACAAAATATTTTCTTTGTTTCCATCTTACGGGATTGAGCTCCCAGCCATGAGTGAATATTTCTAATTTATCGATATAATCGTGTTGAGAAAAGTGTCGCAATATTTTTAATTGCATTAAAGCTGTGATATCATATTGCATACAAAGGAGCACAAAATGAAGAGATCATCGTGATCTAATATAATAGTTTCGTGGATTCTGATAGTTATGTTATATTGTTGAAGAACAATGATTACTATCCCCACTAGTTGTAACTCCAACTCATCCTTCATTTTACACAACCACCGTGTCCGGACTATTGGAAGTAGCAATTTGTGTAATAGTTTTTCCTTTAAAATAAATTATAAAAGTCTCTGCTTAAAATTGAAGTTTCAACTAGTATTTTGAGAGTCGAATAAAATCTTATAATGCTTGTTACTAGATTACAATTTTCATCAAATTTATTACTGGCGGGAGATGTTAATTCTATTCAATCAGTAATAGAGCATTAATAAAATCTTACATGTAATTGTCTTTCAAAAGTTATAATTTGTGCCTACGCCTGTACGTAGTACTCATGGTTCCAAAAGAACTATCTCTAGCCCTAGCCCTATGACATATAAGGGACAATCACGCGAATTACTGTATGGGATTCCACCTTTTCCCAGCAAATTATTTTCCAGAAGTTTAAATTTCCTGAGTCCAATGTCTGTGATTAAACCGTTCAGAGACGTGAAGCATAATTGGATGTCTCAAGATTTTAAGACTTCTGCTACCACAAAAAGATACTATTAAATTAAATTAAATTCATGCTAAAATTCAAAAATTGTGAATTGTGGGTATGATTGGAAAACACAGGGGGAATATCTGGAGGAATGAAAATATTATCCAATTCCTTGGCTCTTACAGCTATTATTATAAACCAAATTTGTGGCTGAGGGAGTCTGAAATATGATCATAAATTATTATTAGTGGAAAGGGATATAATTTTGATGGTCAAATCAATTACTACTTTTAATCCCGGTTTTGTCCCCGTTGACCGGAAATATTGACCTAGTGTCAGGAAACAAATCATGGCAAAGTAACTGCTTGAAAATTACGTATTTTACATCATTGTTCGGTGACACACTGTACATCGGTCTCGTTTTTTAGTAACCCATTTAAAAGATTTGTTTGTCAGCATATTCTTTAGAAATGTATAAACGAAACTTGTGAAACGTCGCTTACGTTTCCTCAATCGACACAACTGTACAAAAAGCTATAATCTGGGGAAACTTAGGGAATTAAAAATAATTCCCAGAAAATACAGGATTTGAAAATATATGAGGTCGGATTTTTTTTGTCCCAGTGCAAAGGAAACATTTATCCTTTCCTCCTCTTCAACTTCCTCTTGGTCTCCAGGTTATGGTAGGAATCAGATATCTGGACTGTTAATCCCTGGTAAGGGTTTTCATACATTTTTCTTTTTATCATATTTATCTGGAAAAAACTTCAAACATGAGCCTTTGACCCGAATTCGACCTTGAATTAAATAGAGATTAAAATGATGGTAAACATTTATTAAGCAACTGGAAGGTATGAGGTTGGGACGATGCGCTTACAAATTGGCAAGTGATTATTTTATTTAAGCACGACAAAGATAACAAGAATTCTGCGAGCAGTAATTATTAGTAGATAGTTGATGGAAAGTGTAGCTCAGGCCTCGGTCTCATCCAAATCCGCTTCAATATCTTCAGGAGATCTCAAGTCAATGGCGAATTTTTTAGGTTTTTGAACTGCAATCTTCCCAGCTGCCACGGACTGACTGAATTTATGGAAGGCGGCAGCGAGGGAGTAAGTTAACTTACGAGCTGTCTGTCGACTGTCACAAACAAAAGCGTGACAACGGAAAGGTAAAGATTCCCCATTGGATCCACCATTGGCTGCCTTTTGTATCTCCGCCAAGCGAATGCTCTGACTCTGCTCATCATCACTTGTCAGAGCGGATTTGACTACAATCATTGCAAAAACACGGGTATATGCTAAATCCTGAACGCCATAGGATATTGCTTCAATGGCAAACTTCCCACTAGGAAATATTGGATTGTTATTCTGAGGCATGGGTCCAATAACTATCCCACTCTCTGTGACTTCAAGCTTCAACAACGGTAAGGACTTGTCCGTATATTTGGCTAGCATGGTCTTGGCCTCCGTGACCATCTCATCGACTGGACGACGAGTGTACTTGATTCCCCATAAATTACTCGTCTCCCGATAGCCCAGGTACTTCACCACGAATCTCTATAAATTATTCACAACATCTTTTTTTTATAAACTCCCAATCGTTCCTTTTATGAAAGCCCTACCTCCCCTATGGCCTTATTTAAGAAATTAACGCATAAATTATATTACCATAAGAATTTCATGCCCATCACACACACACACACAATTCCCGACAGCCTCACAACTTATGAATCTATTTCAGAGTCAGTAATGTGGGAGAAGCCCTGCTGAAGCTCATGTTGCATTGCACCAAATGTCATTATGACTCTCCCAACCCAGTATTTAAGCCAATCTTAATTCCTCCTATAAATTTAATCCAATAGATTGATACTTTTTATCTGGCTTTCTTCTACAATAATTACACTTACATAATATCCATTAACTTGTTTGTAGTGACAAGAAGGAGTTTCAATAGATACTATACCAGACGTTTTTTTTTGCGAGTCATGTGCAAAATATGAAGTTATTAGATTAGATTAGTTATTAGATTATTGAATATTTTCCAGTCGGCTTTAATGGCTTCTAAATTCATATATAAACGAGATTAAAAATCCAGTGAGCTCCAGCCGTTAGAGATGCTCGATATAGAGGTAAAGGTCTAATTCACACGAAGCATAATAGGAAATACAGGTTTCTGCAAACTTTGAAATTTCTCCATAATTATAATCAATTGCAGTGCAGTTACTGCAATAAACTCCCTAACTAGAGCATTATCTATCTAATGGCAAATACATTTGAAAACATTCCGTTCCTAATAACCAGTTATTTTCCCTATTTGGAAAAGTATCTCATAATTTGTAAATACTAAATATTTCCAGTTTTAGGATTGCTCCTATAAAAATAGTGGACTGTAGAAAGGCTACACAATAATTTTATTATTAATGTGCATGCAGGCAAGTAACGCCTGTTTCAATGATTAATGTTCCCTCACGTTGATGTTCATTCAGGTAATATGGATAAGAACTTGTGAACCTAAGGGATAATTACGATGGAACTGTAGCTGCACAAACGCACTATAAATTCTTGTTTTTTGACTAAAAATCATGTGAACTGGTTCTGGCTCACACTATGTATGTACTCGCTACGCTTATACTACTAATGTACATACATAGCTCTATGTATCAGCAAGGATCCTATCAAGGAGTATCTCCCTCACAGAATTATGATAGTCAAGTTCCACGAGCAAGTGACTAAGTCAAGGCTGACAGCTAACAATAAGTAATTCTGAAGTTGAATGAGGAAGTTGGAGTCTCGTGTAAAAACTGAGCAGACAAGTGAGCCTGCATTTATATTTAACTGTCACTACACAGATTACTTTCCTTGCTATTTTGTTTCATGCCAAATAATAAGTCAGTTCTATGTAGGTCTGAAGAGTTCCCAAGATTTGATGGAGGAAACGTCGGGAAATTATTAGTTGGGAACATACGAGACAAGGTCCCTTGCTTCTGTGAGATAACTTATGGGCAGGGGAACAATGTGCATAATAACAGCCCTGTAATAAAAATACTATTGAAGTAAACAACAGGCTTCCAATTCGAGGATTAAAGTGGACTTTCGCTATGAGGATCCGACCTTACAAGAACATTATTCCCTCTAGGGCAAAACTGAAAAATATTTGGACAAGTCCCCGCTTCCCACAATTGCGTTATTTATAATACGTGAGCCTTAGAAAGTGCACCTGGGACTGAGTCTCAAATTCGACGTTTGTTTTTAATGCTCCTCATATGAAGAGAGTGCACTGTATGTGAAGAGCCCCCAGGAGCACTAGTAATAATAATTATTATTATACATTGGGCTAGAACTTCTGTAACCACTTTGATGATACACTTACTTGAGGTAATGTAATTTGATTCTCTGGCTCGGAGCTAGGTGCTACTGAGTTCTTGGTAATTTTGTCCGTTCCTCCTCTCGTAGGACTTCCCTGGCTGGACTTGTCCCTGTCCTTTTGTGACGAATTTGTGATTGACGAGTCTGAGTCTCCTTTGGACACGTTGCTAGGAGTTCCCGGGACTTTCCCACTTTTGGAGACAGTCTTAATATGTTTCAGCATGTTATTGCCAGTTTTGGAGGGCTCAACGGAATCGTTATTATTATTATTTTCCTCAGAGGTCCCGACGTCGCCCGAGGTCCTATCACTACTCTCAGACAGAGAGACGGAGAGTTTCCTCAGTGACTGATCTAGTTGGTCTGATACCTCTCCTGCACAAATTCAAAAGATAACAAAATTAATGCCATTATAATATTGGTAATTGTGGAGCGTACTCACTCACACACACACACACACACATACATACTCATGCCAGCTGAGGAGGAACATCATTACATTGCATTTCAAATGAGTCTCTCTGACAACTATTTTTACATACTGTATTGTGCACGCTTGTATTCTACCACTCTAGTATAGGTTACTCAAAATTGCAGGAACACAATAGTTGTAAAAGTGAATATGTCTTTGCGTATTACATATATGCACTTATACTCTGCATAAATTTGAATTACAGGATCAAATGAGTATCTATGTGTAGCGTGTGTACTTATAGGAGCGTGGACATAATATAGGATGATATTATTGTCAACAGTAATCAAATGGAATAATAGAAACGGAACCGGAGGTTGCGTCACGGCAGTCATCGTCAGGGTGGAGGTTGATTGTGCTGTTGTTGCCATTCGTCAATTTCCCGTGCTCAATTTTTGATGGGGATATGAGCGTTGTTCCTGGTCGACGCTCCACAAAACCAAAATCTTCATCCATGGCCTTATACACGAACTGGGTAACTATGAGCAGGAAAATCCCCATTGAAAGTCACCAAATATTCTCTCTTAAATGCCAGAAACATCCACACTTTCCACACTAAACAGATTATTGTATCCTCATCCCTTGTAAACAAATACAATGCTAGCTGATATTTGTATCTCATATGTATACTACTATTACAGTGGGCTTCCTTTATAGGAGATCCCCTAGGATTTTCTCTATAAGCAAAAAAAAAAAAAAGTTTGGAAGCATTCCGCTTTACCACAGTGTTAATTTCACTCGTTACAAGAGCATCTGATATAATGATGTAACTTGTACGCTGTAGTAAAGCGACAATGCACTGTAAAAAAAGGAAGCCTTCCTTCTACACAGTAATTATACCTTCCTACTGATTATTCATTGAAATACAATACAGTCCTCTCTCCCAAGTCTTCCTGTAATCTGTCAAATGTCTCCATTCCATAGGAAATTCAAGGCAGTGAAAATCTTACACGTGAGTGTAATTTCCAATGAGTGATGTCATTTTGTTTTTATTGTAAATCCAAGGAATTCCAATCACATTTAGTATTTCCAATGTTGGGTGTACAAAAACACTAGTACTGTGTCATCCCGGATAAATTCGATCACTTGGCAGATGGGAGTTATCAGTTTGTTTATCCGTACAGTTATTGTAGTTTAGTTTTGTATCTGTCGAGTTTGGATTTTTTCCCTAAGTCCTTATCGTACTACTATTGTCATCTCATATTTGCGTCTGGAGTGAGCAAACTGGGAATAATTTGTGACGTGCTTCATCCTGGTTGCACATATTACATTGATTATGTGGAAATACTAGATATGGATTTCATTTATTTAGAATACATTGGAACTATGTACGTACATATGTATGTACGTGGGGACAAGTCCCTAGGAAAAGGAAAACGTCACATGAGTAGGCATTAATACACTTGGACAAGGGAATTACCAAATATATCTCAAAGGGCTAAATTGAAATTCCAATTATAAATTCCCATTGACATGACAAAATGTCGGTCGGATGGGCGTATCAATTTGGTCTTTGTTGCTTGTTATTAGAACGTTGATGAGGGTCTGGCCAAGTTGTAATTTTGAGTGTATGTCACATTGTCAACAGCGAGGGTATTGTCATTCAAGATCCTATTTTGGTCCGGAGCTTACACACAAAGTCATCCAAAAATTACAAATTCATTTAGCAATGGGGCAAATTCAATGTGCTCAGTCAGCGTACAATAAATTCATAATTAGGTTGAGGACTGAAGTTAGCATGGAGAGAGATGCACTGTGGAAAGAGGAAGTACGGAGGCTGAAACCTCTCAAAAAAAAAATGTTGTTTTGATTCAGGCTTTGGGAACATGGTACATGATCCCGTTTGGGAGAGTACCGAAGTTTTCATTTACTTTTTTGAGCTTTTTTGTACAGTTCCCTCTTGTTGTGTGAGCATCCAAAATAGCATGAGGAACTATAACGACATGTTCGTAATAAAGAGGACAGAAATTAACATCGCGGTAAATGGTAAGGTGCCTTCAAATTTCCCCTTTGACAGAGGGGCTACCTTATATCAAGGAGTAGACTGTAGTTGAGCCCTAACAATGGGTGTTCTAAAGTATCAAAACCTATTTACACCACAAAAGTACTAGCCTTGTCATGATTCTCGAAATTGTGTTTGTAAGGTAACAGCTACTCCCGTAATAATTACAATAATTTATTTTATTATGTTTATTTACTATTCTACCCCCCTCACAGATGGGCAGGGAATTGGAGAAAGGAAATGCTCAGAACAACACCATAACAATAGAGTAGTTTATGGATTAATAACTACAACTTTATTTTTTGCTACCTTCAGAATATTTTTTGTACAATTTGCTAAAAAAAAAGCTTCACTTACCCCAAGATATGTCCGTTGATAAAAATATAACAGAGGAAGACCCGTAAATATAATTACTGAATAAATACAGGGTTAATTGTAGCTTTTGTAGTCTTATGTATATTCAAAGTTGCAATTAAGTCGACAGCTCAAGTAATGGTGGTTGAGATAATGTCAAGATGCACTTCCCATGTAAAACTTATATCAGTCCACTAATTGCATTCATTTCCTCCTCGTATGTACGTACACTTTGATGGAGTAGAACGTATTTTTGCTTTATGTGCTTGTAGGTTAAAGAGATACGATTCCCACCAATACTAGTAATTCCTCACAGGATGAAGTACAGTAGAACTTGATTCATTCCAACTCACACGGTACAAGAGCACAAGAATGAAGGAAATGGGAATTGAAAAATTCACTTGTATTTTTTGTTTTTGGTCAAATAAAAAAAAATCGAAAGTCTCTTGAGAGTCTTTCAGAGCCGTTCCTTCTCTCAATGAAGCTTGTATTATTATCCCATGGAGTGTTGTTACTATTAGTCTACGCTCGCTTGTAAATCACTACACGTTATGATCAAGTTTCAAAATATTTCCTCGTCCCGTCGTTATTTATTTTAGGATTCCAGAAAAATCCTGGATATAGAGGAAACCTTCGGCCAGGACTGTGACGGTGGATGAGAGGGGATTTGTATGTAGTCGTTCCTCCTTCCCTACTATTTCTACTCCAAGTTAAGGTTACGTTTCCAGATGGGAAAAAAAACAAGATTTACAGCAAGAAGGCACAGCTGGAAGAGAGGAATTTATTCCGCACTGGTCCCAGTTAGTTGGAAGTTTCCAAGTCCCTATGTAAACTATAGTTAGGGAATTTGGGTGAGGGCAGAATTTCCTCCAAGACTGCTGAAACCCTGAGCCGGGGATACCATAAGAGTTACGAATGTTATCACACACCATTAAATGACTTGGTCCTGAAGGATAACAATGTGGGGAAGACAAGACTCTCCGTGTCTCTCTTCTCCTGAGTTGAAAATATATAATATTAAAAATAATATAGATACACCCCGCACTTAAGAACTGTGACTCTTGTCGTGCTATCTTCTCGGCTCCTATATACCGTATACCCACCTCTGAGGACGAAGTGATGGGCATTGGATGAACCTTATCTTTTTGCAATGAGACTGACTCCTGGAAGCCAGCTGATTTGATAGGAGAGGATTTTTCATCACGTAATGGAAAGGCTCTGTAGGACATGTCTCCGTCATATAATGTAATAAAGGTAATAAGAGTAAACGCCAACACACTACCACACGTACAAAATCATCCATGAAGGTAATAATATATAGAAAAATCCTATATCCTTCTCACCAATACTAATTCCAGAGAGCATACGCCAGACCTCCGACCACCTCACACAAACCTATACAACTTGAAATATAATCACACCTCAAGAGTTTTTAACCAGCGTCAGAACCAGCACATGTCTTCCAAGTACATATGCACGTCCATACATGCATACATACGTATGTACTTGCAGTCTGTATTTTATGCAAGTACAAATACTTTTTTTTGTGTGGAAGTACATCCAATGTTTTATACAATTATTACTTGGTATGTGACCAAATAATAATAATTCTATAAATTAGGGACAAATAATATATAGCAAGTATGAATTGTATGCCTTGAGTACACACAGACTGAAATTATATTTCACATGGTTGTGTATATCTACATATATGTATGAATGTAGAACATCCAGTAAGCATGTGTAAAAGTTCACTGCTCATAGCACTCACCTCAAATCAAGTTACTACAAGCGTAACCTTAATATAGTAATGTAGTCCGTTGGGGACAAAGAATTTTATAAAGCCATTTCCAATTGATAACCTTTGGCGCATAGATGACTGCGATAGGAATCCTTAATAAAGGCCGGTGATCTACGCACATATATATATGTGTGTGTGTGTGTGTGTGTGTAGTGTGTGTGTATGTCTGTGAGTGTATAATCTTCAAGTGTAATTCAATTAGGTACTTAACTCATATAGGGAAGGAACGTATGGAAATTACCTCTTGTAATGCTACTTCAAGGACTGTCCACAGTTCCATACGGCAACCAACAACATTGTCAATAATCAACCAACACTACTCACCTTCCTCACCTTTCTTTATTTTTCTGGATGTATGGACTTATGTATATGAGGTTACATGGGTGTACATATCTATGTATAGATACATACACCTGTATATGTAGATGAATCCTCCAAGGGGAGCGCGCATAAGTACCACTACAGTCTACTCCAGCTATGAGGGAGACCCTTCCAAGCGAATTTTTCTCTGTGGATCAAAAATGTTGTTGTATAACAATAATCATGTTTTTTTTTTAAATTAAAAGAGGATACAATTTTAGCATTGAAATTCTGAGGGTCCTTTTTTTTAGCGAGAGTAAACTACATTATGTTAGCTCGTTGTGTACAGTCAATCCTACTACGTGTAACTAGACCTTATTGGTGGAGGGACTACAGTAGAGTGGAAGGAAGTGTAATTGCGCTCTATTATCCTAATGCGTTTTGAACATTGTTATCTCACAAAATATTATCATTGCTATATAAGAGAGGAGGAGGAGGAATCTGCCCATGTCTTCTATTCCCTTGGACTGCACGCGAGTTACATTGTTTAGTAAATTATTTAAGGACAACATTGCGTTTAGGGACTGGGCTATGTGTGTACAATGTAGAACAATGTTTACTTTATGTAAATCCTCCTCTCTGTCATTGATGTGGGCACAGGAGTAGTGTGGTTTGTATATTTGTAGTTGGAGTAATAGGAAATAATAATAATAATTGTGGCTTGTTAGGGGCTCCTGGGAAAAAACTTGGTATTTTTCTTGATCACTGCAAGAGAGAGTCATGAATATTTAAATTTAATTCACAAATACTACCATAAGTCAACGTCACTCTGGGCTTATGAGTCCTAATAACTCATAGGGCTCTGCATTGTGCCAGGTGGTGATAAAAAATGGATGAGGGCTTGTCAAAACGGAGATAACACACAGGTAAAGTGCAGGCTCTTTCATCTCTACAAATTGATATTTGACATTTTGGTATTTCACATTAGTAATGATGGTCTGGGAGTGAGTGACGACTGGAGGGGCTTATTATAAGCTAAAAATCTACATGCAAGGCATGATCCCGTCCTTCCCCCCCAAAAAAAAATCATCCATGCATTCAAACATGAGTTTTTTTTTCTTCTTCCAATCTCAACAATAACAATAATTCCCATTCCTATCAATATATACATATGAATTATTAGCGTTCCAGTAGAGTGTGGAGCACTTTTATTGGGAAAAAAATTAATTGAATCTCAACTCCAATGATTGCAAGGACTATCTATGTGTTATAAGACATTAGGGATTTTTTCAACTCTTTGATATATTTTCCTCCCGACTTTTGTTTGACCATTAGCTCTCTCACCGCATGGATATTATTAGCAATAAATCCATTCCCTCCCTGAGCATTCGGCAGTTTTTGAATTAAGACTAGTACACAGAGCTTGTGACGATCGGAATTCAAAGACACATTTACAATCTGTCGCTCACACACGCTGGCAGATCAAAGTTTTTCCAAGTCTTATCTTCTATGTACATTGGATAATTTATTGCTCCCTTGAAATGTAGCAGTTGCATAAAATGCACATCCTATATAATTCCCAGTGTGGGTTTAATACACCATATGTGCAGTTGAGGATTGAATTATTTGACGGGAATTTATCAAACTCTGTCAGGTAGTGTTAACCTTTGAGGAGTTTAAAGGTTGACAAGGTGAATGTTACACAGGTACATATGTAGTCAGCATTAGTGTCATAGCCTGTGTACACAAATAATTATATATTCCTACATGAAAAAAAATATTACACTGCAAATAATTATTAGGATCCCAGGGTTGTGAAGCCTCTAGATCACATAAGAGTTAGGATTTTTTCTAAAATATTATGTAAGTGTAGGAAAATAATAAAAAAAAACAGGATGAGTGAGGCTCAGAATTTGGCTCTAAAATGGTTCAAGATATTGTGTAGGCAGGGTTCGTGGTAGGAGAGCATTTGCGGAATTTAACCTATCCATTTGTAAGAAAATAATAGAGAAATATGTTCGTGACCTCTCAAGGGAAATGATTATATTGTCAGATGATTTTTACTCTTAAAAGTCTAAGTGAGACAGGAATGTCACTATTATTTCTGCACGAAAGGAAGGCATAACGATATGTTTGAGCTAAGCGATTGAAATTAGCAAGATGGTCATTTTAGCATTTAAGAGGGACTCAAGCTGAACTGGGGTTACAATTACCATTAGAGTTGAGTTGAAGGAGATCATTTACAGGAGAGTCTGTCTCTGGGTGGACCCCCTAAAAGGAGTCAAATTTACCTGGGATTGTATTACAAGAAGGGAAAAAAAGTCAACGGAAGAGCGCTCAATATTTTTGTGTCTGTAGAGAAAATGCTCACATAGTGGGGTCCCTTTGCAGTGAGAGCACTCTGTATGAGGTATGTACATTTACGTCGATTATCTCCAGGAGACACGCTAACTTTTCCGATGGTACATAGAACTGTATTTTATCAAGGGATGGTGAACAGTGGGACGACAATTTTGAATGTTCTTAAATCCTGATTGATGTTGGAAAAGGGCGAATCTTATCTCATCATATTAGTATTTACAGGTCGGTACGAGCCATTTCCTTCTTGGAGGACTGATATGATGAGTCACTACTTCAAGACTATTGACATGAGATTAGGTGTCGTTGTTATTATTATTGGACTCGTCATCTGTAACTATATGGTTTTAACAAACACTCTAATGTTTTCCCTTTAAATTATTACCGAGCAATTTTTGTAAAACTTCTGTCGGTTTTTTTCCTCCGTTATTTTCAATTATGATTGTTTGAACTTCCTAGATTAAAGTTTTGCTGGATGTTAATAATCTACAGTTCATTGTTTCTGTGAGGACACTCCTTAAATACATCTGACTCATTTAATGGGATCTTTGTAAGAGAAAAATGACTTAGTGGTTCTAACGGGAGTTTGTGAGTCAATTTATGCTCCGATACAGTATTCTGCAGGAAACATGATGTTGAGGAGGAGCCCATACATAAGTATTATGAGTTGATGGATATAAAGAACCTTCACAAAATTTCTGCACAGATGACATTCTTGAAAAATAGTTAAGTTCGAATAGTATTATGAGTTCGGAATTTAAAATTAGATGTCTTTCAGTTTAAGTAAATATTTATTGATTGATTTCCAAAATCGTGTTATTCCTTGAAATTGATTTGTTTACTCGTCTGCATTATTTTGATTGGAACAAAGTACCCGTAATTTCATATGTATTTAAAATGCTGACCAAATGATTCTAGAATGTTGACATTGTATTAAAACTTTGTTAAACACCGAAGAAACTTAGTAAACGTTTTCTTAGAAACTAATAAAGAAATTCAAAGCAAAAAAATTTAAATTCACAAGAAACACTCCACTCGGGCAATGAAAATCCTCTTTAATTCTTACAGAAATTTCTCTAATATAAATACATGCAAATACATATTTAGAAACGCACCCATTTAACATTACAAATTGTATTGTTATTAATTTCCCTTCTGGAAAGAGAGTTTACTGTTTTGAGGGTCAAATTTTTGTATATTTAAAAACTAATTTCCTTCCAAGAAAAACATGGAGTTAAATGTTTAAAATTGTCTGTATTCTTTTGAATTTTTAACTTTTGTGTAATTATGTTTTCATTCTGGGACATTTTGTGTAATTCCACTAACAGCGCAAGTGTAATAATTACCTGCAACAAAAATATTTTCGCTATTTATTTTCATTTAACGTCGTATTTTATTTCTTCAAATATGGGGCTAATCGTTTGTACTGTCGTCCGATTTTAACTGTTGTATTTGCTGATTGGTTGGCGGGATTTACTTCATCTTTGCTTTAATCTCTAGCCGAAGCTTAAACTGTCAACAATGAGGACCGGTCTGTGAAGCCTACTATTAATCCAAGATTTACAGATAGCAATTAGATATGCACATGAAAGTTGATTACAACTGAAGAGATGAGAAAGAATAATTACGTGAAAAAAAAAACCAAGCGTCACAATTCTCAATGACCAAGGTAGAGCTCCAGCGTCAACACACGTAGTTACGTTCTCGACTCAACTACGGTATTAACAATCCTCATATACAAAGATGGCAGTGAACGAAGGAAATTCACATTTGAAAGTGGAACTCTTGAAACACCTTCCACTCCTATCCCTACAGATGTAATTTTGCAAATGGAAATAGTTAATTGAACATTAAACTACACAGAGATTAAAAATTGATTAAACCTTGACTCACGTAATCCCATGCATTTTGTACACATAATCTCCTTTGACACATGCATCCCATTTGAGCATGCCAAATCTCCTATTCATACTCTTTCCGTTTTGTGTGATATGAGAATATGAGAGATGCTCCACTCTATTGCACAACTTTCACAGTATATCAAAAATTCTAACTGTCCAGTATCGTGTTGCACATCTAACTCTTTATTTATTGACTTTTGAGTATTACGTCAACGACGGAACAGTAACCCCCCACACCATTCAATGGGAAAGAGATTTGGGTAAGAACATGAAAGGTCCTAATTGCTAAATTGCTGATGGGAGGCCGCTCCAAGTCATAAATATTCTTGGAATCCCTGTAATTACGCTCGTTAAAAGCATGCCGAATAAATAAAACATTTACAGATTTAGTTTAGTCGGTCAGCGGGATGAAGATGTTGTAGACAAAAATGCCTTGCATTTGTATTATGCAAAGGATTTCCAAGAAGCATTCTTTCCTATATCTATACAGATGACTAAAATCTACATACTCTGTTATTTGAGAGTAAGGGAGAGGAAATAAAATCAATTGTAAACAAACTCATGGTAAGTTCTCCTTTCAATTTCAAACGTTAACACATCACTATGTAGGATTGCATAATATATGTAAGTACCAAAGGGATAGGGACACGTCTTTGATTATAGGTTTCGGATGCAGAACACACATTCCTTACCCTACACTCACGTTTTGCCGTGAAATATTATACAGTTTCCTTGAGAAAATTACCAATTTGAACCAAAACGGAACGGACATGAACTGCAGGAATGCGTATGTACAACTTGGTTAACTAATAATAAGATTTTAACTCAAAATCTTGTAACCATTTAATTTGACATCTTACTCTTGTACTTCGACTGTCGTCCCGTGATTTTAAAATTCCACTTCTGTAGATATTCTAAATTGGAGGCACTTACATCAAAGACACAGGGCTTCTCTAAACAAATATGCTCTTGTAGGAAAAATCCTCACTTGTATTTTGCTACTTTTTCTTGTACTAATTTAAATTGAAAATAATTTTTTAATAGGGATTGTACTTCCATGAAGAAATATTCAAAGGAGGAAAGTGTACGAGGGTGTTATAAAGAGATAGTACTGTATAGGCTATATCACGTAAACTGTTCTGCCTTGATTTTCCCTTACAGTCCCCTAAATTACAAAGTTAGCTTTGAGTCTCTCACCAGGGATGATATCAATCTGTCACCAGGACGGATCATGGATCCAAAAGTTGCATTTTGAGGATGATAAATGATAGGTTTCATTTTTTGACGGAAGATAAAATTGATTATAGAATTACTTTCCTTTCTTCCGCTCATTTCCTTTTCACTGTAACCCAAAATATTGTAGTTCTAATGTCATTCCGACTTGGGCGTCACAATTTACAATGACTCTGAATCCCTTGTCGGAAGATCGTAATGTATCATTATTATGCAAATATTTCCCATCTTCTTGTGTCCGACAGGGAAGAAATAAATGGAGCAGAGGTAGATTTGATAATCAATAGTAAATAATTGTATGTTCGTGTGTGTTGGCAATAGGATGAAGTGATGTGAATTATTGTTGTTCATCTGTGAATATGCACGTAATTTTGGCTTCATGACGTTATAGAACGTTGTTACGTTGAAGAGCGTTTTTCTTGTTGCCGGAAATGTCTCTGACTCGGAAGTAAGTACCATTAAAGTCAAGTATTTACTAAGGACTGACTTGGGGGAAGTTTTAAATTCTCTTGAAAATGTACCGCTAGCATTTGATGGGTCTTTCATACTTGGATATTATTATTGTGTATAGGACTTGTATGTATTTGACTCATTTACAGTCAAAATAATTTGATTTTTTTTGTATCTTTTTTGACTCTGGGCAGTACACGTTTTAACCATTTGTATTTCCCTTGAAGTTAAATTCAACACTCAACTCTCTTTCTTCAAATTTATTTGATAATTAAAATCAATTTCTTTTCTGAAATACATGCTCAGTTGCCAACTCAATAAGTCTTAAGGTTCCCAGCCTTTGAGCCTCTGACACTATCTTTAAGTTGTTACTTGCTTTTCCCTCTGATTGTAAAGTCTTCATAATTACCTTAATTAGTGGCTTGATAAGATGCAAATACATGGGCATATTTTTAGTAATTCATAAGATATGCTACAACTTCCTTTAATTAAAATGCACCTTTTAAAATAACTACAGCATCAGTTCTCGGAGATTGATAATTATTATAAAATGATGTGTAATTACACCAGCGCTCCATTTGTACTCTCTAAAAGGAGCAAAGTTTGGCCTTTATAACCGGATGTATTGGCTTTCAAAGGTGAAGAATTTAACATTATGCTAAAGAAGAATATGTTTTTACATTTTGAGCCTGGACGAGAAATTGTTCTCATAAGGAATTCACTTATTCAGAGGTCACTGTACCATTTGCTGCCGCCCATAGTCCATCTATGGAAAATAAATCAATCACAAATAAAATATATATCTGATTTCCCAAGTTGTATAAAATATATTTCCAGATTTTCTAGAGTTTAGGTTTTCTATCTAGGTCAATATTTGAGGAGACAGGGCTCAAAACCTTGGAAGAAAGTCGGGATTTTTTAGAATGTCAATTTCGTCATTTGCTCATTCTCACACAACATTGCTTTCAGAAAATCAGCTGGCATTTCTTTATAGAAATATTATGGGCTTCCAAGGACCCCTGACAGGGCTCTTCATTGATAGGGAAGGTTACGAATTAATTCAAAATGTTGTCATCAGGGAAAAAATATTTTGCTCTTTAAATCTTTCCTTCAAGATTTTGAACTCAGTGTCCTCAAAAATTGACCCAGGTCAATGAAACCATCTTCAGAAAACTTGTGTAATGTATCTTAATTTGCACCTAGGACATTTTTCCTCTTCTCCAACTATAATCTTATTACAAGTACAAGAATTGACTCTACCGTCAATAGTGTTGGTTCTACAATAGAAATGGTCAGACAACATGAGGACGAGCACATACATAGTGTGCCACACAGAAAATAACAAAATCAGATGAGTCCGACGCCTTCCAAAGAAACGAATTAAGCGTACTGCTCCTTTCCTTCATCTTATCTCAATTCCTCGTAATCAGATCAACTGATTAACTTATGAATCCCTGGAACTCCAGATGTCTCTTGTATTGTATCCCATTAGTATTACGTCCATAGCCGGCAGTACATTGATCCACGATCCCCACCTGCAACCTTACAACAATAAGCCACTGTGACAACCCTGGTGAGAAGATATTTTATCTCCAAATATGTAATTATTAAAATATTTATGCACAGACAGTGCATTTGTATAGTAATTGTACAAACAATGGCCATTTATTGAATGAACTGCAAGCCATTCAAGTAATACATGGGAAATATTCTAAAGGATGTAAAATACATCCTTCAGGTCTTGGAGCAACCGTTCCTTCATTATATTCACACACAATTCTATAGTCACTACAGAATGTATACTTTATTATATAATGAATCGGAATGTATTTATAACTAATTATGTATAACTGCATACAGGATTTTATTTATTTTTGCCGGGTTTATACACTCTTAGCTTTATTTTCTTGAGATATTTCCCAATTTTTGTATCCCCGTGCTGAATTTATTCTGGCAATGCTTGTGGCTTGAAGGTAAGTTACGGAATCATTTTCACATGAGAGCTAATCCGGTTGGTTAGTTGGCACCGTCCCCTGCCACCAGAGCAATTAATCATTTCATTACAGTTGAGAGCACTTGCCAAAACATTGGAGTCTGCATGCCTCAACCCTGTTCTTGGAGTTGGATTCCCATCCAACATGATCCCGCAATTTGTAGCTCCCATATCAGAGTTATCTTCATACAATCTACTAGTAAATGTGCAATGTCTGTATGTAACACACTGCATGTTGAGCCTAGAATGCATAGCATCCCTATAGAATTTCCACTGACTGTCATCAGTCGACTTGTGCAGTCCGTCTTCCAAACAGTTTTTGTTTTGTTTTTGAATTTTCCATGTCATAGTACTCCATTAATCTTGAGGCCAATGGGGAAGAATGTCAAGCCGGTTTGAAATTAATATTCCTTCAATTATCCATTCCAAAGACCATTATTTACAGGAAATACTCCCAACTCGGAAATACGTAATTAACATATGGACAATTACAAAAGTAACATCCAACTTCACATGTAAATGTGAGAGTACAGCAAGCAGATGATTGTATACGTATGTATATCTATATATACATATGTTTGCATGTCTACGTAGGATCCTGTGAAATGACATAAGAGATGCTTTTATGGTTGCGACTTGCAATCCAGGCTTTTAAACTGCTGTAGTAAAAATGCAGTAGATATTAAGTATAAGTATAGTCCCCTCCATTTTTCATTCTAATTCTTCATTGTATTCCTTTATTTCATGAATTATTTCGTTGGAGTAATGGCATCCGTAATAATGGTGTTATAATTGTAAACAAGAAAATACTACGTAATCTCTTTCAGAATATAAGATATATCACGGATGGCAAGTGACTACTCAGCACTTCCAGCCATATAAGCTTGTGAGCTAAAATATAATTAGTGGGGACATAATTTACTGTGCTGTAATCAACGTTATGTTCCTCAGCAAGCCATATACAGTACATATGTAGAGTTACATGCTTTTTATATGACTCCTGTCCTTAAACCAGTCAACTTTCATTTACTCTTTGAAAGCTCTACTTTCGGATGAAATTCCAGGAGCCCGAAGGTCTGTCAATGGTAAGTGAATTAATGAGTGTACGAATATTTGCTACTCATTGTCAGACACAATTCTGTGAATATGAAATGTGTATAATTACATATATACATACTTATATTAAAATTCCAATTACGCAAATCTTCCAACTCTCCACTCTTGCAAACTAATGAACAACGACCAATAGAACAACTAATCAATCCGGTAGTGACTCTTTGAGCTGGCAAAAACTCAGCCTTCAGACAAGAAGACAGTTTATTTGTGACTTGTGATTGTGGTGTTGGCTGACTGCTGCCTTTTCATCTGAGTTAGTTAACTTTGTAATCATTTGTTAATGGGTTTACTGAAACTGATACATTTCAAATAGTCAGAGTGGATCTTCAAGGCATCATCTGTCATTACTTTTTACATTTGTTTTTGTTTTTTTACCCTGTACATAATTTTGGGTGACAATTTTCTTGAGGTTAAATTCAGTGAGAATAAAAATTCATTTGTTATTAATATTGATAAAAAATATGATGAAATAGCTTATATTTTTTTGTTTCTTTAAAATTACATATTTTTTAAGGAAATAAAGGATCTCGCAGATATTGCATGAAACTGTATGTAATATGATGGGATGCTCACAATCAGCCCACCTACGGACCTGTAGATCTGTCATCAGTAATACAAATTAGGTAATTTTAAGTCATTAAAAAATTAAATAAATTTCGTGAACTTATTGTTACTGTTCTACATTTATGAAACTATTTTATTTGAAAATATTCAATACCTCTGAGCACCTTGAAGGTTACAAGGGAAAACTTTTGCTGATAATAAAAATCTGTAGTTGTACAAATTAATTTCGTGAGCAGACATGGAAATCTTGTCATCGCAATCCTGAAGTACATAATAATTGTGGTTTCTTTCGTTGGATTATATATGAAATGTGTATTGAGAGTGTTCTATAATTTGTTAACATGTAGAATACATAGTTGGCACTTAAATTCCCTCCGGTAATTTATGGTAGAAATAAAAATATTTTTATTTCCAACAAGTTTTCTTGAACTAGTAATAAAATGAGTTAGTCCTATTGTGAATTCCTATCCAAAGGTTGTGCTCTTTTTACCTTTGGACTATTCTCCTAATAATATCCCTCTACTCACGTTGTCATCATAGTCATAACTAGACCATTCTCCTTAATTAGTCAAAGGACTTCCTTTGACAGTATTATTACTCTACAGATCCACGGCATTCACATTCAATTAATAGGGATCCAAGGTTACAATTTATTGACACATTTCTAAATAGTAAGTCCCTGAGTATATTAAGATGCTTTGATTTGTATAGATATGGATCAATGATCAAGGAAATTCATTTAATTTATTTTTATAATAAATAAATTATAAGTTGATTTAAAAGGATTCTGTCCCAATTACTCCACAATATTTAGGTATGAAGCAACAGTACCGCTGGGGAAGTAAAATCCAAAATTCTCACAATCACTGAACCTTAAGTATGAAAACTATAATAATTCCTCTTAAAAATAAATCCTAATGAGCGAAATCAAAGAAAAGAGAAACATTTAAAGGGGAATTATCATTGCATTTCTTACGTCACCCCAATTTTGTCCATACTTTCTTACCCATACTATTTCCTGCCTGAGAAGATGCAATGGCATAAAACATTCCAATCTATATAAAAATCACCCGAGGAAAAAACTTATAAGAAATAGGAAGACACTTGTCCAAAGTCTTATGACTCTTTAATAGGTATATTATAATGATGTGGATTTCCGCGCGTGAATTACTGAGCAACGTAATCAGAAGACTTTTAGTTACTCAACCCCTTGAGTACTTGATATTTGTATTTGGGCAGGAAACAAAATCAAAGCAATACTACACAAACAGGGTCAATTTCCTTCATTAGTGAGCTTGCCTTAATTTGGCCCACTCACACATGCTCATTTGCATACGCGATCCATCTCAATTTGCTCCGTTCATGTGTAATTTTCGATCCTCTCCGAACATCTCAACTTCTTTCAGCTGACTTATGAAACTCAATACTGTAGGATTAGCCATCAGGGCCTAATGTGCCCTGTAATTAAAATTGGCAAACTCCGATCCATACACACTCAATGAGTCCGATGACAACAACAGCACCATTATCTAAAGCACACCTTCTTAAATTCTGCAATATGAGACTTTAAATGAATACTCTGTCTTGGCCCTTCTTACATTAAAATATATGCAAGGATTGCTTAACCGTGAAATATGTTAACCTGAAAATCGTATTCAGTAATAGCAAAAGTTTTCCATAATTATCTAAACAATAATAATCTAAAAATACTGCGTGTAAAGTTTATTTTTCTAAAAGGGCATCACTTAACAAATTTGAATCTCAAAATGTGTATTGTACTCTTACAAGGATAAAAATTAAAATTGCAGGAACCTGGAATATTTTTACTTTTAAAAAATATTAAAGTGCATCCCCTACAACATAACTCTCCATTACAAGCGGAGTATACTGTATTATATTTACTGTATCACTCAATTACTACTCAAAGAACACAGGTGGTAAAATTGTGTGTAAAAAAACCTGAACTAACTACAAATATGTATTTATTTGAAGCTCATGCACACATCCCTGATTAACACGTTAAGGGCAGGGATTTCTTTGAATCTTGATAATGATTGAAAACTGGAAAGCCATGAATAATGAGACTTTTAATTAATTAGTGGGACTACGATTTAGCAGCGGATACCTCCTGATAGACTTAATTGTTGACGGACTTGTCAACAGAGTACCTCCTCAGATGATGGATAGATAGGGAATTGTGCTACACATGGGAATGTGGTAAAAATACATGTGAGGGCTTAATTTCTGAAGGAATACAGGGATGGACATACACAAGGTAAAAAAAATGAGTAATGCATGCATGCATGGGAATCAGGGAAAACAGGTGCTGGCTTTAGATGGTTATGGATATCACTTGCCTTCTCATTTCACTCCAACGAGCATTTTCATACCTCACGAAGGTAATGCTCTTGATATAGAGTCGCCCAACATATGTATGTATATATGTATATATCCCAATCATACAAAAGCTCCGTACAATCTTCATACTACAGGTGCGTAATGGTACTTCTCATCCATGATTCCCAGCCACTGTGTGTGTGTGTGTACAACTCAAGTATAGGAATGCTCCGTCAAAGGTACACTTCAATAATGAAGATATTGCAAAGGAAGACACTCATCGTCACGACCGTAAGAAATAACCAAAGGGTATGGAGCTCTTGCAATCCCTCACGGAGTCACTGGGCTTGCAGGTAATATGTAATAATTGCAGAACTGCTCTTTAACTAACGACACACACACACACACACAGTCAGACACAATGCACCTCCTTTTTACCCTACTCCACAGCATGTACGAGACTCTGTGTTCACGGAGAAAGGAAAATTACAATGTAAAATAATATTTTACTGCGAAAGTTGGGTCAAGCCACCCCTTCATGTACATACTTACAGTCCTCAATGCTACAGTACTATGTACGGAGGACTCCTGAGTGTAACCCCAAGAGTAAGTACCTTCTGCCGCCGTAAGACTCCAATGATAATTATAATAATAAATATACGTATTCTCGTGTCCAATGAATAATTTGTGAGCAACTCATCCCTCAAAGTCTGTTGCCTCACGTAACGCATATCGGGACTCACGTGGTCTTCCCTCCTTTGGGTGAATATTACATGAGCCGAGGCTTCTGAGCACACTTCCGGCCAACTATAAAATAAGACCCATCTTCCCCTAACCATTTCTCATAGTCTTGGACTTTCAGTGGTGCTCTCCTTCCATTTCTCTGTCTTCCAAACCTTTCTTGAAGTCTCAAGTGCAGCGGAGTTGTCTGTCTCAAGGGGGAAGCCTTCTTCTGAGTGTCAATTTTCCAAAATAAAATAAAATAAAATAGTAAAATATATTTCAAAATGTACAAAATCTTGGCCCTGTCTTTCCTTGGAGTCCTCATCGCTGTCATGTCGCAGTCTCATTCCGTGGTAAGCATTTTTTTTATAATTTAAATTGTTCAAACTTTAATTTTAAAAGATTTGAACAATTTTCACGTCATGTACTCCGACCCAGTCTGATTTGCTACAATTATTATAATTTTTCCAATATAATTGGAAGTCTTATTACTCTTATCAGTCAAATTTTGATCCTTTTACGGGTACATCCCTGTGCAGACAGTGGGGGAGCGTATTTTACTTGAATTGAATGCTCTCTATAATCATTACTAGTTTTGAAAAATGTCAATGGAGATTAGGGAGAATTCAAAATATTTTTAGAATTTAAAGCATGAGTTTGTAATGAGTAAACACTTTTGGTTTCAATGTTCTATATCTGAGGGTGAGCACTATGGGCACAAAGTAGGGCTTAAGTTTGTAAATCTTGAGAGAGTAATTTGAGAGCTATACAGATGACATTGCTGTTTAAAAAAACTCAATTTCACCGAAGAAAGTGACTGCATTTTACTCTCGTTCTTTGGGTCATCGCATCTCTAAATCCCGTTGAGTGCTCGTTAGCTCAGCGTTTCTTTTTGGATATTAAATCAAAACCTGCTTTTGTTCCTGATCCCCTCTCCCCCCCTCACTATCACTAACTATCAGCGTTGGAGTGGAAGTTGATGTAAACACGGGCGGAAGGAAAGATCTTTTAGTAGATAATCACAGAGTAGGAAAAACGACTCATGCGATTACTGTACTTTGTTTATTATGTACCAGTCCGAGCAATTACAATTAAATTCTGACCCTTGAGTATCTATTTACAAATTAATATATTGTTTTATCTCAACCCTGAAGTTTAATGGTATGGCCGAAAGCCAAAACCAACAGACTTGGATACACGCGTGTTCCATTCCATTCAACCCCAATATACATACATAACAGACGGTAATAAACGTCTTTGTATTACACCGAAGGTAAAGGCCGCTTAAAGACGCTCATTAATCCGTTTTGCTCAGCAGGACTTCAGTATATTTCTAAACTAGTTTCATTTTCTTAAAGGAGAAATCTTAAGATTTTTACTTTATTGTACTGGGGGCTATTTTAAAATGTGAAGTTTTTATTTTTCAACGGAAACCGTAGTTTTAAACTTTCAACGCTGTCAATTAAAAACTTGTATGAAAGTGCGCAAAAAAGAACACTTGAGAAATTTCTAATGATAATAATTGGCATTTAAAGCATAACAGTGGTTTACGTAAACTTATAAATCCCTTGAGGCTCACTTTACCCCAAAGCTGTGGTTTTAACCGAAGGTCACAACTCAGCTTTGGATAATATTGTCGCAAGAGATAATATTCTACGTATCTATACAGATATATAGTTGCTTCACTGAAGATAATTGGCGTGGATATTTTTGAAGTTACTCGTAATTTTTGAGGGCTTGTAATACATTGGGCTATTACTGCATCAGATTTCATCATCATCCCTTTGATAGGATGTACAGTATTAGTGTGTAGACAGTTGGTCTGGGCTGATGACATACATACATGTGGGTTTGATGTGCTTCATCCTCGATTGATTTAATCATCTGGTCTTCTACCCTTAAACTATATTTTTCTATGATTTCGTACACACAGACACAGACATGTGTCAGCTCTTATACTCATTTAGTATGACGGGCAGTTGCGAACTCCGTGCGGTTACGGTCAAGTTTCGCCACTTTTGAATCAAGATTAAATTAAATATGAGATTTGGTGAGGTAACAAATTGTTCAAGGTGACGTCCAACTTTGGATTCCTCCCAAATCAATTTTCTCCTAATTTAATGCTTTCATTCCCTGACGCTCCACACTCATTAGACCATTCCAATAACGTAATTTTTTTTCCTGCCCTGCAACTTTGTATTAATTAATAACTACATATACTGTACTTCACACCTTTTGAACTTACCCTTAGGGAAATGAACCTATAATCTCATTAGGCATAATTACCTGGAATTTTCATATATAATTATTCCTGCTAGTGTGAATTCCCTTTAGAGCTTAAACGTTTAGGACAAAAATATTCTTGGAATTAATATCACTCTGGTTTATTCTTTACAAATCCCTCTATGACTGAGGAGGGAATGGAGTAAGAGAAAACGACCCATTGTTATAAAAATGAGGATCGAAGAGATACTATCAGGAAACAATTGTATCAAAGAATGGAAATGATTATGTAGTAGTTTGACTATAAGTAAACACCAGTTGATGAGCACAAAAGCTCAAGAAATAGAACCCAGTCGTTGTTAAGCATTTAAATAGTAAAAGCAGTTCCCACAAAGCAAAGGAAGTATTTAGTTATAAGCAAAGGAAGTGATACAATAATAGCGAAAGCTGTGAGCACTCCAACGCTTAAGTTTTCTTACGTAAAAAAAAAATATTTTTATGACGGATTCTACTTCGTAATTCCATTTATGTAGAAGAGGAGAAATGTACAATGAGTCTGTTATGGACTGAGCTGTAGTAATGTCCTAATGCATTATGTATGTATACATATCTACATTACTGGGATCTTCCTTAAGTCAACCTCTTTTTCCCCAGTTGTTGCTGTTCGTAAGAAGCTACCTTGTCATATAATAATAATTATTGTTATATAATATCAAAAACCAACAAGGTATATAGTAACAGGTTGAGTCTGTTTTTTTTTTATCAAAAATTGAGAAACAAACATTGATGAATGGGTTGGCAAGAATGGGGAATTTAAATATGAGATATAGACTTTATTTATGTTTTTTCGTAGATGTTATCTTGTACCAATAAATAAATACTTGAGGGGCTCAAACCTCACGTGAAATATCCTTCTATGTATGGTATTCATTCATGCATTGCCAAAAAAAAACTCATAGGAAAGGAGTACAATGGTGAGGAATCTCTCCGGACGTCCTGGCCATGTTTACCTGCCAAACTTGTTTTTTGACGTCTCTTGTGTAAAAGGGACTATATACATATGTACGAGAGTACATTCATTAGTGTAGGATTAGTAGAATAGGCTATTAGCGTTATGGTTATATTACACACTTGATGATAGGAAGATTGATATCGGTAGGAATCGATTTATAACGTGAATTGAGTCTCTCAAGCTTTTGTGTTTGGACAGAAAACAAATGAGAGGTGTTTAATTGGTTGATTATGTTTCCTGTTGGAAGAAGCTGTGACAATCCAAGGAGCTCTTCTTCAACACCTCATTTATTTTCACGGGGCTGCAATTCATTTTTGTCTCCTGATTTGTCTCATACCTCTTCATATTTCTCACTAATTAATTATTCTTGATAGTTAATTGGGAATTCTTTGCTATTGTAATTCCTTAGAGAATTCCCAAAGTCATCTCCTACAGCTTCCCTTATTTAGATGGGAGGAAGCACCATGGGACAAATCTCTTCAGAGACACATTCTCCATACCTCAACATTCTTCTAAGGAATGATGCAATGAAAAAATTGCACCATTGTCCGTGGATTTTTTCATGTACGGAAGTATGGATCTATAAAATGTACAGGGAGCTCTCCCTATAAGAGCGTCCCCTTTATAGAGCAGCACATTTTAAATCTTACGATGGGAAGCTGTTGTTCTGTTAAAAAAAAATTTTGAATAGAAGAGAGTTCAAATGTTTCCGTTCTAGAGAGACAGAGATCTTGTATATGGAGTCTACTACAGCGAGAGTATCGCTTACAAATATCTTGACTTGATTTCCATAAGAATTACGAAAATACACATCTTAGCTGAGGTTGCCAATTGCTGGCTTTTACTTTCATGAAAATCCTTTGAGTCTCCTCGACCAGATAATAATTCGACGATGGAAAATCCTGCGAGATTCTATGAAATAATAAGAAAATCTGAAGCTTCTCAGAAGCAGTGTCAAAAGGAAGGAGAGGATTACAGCGTGAAATCTATTGGTTACCCTGACCACTGTGCACCACACGTCATGTCTGGTATTGTCAAGTTTACACGTCCCAAGTAGTCACCAGTGTCCTCTCAATGAGTCAAGTCATAGGCAGGGACAGTGTGTATTGAGGAACGACAGACATTGTTCCTTTTATGCAAGATGCTCCATACTGTGCCGTCCATTCCTCACAATTAACAATGGGTAGGCAGAATTAGTGCAGCGGAAAAAACTCTGGTGCTTCCGTGAAGCACGCCTCTATCAAATTGATATGTATCAAACTATAACTTGGAGGACCCTTCTGGGATCTACATATTCCCTCCGTTTACTGTCCCTTCCAAAGGATTTTTGTACGACTGAAAATCAATCAGAGAACTGGGTTGTGGGAAATAAATTTTATGTTGGTTGTATCATTGAACCTCAAAATTTTACTGCTCTTAAAAATTTTATGGTACAGATCCGGACATATCTAGAGCACTGTTTGATACTTGAGAAATTATCGCGTTTCAGAATACTGTATACAGTATGTAAAATACAGCTATCAAAATAGTCAGCGTTCAAAATTCAGTGGGTGGACACAATATTATTAGGGAACATTACTGTAACAACTGTAGTCAAAATGTTCACCACATGTTCCCATCTCTTTTTATTGAATATTCAACGTCCCCTGCAATTAAAATGTGGCAAGAAAACAATTTATAGGAAATGCCTCATTGGATACGTACATGTGTGCGGTCCTATAGATATACTTATACTATATGCGGTACTATACTGTATTACACACATACGCATAATTATTACTTCATATAGCTCCGGTTTCATATGAAAAGTGAAACATCTTCAAGTCGTGCTCCTTTCTCGTTTAATGTGCTATTAATTAAAATGCTTGATATTAAAATGTGGACACTCACTCCGTACTGACAGTTTAGAAAACATTTTAAATCCTTTCACTCCCAAGCAGCTCTGATTTGTGTGTAAAGTTTCCTTGGATAGAGTCGTCCCTCAAGTAGTTTTGGGGAGATGGTATGACATTACAAATTGCGAGCTTTTTATGGAGAAATAAATAGATTTAAAAGTGTTATTTTGTCCACCCCCCTGCTGCTGACTCAAGATTCATGTTGGTATTTTTCCTGCAAATAATTGAAAGTCTACCCCGTGTGACTCCATCCTTCATATTTGACATGACAATGGACACCGAGGAAGTTCTTTGGCATGGGGCTAATTGAATCTGAGCTGTAGAGTCAATGTTAATTAGTCCCAAAAGGAATTTTGAACTGTGAGGGATTACTGTGTTTCTGTGACCATAAGTCCTTAAGAAAGAGCTCCTTGGAGAATCATTACAGTCGACACTAAATTAACATGTATTCATATGAAAATTAATATAAATTTCTTAAACGCTCAAGATAATTGCTGCGGTTACAAATTTCAAGTAAGAGGCTCATCCAACAATATGTCAAATTACCTCTAACGCCCAAACTATTTAACTTCAATTTTTACTTTATTTCTTTTGGAAAACATGTCTGGCACCTTAAACGATCTCAGAAACTGATTATATGTATATGTGACTCAAGTCATAATTTAGCTGAAAGTATGTACATAAGAAATTTCAAAGGAACGGGATTTGATTGAAATTACAAATAATGCATGGAGATTGAGCAAAGAAAAAAAACAATTATTTCTGGAGATGATACACTGGTTTCATGGGATTATTGTTGAAAGTGTCAAAAGAAAAATAGTAGGGAGGAAATTAATAAGTAATGCTAATTTTCGCACCCATTAAGTCCAATGCCGTTAGCTCAAAGGAGAATGAATGGGTCAAAGAAAGGCATTGGAACTCACTCTGTACTTCAGTACCTTCTTACCTTAACATGATTTACACGGGGAAGATCCACCTCTTCAATTTAAATCTTGACTCTGAGTCTCCTCTCCTGTGTATTTATATATACACTACAGATACACACTTACATACAGTATACTTGTTTATTTGCAAGAGTGTGTAGGGACAGAAGTCTCTCCAAGAGCGCTTTCGCATGGGAGATGTGAAATCAGAAATGAACTCACTCCTGTAATAATGACTGCATTTGGATGCATACATTTGGAAATGCATTTCCTAAACGGTTTCCCTATGAAAAAGAAAAATCCATTGAAAGGCGTGCTAGTAATGAGTGAGACAAAGTAGCAGTAATCGCAATAATAATCCAGGCTTTTAATCCTACGCCAACAATTCATATCTGATGGCAACAATGACAGTAACAATGAGTCAATAGTGATCAGAATTAAGAAATCAAGTCCCGCTAAAGTTCACAGTACTATACCTTTAACTATGGATGGATTGAGACTGTAACAGACTGTAATGGAATTCAATGGAATTCTCACAAGTCACTTTTCACTTTCTGAATTGTAAATATAGGAGGTAATCATTAGATCTTGAGTCGAGGATAGTGTGCCAGCATTTTAACATCGTCCATGAGAACATATCTATCTACCACATGAGGAAGATTAATAATACATTTTTACATTCACATGCTCTGCCCGAAGAAATGAAAGAAATTGTGTATTGATGGCAGGTATTATTGAGCAATGGGAGTATTTTGGAGTTGCACATGCGGCAGGTTGAACAACAAACCGTCCTTTGTTATTATTATTATTCCTGATCGACTCACCACAACTCCTTCCCATTCTGCTTATGAACTAACCATGTGCAACAAATGGATGAGAGAATACTAAGGCACTTGCAGATCTCTCAAGAAAAATAAAAGTATGGTATTCATCTCTCCTTGTAACAAATGTGTATTTGTGCGGGTTTGAAGGGATGAACATTCCAAAACATAACGTATGCATTAAAAACTAGAAATGGTATCTCTCAACACAAACACACACACACACACACACAAAGTAAAACACGGCTGAAGTCGTGATCGTGATTCGGAAAGATTGATTTAGGACAATTGAAATGAATCCAAAGATGAGCACACGAAATGTTAGAGGAAATTTTTCAATAAATCAAAAAGCCTTGCTGAAATCAAGAGTTTTCTCTTGCTAAATGATACGAAAGGATTTCGAGTCCAAGTTTCCATATAGTGCAGGACTGGTCTAATCAAGTGCATAATATCCTGTATTTCAAATGCATTTAAATGTATGTATGTATCTGTATGTATGTATGCATAGGGTTCATATCGTGTATTTCCCAGAAACATCCCAACCAAATAATCAGATTAGTTGAGAGGGAACAGGTGAAAAATGTCTGTAACTCGTGGGTGGATCTTACAATTATATCAGAGTTACAGTCACATAAATTATTTCCTTCCTTTCCTTCCAAAATCCCAACTCCAATGGTGGACAATCACAAACAAGGAATTACACTTTCAAACCGGAAACAACATTGATATGAGATGAGGAGGATATGATCATGGCTGGATTAAGCATCAACAAGCAAACCTCATTTAATGGGACTTACAGCTATCCCCAAAAAAAATCTCATTACACAAATGTCAAATCCAATTCACTAAAAACCAGGAATTAACTTTGAATAATTTCAGGCTCGGAAACAAAATATCAAATTACTGTAAGTATATGCCTCTATATATGTATGTACCTCTCTTGTTGCTGAGCTTGAGAAGATGGGAAAATCTGGATTTTAGTGTATGCTAGCTTACGATGATACAGTATAATGTACTAAGAGTACAAAACCTGATGCTTATTTCTCTGCAATAATTAATGGGATTAGGGAAAGGAAAGGGATGTTACACTTGCTATGACAGGATCCAAATTTGGTGGGCAAAGTTTTTTGTACAAACTTTATTATTCGGGATGTGTAATTCTTAAAATTGTTTTAATGCATAAAAAGTGCACTGGTGCTGTAAGATCAAAGCATATTGTGTTAGACGGAACATTCCAATTGTTTTTGGCCCTGTAAAGAAAATATTCATAATATGATACCTCTTATAACTGGAGTACACTGTCATTATTATGCACACTCTACATCATAGGAGCTTTTAGTTTCTCTTTCTTGAGGTAAAGATCCGCAGAACTTAAACCATATGGTGGCCACACATCTTGCAAATCTGAAATTGCTCAATGATTAGAGCGAAGGTCACCCTATCCATTAGGAGATAATTTCCAGGATTTTGCACATGGTATAATCAGACCTAGTTCTTGAGATTCATTGATGTTCGCTATATAAGCTCTAAAAAAATAATGCCTAGTATTTTCCAGCGTCTACTAGAATTTAACTGACTGTTGTTTTATTGTGGTAAAATGGAATTCTAACGCAATGTACATAGCACTTCAGTGTTGCACTGTTCTTCCACCCAGAACACAGTCAACCTTGACGATGGTTTAATCAAAATATTTATTACGAAGGATCCGAAGAGGAAAATACATTTATGGTAGTTAAAATAAATAATAATAACATTAATTTATTGTACTATTGGGAAGTTGTACCTAGGAATAGCAGTGAGCATTACCAGAATTACATACAATAAAAATAATGTGTGAGCGGGAATATCCCTCAGAAATTTCCACTGACATGTATATATATATCTGTGATATTGACTCTCCAGACGGGTCTCACCTATACAGTGATAAAATCATTTAGGAAAAAGTAATGAATTAAGATTAACAAAAAATTATAATGTTCATTCTCGATTCTCTTGTTTTTTTTCACAGTCGAAACGGCAGTCGTTCCCACCAAACGGAGAGCCTGGGATTGATTTCCCAGCTTACGCTGATGTTCCCCCACGCCTTGCTTTTACATGCAAGGACAGGATTCCTGGCTACTATGCTGATCCCGAGACTCAATGCCAGGTAGGAAATTTCGAGAGACTGGGACAGGAATTTATTAATGTCCTATTTTTTATTGTCATTCCCCAGAACTTGAGTTTACTTGATTAAGTTATCTCATATAAATGGAAATATTTCTGATGCTCACAGGTTTGGCACTGGTGCGTCCAAGGAGGTCAGAAATACAGCTTCCTTTGCCCCAATGGAACGGTCTTCAATCAGCAATTCCGAGTTTGCGACTGGTGGTACAATGTGGAGTGTGCCACAGCTCCGAACCTCTACAATATCAACGAGGATCTATACAAGGATAAAGATGGGAAAGAAATTTAAATAGAAATAAATAATAAATATTTCATAAAACTCTGTATATAATTATATTTTTGTAGACATAAACTTCGCTATACGAATGACAATGCACTTTTAGCAAGGAATTATAAAGGACTGCTGCATCAAGATTGAGTTGTATTTAGTTACTTTTCACATGTCATGTTCTGTCAATTTCCTCTATGTTTGTTAATATTTTTCTAAACTATATAGCAATTCTCCAGGACTCCCCTTATAAGAGCCTTCTATTACAGTCATCAAATTTAAGAATGGGATAATACACTCTTATCAGAAGAAAATTGGGTTCCTTTGCAATTTAATTACTTTTATAGAATTTAATGTTAATATAAGGAAAGTTATTTTTATAAAATATAGACTCTTACAGCTATAGGCTTTACTGTGTACGTGGAACCGCTCTTGCTATAATAGCATCCTTACAAGTAATTACCAAGATGGGACTTCTAATAGCATGGGATTTTTTTATAGGGAGAAAAATTAGAATTGTTGAGGAGACGGGAATGTGAGAAAATATCCGGGAGGAAATATTCTTGTAACGGAGTCTTTTGTAGTGAGAGTTCACAGTACATAATTGAAGACAAGTTTATTTTTTTAGAAAAAGAGTTTTCCTTCGTTGTTCATTTATTTTCTTCACTTTATTTCTTAAGCAATGACAGACATACAGTTTGAGTAATCTTTATTTTGTACGATAGCGGTTTCAACTTTCTTCCAATCCAACCGAGAGGTCGATAATAGTTCACTATATTTCCCACAAGAATTTTGTGATAGATACTCAACACAGTTAATAATTAACAGTAAAAAAAATATTAAGTTAAGAGTCACGACCGGGGATATCTGCAATGTATGAAAAATTACAGTGATATTGAGTGGTGCTTCCTGGAAGAGATTGAAATGCAAGTGGTATTTACATACATAATTACATATAATTACTTTGATTATGTAAAAGAATTCTGCTTAATTAAAAATCCTACTTAATTTCACTTTCAAATTTCTTCTTTCAAATTCGATTGCGGATGTTCCCAATCGTCTCTTAACAGAATATGTAAATCTAGAAATAAGTCAAATATGTGTAGGTAAAAGTTTCTGTATCTACATTTTTAAAAAAAAAATGACCTTAACCCGTTTTGGAAGGAAACATATATAAGGAAACCTTCGTATATTGTACATTAAATAGATATAAAACTCTACACGTAGCTTTTATGAATGGACCCCTCGCCAGGTACCAGACTCAAGGTACCATCAACAGTGTGTGAGCAGAGCAATACGGAATTATGGCCGAGTGTAAATTCTGTAAGATAAATATATAATTATGTAAATACAAAAATAAATGTCCCTGCAGGAATAAGTAAGTGAAGTGTGAACCCGACCGTGTATTAATAAAGATTGTCAATAATTGAGAAACAATGGGGCTTTACTCAGACGTACAATTAATTAAGTACGCAAACAAGACTGGGTGTGTGTATAAATACACGGCATATTATCATAATAACAACAACATATAGAGCTGCAAAAAGATGGGCTGAGCAGAAGACATCACTCCTGCCACGACAAACTTGCAATATGTCAATAGGTCTTTGCAATAGACTCTGCTTGTCAATGCCGGGAATCCTTCCACAAGATGATGGGAACTAATCAAAAATTTTAGGTCAATCCAGGTGGGGATGTTAATAGTAGTTGGAGAGGCACATGGACAGAGATATGTACACATGACAGTGGTTGTATTTCAATATCCCCTTGACTACTTGTCACCATGCAGGATCTCATAGGACATTCGTAAAGTAAATCTGGGAAATATGAAGTAATCCAAGTTTTAGTACTGTCAACAGAAAGTTACGTAGGCTACGTGTCTGGGGCTGAAGCTTTCAATGAAATTGAATATCAATATTGACACCTGGTCAATTAGCAAAGATCGGCTCGCTATTCAAGCGTGTATAAAAAGCTGGGGATTCTAAAATGTCTTCACAGTCTCACAAATTACCTCCTCATCTCATCAATCATTTCAACTTGTCCCATTACAATTGACATCCATCAGTCCCGCAAAGCTGTCAGAAATTACAAAACATTTTAAAATATCGACCATATTCAGTCTCTAGAGTTTCACTGATAGTAAATCATTATCGGCCAAAATGCAAGCCATCATTGCCTTTGCCCTAGCGGTTGTAATAATTAGCTCCGTCTACGCACAACAACAACAGCAAACCTTACCTGCGTTTTCGGGAGCGGACCCCGTGGACACTACTACAAGGCGGTCGAGATTTGTTTTCAATCCTAATGCCCGCCCCACTGGGACCATTGACAGTGACAGTGTGGACGTTGAGTCGGAAATCCCTGCTTACACCTGGGTCCCACCTGGCCTCACTTTCACTTGCAAGGATAGGGCTCCAGGTTACTACTCCGATCCTCAAGCCAAGTGCCAAGTAAGACCCGAATTTTTCTATCCGAAACTTTGCTCTACAGTACCAGACTTGGGATATTTCCAAGGATTTTAGTCTACTTAATTTTTAAAAAACAAATCTCAAACCTGACATCTGGATACACTTTTACGAACTAGTTTCCTTCAGTCAATTCGCACTATAATGACATCCCAGTACCCTGATATTAGGGGTGCTTTCTAGCAAAATTCTAGTGAAATTCTAGCAAAATTCTAGTGAAATTCTAGCAAAATTCTAGCTAAAGGACCTTCCATGGAATTTAATGTGTTCACTCCCGCTGTGATGGAACGAGAAAAAATTAAATCTGGTTGAATGAGAAAAAAACAATTTTGTTTCTAAAAGGAAATTTTAAATGTACTAATAGAAAGAGTACACAGCATAAATTAGCAGCAATTATTATTATGTACATACGTATCTGTCTCGAGAAGGAGGGGTGCTGCTAGAAAAGAAAATTGATTGTTTTTAATTCTCATTGATTGTAAGATTCCGCCCTGTGTACGTTTAATTATTGGTTTCTGTGAGATAATGAAGCAATTAATTAGAAGTGTTGACAGTAATCATGCGCAATCTATTAGTACCTGTAGTAGTTAGTTCCTACCCTGAAAAGAGAAATCGTTCCTGAGGAACGTTTCCCTACACTCAGAAGCCCTCTCTACCCAGCCATGTCTGAACTATAGCTCCTCCACTAAATCTCGAAAGTACAACTAAATTTAATATGAGCCAGCAGGGGGCGTTACGCTTCCCAGGGTGAAAAATGTACTCTTCAAATGTCTTCCACCAGTTCAAATTCAAATTCAGGCTCTTGATAAATATCCTTCACAAAAATGGTGCTTTATCACTGTCAATGCTCCGTGTGTAAATAGTTACAAGGGAATTACAAGTTGATTGCTGACTTGATAAGTTAATGGGCCTAGAATAGCATATATGTACGGGCCTTGTGACGGAGGGACTCCTCAGTGACTAGACCAATTATTAGAGTCCTGCTTAGGATTTATGAATGGAAACCCACAATTAGAGGGCTGAACATTTAGTGCAGTAATGGAATGATCCCATGATAGGCTTTTAATTCAAGCTCTCGGCTCAAATTTGTATATATAGAGAGAGAGAGAGAGCCCTGATCTATTATGCACTTGAGGAATTCAAGGCTAGGGGATTTTTGAATGGAATGATTATTACTCTCCCGTCAACTGCTGTTCTTGTTGAAATTCCTGCAGGGGACAGGAGTGAAGAGGGAAAAGTGGGACAGATTATTTACAGGTTTTATGTATCTGCAATAAAATAAAAAAAAAAGTGTATTAAGATTTCAAATAATTATGGGAGTTTATGGAAGCTGACGCTGAAGACACAATGGTAGTCATTGATTAATTGTCAGGTACATAATTTTGTCCCATTTATAATAGGCCTACCATCTCTGCATGCCTGACGGCCGAAGATATACGATGCTCTGCGGAATCGGAACAGTCTTCAATCAGCGCACTTTCGTCTGTGATCATTGGTACAATTACCCTTGTGCCAAGGCGGAATCTGACTACCAACTCAACAACGATTTGTGGGAGCATGTCTTACTTCCTGACTCTGATGGTGTTAGAAAGTCTCGCGTTCCGAAGTCCCAACTGACCGAGTATGATGAGGAGGACTAAAAAAAGCGTTCGGAACTTATTCCAAGTTTCATAGCCTCCGTCCCTTCCCAATTCCACATCAGTCCTCTCCACAAGCATCGTACACATTAACTTTTTCCTAGTTATATTTAATAACAGCAAAATTCAAAAGAAATTATTTTTATACCTATGTACACGTCTCTGGAAATATAACATATATATATTGAGGTTACTTACTATACTATCTAACACTCATGTGAATAAAACCATGTCAAATGGAAAAAAAACTCCTGATTTCATCATCTCAATTCCCCTTGGAACAATGTTGTTTCAGATCAGGCTACTGTGAACTCTTCAAGTGAATGACCTTAAGGGATTCTAATCAGTTCACCAGGAAGAGCTTTGAAGAAACTATAAAAAAAACCCTGAATGTTAATACTTCAGTTCGTGAGAAAATCAGTTTTTACTTTCAGGCTTCTAAAACACTCCCTCCTCACCTTATAACACATTTCCCCTCAAAGTTTATATATAGAGTGAACTCTTGCTATATAAATAGACCCTGCTCTAAAAACATTTTCTCTCTTTATGCTCCTACTATAATTATTTCGAATCTTTAGTATTTCTGTATATATTAGAACAAGTCCGGGTTTACCACGATCCTATTTTTCTTCTCGGAATGTTGCGAAACCTATATCACATTTCAAGAGATACATCATGAAGCTTTCAGTGGGTCTGTTATATAGAGATTTCCCTGTAGAGCAAAAGTATATAATTGCTCAGAATCAACCATCTTTTATTTCTGGCTAATGATATTTGCTAATTTCCCCCTTTGGTAAATACTTCAAGTGAAGAACTGTCTATAGGAACTAACGAACTTCATTCAATGCACTGATAAAATCCGGGATGAAGCACAAGTTGTGTACTCCCTTAACTTCCGTTTCTAATTACTGCAACAGCCTTAATAACCTCAATATTATGAAAAACTGAAAGTAACGTCTAAATCTAACAATATTATTTTTAGTATCTACTCCTTCCCTACGGCCCCGACGAGCTCCCAAGGATACGCTTAGACAGAGTACCAGTTGAGCAATGAACTCTAAAGTGCTCAAATATGAACTCACACTTTTTACTTATATGGAGCTATTTTTACAGGATTCATATAATTTATATTAAAAATAAGGTTGTAATGTCATTTATAGTTATATATAATTTAGATAGTTCAGAGGAATTCTCAAGTAATATATTTATTATCAAAACCCAAATTGAAGGATTCCACAATATATAGCACTCTTTTTTTTACCAGGACATTATCTCCTCATTGTTTTTCCCTCCTGTACCTAATAGCTCTTGACAAAACCAAGGGATACATGCATGGGAGCTTACAAAATTAATTACTTGATTTTGACTCTCCTGTGCGTGTACATATGCATATGTAGGTCTTGGCTCCGCGTAAAAAAATCCCAAGTGTGAGTAGATATAGTATACTGCAGCTACTAAAGAAACCGCAATATCGACATTATCTTACAGAAAGATTGAAATCAATGCAATGCCACAACGACTGACTGTACCTTTCGCCTCTGACGGGAGCAAAGAAACCAAACGACACCATTATCCCAATTTAATAGTGAAGCGATCCCAATCATTTACAACTTGTAGATACTAAACCATCGTACAGGTCAATAAATGTTCAAACCGTTTGATTCACACCATATCCTACTTTATAATTTAATTTAATTCTGACAGTGGTTACGACTCTCAAAGGACGCTTTTGAGTCTGTTTTGTGGGATTAAGTACCGTCGACCACCTTTTAAATTTACGGTACTCTTGGAGCTCTAAGGTAGTTCCTTCCCTCAGATCGTTCCGTTTAAAAATTATTAGAGGAGGAAGTATCTAAAGTAGTACAGGATATTGGGATAGTCTGATTCTGTGGGAAGGATAGGAGCCCTGCTCTGATTTTACTTCAGTGACTTGAGAAATGTAAATTGACCCAAGAAATTAATTTGATGATGTACCCCTACATCTGTCAACTGTACAAAATTAAAGTTATTCTGAAGAGTTGTAAATACAAAAGGGAGAGACAGGATTACGTAACGTTGTATTGTATATCTGAATATAAAAATGTTTACTACTTTATACTAATACCGGCCAAGCCGTTAGCAAAGCTAATTAGGAATAGTTAGTACAGAGCCAGACGAGTTTCACAATAATTCAATCACCACCTTACGTTCATTTTTTTATGTTGTCTCTATACATAGATATATCATACGTATGTTGATACACTAGCAGATGCTTTGAAAGCAGGTCATTTTTTATAGGACTTGAAGGAATAGGACAGGAAAGATTTGGAGTGTCCTTGCCTCCTAATCACTGACTTCCATGCAAGTCACAATTCCCATCCGGGTCCATGAAAAATAATGATGAACAATGGAGAAGATGATTGATGAATAGAATAGGTATTAGAAAAGGTATATAGCAAGACAATGGAATATGGAATGTAACATTTTCCCACCCTCCTCAATCCAATAGTTTATAGTTAGCATTTTGCATACTTGCTGCTCTACTGTATGTCCCTGTACTTACTCACATATGTATATATCTATAGTTATGTACATGCATGCCCACAGCACAATGTACAATATTGGAGGTGTCTACCTATAGATAGGGAAACCAAGCCTTTGGCTTCCATATTAAGTCCATATGAAATGTACAGAACCGTTTGTAAATAATTGACAAGGTAAACTTGAACTTGTGGGTTGGAATGGCTCTGCATTTTTTAATGGGAACTGAATGTGAAGTAAATGAAACGCATAATGTATGTACACTTTAGAAATCCCCTTTTGTAAGTTGATTATCACGCGGAGTTTGCTACCCATGCTTCGTTAACCAAGAATATTAGGTATCAATAAAGACACAAAGCCAGATCTTTTCCAAGTAGTTTTACAATATTATTGTCTTCTACAACATTTCATCCTGTTAACTTTCTGTCTCCAATTATTATATAGTTTGTTTCACTAGTAGTCCTATCACAATAAGATAAGGAATCCCATCCTCAGGAGAGCACCAGCCACAGCCTCTACAGCTTTACCTCTCGTCACAAATATACAGACTGCATACCGAGTCATATCAACCCCCACCCTATCCGTTCCTAACAGAATTGAGCCAACGTGATAGTAAAACAACCAGAAAAAAATGAAAAGCTGCCGGACAGCCCATCATCACCAATAAAATAATACAGTAATGTTTCCAGATTGTTCCTCAAAATCCACTCCTGTGACTCCCCAAGAACCCAAGGTAGCACAACTGAGGGAATTTTTACTCGCACGATAAAGAACTTCTCCTGAAATCAATGACTAAAAATAAGGAACAAAACCAGCAAGGATTTCATCACTTATGCATCATCATCTATGTACATACATACATCCACCACAGAGAAAAAATCCCCTCGAACCTTCCCTCCCAACGTCACATAATTTAAGTACTTAAAGAGAGGTGATTCGAATTTAAAAGCACATACAAAAATATCACATAAAAATGGTAAAAAATTCATAAAATATTACGAAACTGTAGGAGTCCATCCTGATATCCATTACAAGGTATATCATTGGGAGGCTAAGTTGCAAAAAGGGTTAATTTCCTATGCTAATAGGTCTTTCCATTCGGAGGCTACATATACCTTCTTCTCGTACAAGTCATATGGCACATATAAGTAATAAAGGAGCACAAACAAGTAGCAGTCCCAACTTTACATTTTGACTCGTATAATGTGAATATATTATGATTGAAAGACCATATGCTATTATGGGGGAGCTATATATGCTGAAGGTGTGGATATATGTAGTGTCCATTTGAATGCTACAGGACTCAATGGGACAGATAAAACTTGATGGAGCTATACGCGTCCTCATTGTCTCGACACTTTGCAATTTGTAACGCTAAATACTAACTAACTACACATTCTCTTTCGCATGTATAAGTGCAGGACTGAGTTACAGCAATCCCTCAGAAAATTAATGGGTAAAAAGCCTCTTACTCTTAAACTAATCCTTGTCTCACTGGGCTCGGAGTGAGCCCCACACGTACTCCATGTTTACTACGAACAGGGCTCATAATTATTAAACATATGTGGACAGAGAATCTAGGAGGAACAATCAATTTACATTTATTACGCCTAAAATTCCATATTAATAAAGGGAAAAAATTCGTGGCTTAAAACCTCTCGCATTAATTCCATTGATTGGTTCAGCATCATTTGGGAGAGATAAGTATGTCCGTTCCTTTTCCTTCCCGTAGACTCCAATACTAGTAGCTCGTGCAAGTGAAACTTTTCCCATTAGTTCAAGAACTCAAAGCTTACAATTACTTAGATATGGGCTCCTTTAATTCAACCGTTCAGCCCACACAATATATAAACCCAGAAGTTTAATTGAAAACAATTATAAATTCTATGTGCGAGACCTTCATTGGAGTCACACGAACAATCTGAGCTTGTACTTTTCTTCCTTCAAAATTCCAATCTATAAAGACAATAGGACTTGGTCCTTGCGGAAATTCCCTCGGTTGATTCACTTCTCTGAGAGTCATTCTACATATAAGCCTTCAATTCTATGAACCAGGATTTTACAAAATTTCTCCCTTGCAATATAGTCAGTATTGATGACTCCTCACATTTTTTAAATGGACATGTCGAACTTGAAACGGTAAAAATCCAGGGGGGCTTTTTTAATGGAATCCAGGAAAAATGAGGAACAGCCTTGATGCAACAATGCAAGAAGAATTTCTATCTCATCACTTTCCCAGATGAGGACAGTAAATGTCAAAAATGTCATTCCGACGGTCATTTAACTCTCCGCTAAATTACGACAGAATGGTCACACATCGTTATAGCCGGTGTTTAGCTATAAATTCCATTGTTTGTATGTTGTGTCGATGTTGACAGGAATTGTAAACATGTGGTATTGATTGATCACCAGCCCCCTGTACACACACAGAGACAGAGAGTTACCTTCAACAAGAACTATTTCCCATTTAGATAAAGAGAAAAAAACGTGCTCAACTTTTGCAGCCAAAAACATGCTCAAAAATGACACGTTCCTTCATGAAGAAATGCATAGTATATATATGCTCATCGCTGAGATGTGTACTCTGACAGTACAAGTCTACAGGAATGAGAACTAGAAATCTAAGAGTAAACATTGTCATACCTTGAGCTTTTGCATAATTTCAATTTGGGTCTTCAAGTATATAGGAGAGTATATATTGTAGGGATATCATGAACTAAACCAATGTTCTCAAGTCAATACATTCTTTATTGTATCGTAAGTTATTTGTCCTCTACGGTTGAACACGTGCAATTGTGTAATACACGGTAACAACGCTTCAAGTCTGACTTGTTCTACAGCTTTGTCTCCATCTCTCTCTCTCTCTCTCTCTCACTCTCTACATTCTGGTATATGTGATGTAGGAGGTTGCAAAAGCTTTTAGCGATTAGGGATACTTTTGGTTTTAGTATAATCTGAACAGTACACCCTTCCTCCCGTGAAATAATATGTGGAAGGATTGTCGGTTCAAATATCAGCCCTTCTTTTAGATACTTTCCATAAATCCTTACCCTTCAGTTCAGTTCAGTGTACAAATATCTATTATACGGTTCAGGTAATCTCTACAGGTTTTATTGCTCGGCTTCTCACCTATATCACAATATACCTTGTTAGCATAACTTTCTAGCCTTAACACATGGATTCCGATTGAAAGTGTTGTTTCAATCATTCTAGAGTTGTCCATTAGAAATCCCCATGCCTTGAGTGCCTTGAATGAAACTTTCCAGTTCCAGACGGTATTCAAATGAGATAAACAAGTCAACCTTTCAAGGACCTTCTAAATCTATGTAGGAACAGAAAACTTGCATATTTTTTGGCCTTCGAGTTGCTCAATTTTTCAAAAAAAAAAAATATAAAATAAATTATATATAGATACAGTGGACTCTTGCTATGAGGGCTTCCCTACTGACAAAAATCCTAGTGTAAAAGTAATCTGGGTCTCTACAGGGACAAAACTATATTTGGACATATTCACACGTTTACCTCAATGTTAAGTTGTCTGGTTAGAAATAGCAGGGGGCTTGTACATCAAAAATTTTGCTGATTTTACAGATGCTCTTGTAGCAAGAGTGCACTCTACTAAGTGCTAAGAAGGCTACAGGATTACCTCAAAACTTTGGCTGTTGGAGTGAGATGCTATATTAGAGGGATCAAGTAACGGGGGAAACTGTTAATGAGTATACATATGTGGAAATAAATTAAAATGACTAAATATTTTGACCTCTATGGCGAAAATGTTCTTTTAAGGGGGTCCCCTGTGGTGAGAGTTCCCTGCAGCTTGAGGATGTATGAAGGAATTTGGGGAATATTGTGGTAGTTAATTTTTAAAAAACTAATTAGCACCGACGGCCAAAATTGGGGTAATTATTGCTATATACTTACTTACACCTTCATTTTGTGACTCTGAGATGATCACAAGTTGGAGAACAAAGTACCTTTAGAATGGCTCCTTTGTCATGCTGTAGATAGAGTTTCCATTGTAGGAGTCCTTGTGTGAGTGAGGAAAATGAAATGATTAAAAAATATTCAAGACATGCATAGCCCACTATATAGAGTTTTTTTTTTTAAATGGCCAACACATTTGGATTTCCCCTACATTTCAGGACTCTGTGGATATATATACTTAGAGGTGTTGAACTGTAAACCTCATTCAATAGCAATTTTGTGGTGAATTTGATTTTTGTCTTTGGACCCAATCAAGGATGTGGCTTCCGAGGAGGTGAGAGAATCAACCCAAGGAGTGGCATTGTGAATCCACAGTGCACCTGCATTAAGTCAATAGTGACGGAGCCTCAGCAGGGGTGGCAATTTTTCTCGTTGAAAAAAAAAAATTAAAAGGACCAAAAAATTTAGGACAGGTGAGCAAAATATGAATATGGTGGTATGAGACAATGTACAGTGTGATAGGACTTTTATGTTTGGGAAAAAAATGCGGCATACTGCATTGCATTGGTTTGAAAATGATTTTAATTTTCCTGGGTAGTATCTACTACAGTATTAGGAGCAGATAGTTAAATGTCCTTATTATGAACACCTTTATTGTTGGGGAGTACATGTGTGTGTGTATGAGTATCTACATACATATGCATGCTCAGAAGACGTTATGTCAAGTCCAGCTCTACTTGCAAGGGCTGTGCCGGGGTGCACACAGCTACATATATACAGTAAAAGGAGAGTAAATGGCAAGTGAGCTGTGAATTGAGAAGACCACACCATAATGGTAAAACATATAGTAACACCATACAGAAAATTCTTTGAGGGAAAGGGAAAGGGTGGTTTGCCAAGGTAAGCAACCAGAAGGAATGAGAAGCAGAATCTCACAATTCACTTAGTTATTGCCACGTTATACCTGCACAAACACTCACACTCACAGAGAGACAAACACACACACACACACGAAAAGTGCTCTACGGTAAAATAGACTAGAATTCCCTTCGAATGTAACTTTGAAGAAATCTTCAACTCTTGAAAAAGGAGTCCACATTATACTGCAGTCAAGTGTGCAAGAGATAACAACTATAGTTGGAAAAAAAATATATATTTTCTAAGCTTCATTCTACCGTTGAATACTTCACACTCAAAAACCTACCACGACACATAGGCTTGCTAATAAATCACTGGTTTTTATAGTGCGCTCGGTGTGCATTTGAAATCCTAAAATTTTTTTTGTACATTTTAAATATTACACAAACCAAAAAATATATATATATATGCTCTACCGCTAAAGTATCTACATCAACCTGCGGGATTTGAGCATTACTTTGTAATTATAATAAGTATCATTGGTAGGTTGTTACTATCCTCGTGTGCAGAATTCCCAACTAAGGGAGTCTCTCTCCATTTTAATCAGTGAAGTGTGTGCTTTCGTGGAAGTATCATTCTTTTTGAGGCAGTGAGATTACCATTTCGGAATCCATCTGCAAGGGAACGTATTCCCAATGTGCAACTCATGTTTGTGAAACAGCATGTGAAGGAACAGACCAGCAGTCGGATTCTCCGGAATAGTATCAATTGATTTTTATAGCGGCTACAAGCGGTAAGTACCAACTCTCAAAAAAGTCAGGAGGACCCAGCCCTCTAATGTTTCAGAATTATATTATAATATTAAAAGCCAAACCTAAAGGGTTGCTCAATTAAATTTTAAAATTTGAATCATAATTTTTAAGGGTGTTTTTTTTTTGTGGGGAAGATGATTTCCAAATATATTCTCTCAACATATGTCCCTTTAAGTATATGGTGATACTGCCACAGGTGTCAATTACTTCAGATCCATTGCTCGAGAACTGCTTCGTTAATGTAAATTAATTAAATGGGGGTACATACGTGTAAGTCAAGTATGTACAGACCTGTTGTTAGACACAGCGTCGGCGTACGTCACACCAGTCTATATTTACATATGTAGTGGACTTGTAAAATGTAAAATTCTCAATTATGACTGTTACAGGTCCATTATTAAGCTCTTGTAGTTGAAGGAATGTTTGTTACTCCTCCAATTGCACACATATGCAAATCACAAAACAGAATCTGAATGAAGATTAGGATTAGTCATATTTTCATCTTCTATTGCTCAATAAGAATAATGCCGTAAATAATAATGTACCTCAATAACATTTCCGAGCCATATACATATACAATTTTCTTAGGTGAAGCATACACACACAAAACACACACACACACACACACTCACACTCACATGGACAATTGTGAGTGCAAATGAAATTCTCTGTCATTACGTAGGAAGGAACTGAAGGAAGTGTACCATTAGCTTGTCCTCACATGTATGCTTCTCCCATGCCCTCACATTATCAGGATGGTTATTGTCTGCATTTAAAAAATCCTGATGCATAATGTAATTACTGAGAGTGTGGAGTGGTCACAATGCACTAAAATTCTGAATTCAAATTAATTGGCCCGTTTTCTCATCCCAAGTTTGGACTTGGAATGGCTGTCGTCATTGTACAATTCACATATAGGCTGTGACAGAGTTACCACATTCCCATGTGCGTCCATCATACCACAACACAGAGAGAGAGAGAGAGACTCATTGTTGCTCCATAAGACACGGAAATATCAGTTCAAATTGGAAATGCACACAGATGTTATTACCAGGGCAATTATTGACAATGTGTCCAATCAGAGTGCTAATGTAATAAGTAAAGTTTCTAGATATTTACAAGGATGTGTTGAAATCCCTTGTACATTGAAATGCATTGTACTCAGTGCACTGTTCAATTTACTTTTTTAGTAGCGTACGTGTGCGTACATAATGCTATGATCTACATGTCCTGCTCAGAAATTCATGTCTCCTTCAGTTTGGGCCGAAAATCTAATTTATCAATGTTGGTCAAGACGCATAATACAATGGCTGTACATAGTTCTCCACTACGGGAAAAAATAAGCCATATTGGTGAAACAGGAATTATTGTCGCATTGAAACAATAATGAAATAAATGAGGAAATCATTCCAGAGAGAAAAGCCTTGGTAATGTGTTACTTCATTAGTAAATCGTAGTAAAATTCCCTCAGACGTCATTCCCTCAGCATTTCCTATAGGGTTGTAAGTTTCCCGAGGAAAAATTAATTAATGGCAGGATATATGTAGCATCTGTTGAGAAGAGATGTTGCCGAGAATTGTTATATTAGAGATCTCAAATAGGGATTTGGAAGGAAACCACATGGCCATATGCAAAAATGCCTGAGAGGTATCTATACTTATATATATGGACGGGAGAGGAAAAATAAAAAGAGAGGATTACGGCTTGAACACGCTGCAATAGATATACATTATCATGTGTAACATGAAATATAGGTATAGTATAAAACTAAAGTAGTTTAATCTGCTTGAGACTTTGAGAGCAAAACTTTCTCCTGTCATGAGCTTATAGAGAACAAAACAAACCACGCGCAAAATGCCATCGTCAGGTCTCACTCCTCAGAATTAGAAATATATGTAACAGCCACCAAACTCAAAACCCAAATCAGTTCCCTTCCCCAGTCTCACAGTATTTGTCTGTAACGTACACACAACACCAACACAGGGTTGACTATCTCAAGTCAAAACTCTATCTTGACAGATGATCAGCTTAAATCATCCTCTAAACTGTTCACATAGGGGTAGAGCCAGAGGTTTACACGGACTTAGCCCCTGTGAACAGTTACAAGTTACAAGGCATTACAGAGTCTCAGGAGCTTGTACAAGTAAATTGTATTAAAGTGCTATTAATTAAAACCTGGGGAGGTAGGGAAAAGTTTCAGCAATAACAATATAGATAAGGAGATCCCTTCAAAAAAAATTACAAGTTAGCAGGAGAAATATTAGGTGAGTTATTTACGAGGAAATTTCTTTTTCCCTCCCAAGTCCTCCATGTTACACTTCCCTTCAGTGGCATGAAGATGAGTAGGAGATATTTGTTCTGGGTATTTACCGTTTGAATTAATCTCTCTCCTAAAGCAATGCCTTCCTATCGTATCTTTTATTTGTTCCCATGAGGAATCATTAGCACTGAAGATGCTCGGGATGCTATCTTTACAATAAGGCTCATCGAAAAGGAATAGTTTTACTTTTACTATAAATAGCACTGTCAGTACAGTTCTCATTGTCTTCTGGGACAGTGGCAAGGTGTAACGGCAACATGGACAAGGTGTAACTCGGACGAGAATTCAATGTTATGGTTACCCCCATAGCCTTCTCCAAATATGCTCTTGACCAGAACAGACCAGACACTTGTGTAGAAAAGGAGATGATAGGGACGATATGTTCATTTTTTTCCCCCGCAACCAAAGCGAAACCAAAAGTTGCTTCTCAAAAACACAAGAGGCAAGGGATTTGTCTTCATTACACTCTGTCAAACTTTACTCCTGTTACGTGCATGTTACCAGAGGTACTAGTAGTATCTAAGTCGTATGGATTCAAGCAATACTTTACTCATACTAGTTCCTCTATAATATATATGAGAATCCACTGCAATGTGCACTAATGCCAAAAAATTGGCTAACCATGGTTAATGCTCACGAGTACGATCCTCGTAAGCTGCATATATACATTTACTATGAGATACTTGGAGAGAGAGAGAGAGACAGAGAGAGAGAGAGAGATACAGCCATGACTATCACTACTTCTCCGGTTGAATCGACATGACCGACCCAAATACTCATTGTCATAGAACAGAAACTAAACTTACCTATTAATTACTCCTGTTGGTTACTGTGCTCCTGGGTAGCTCGACAACAATATTACTTTAAATACACATTATCGCTGCTCAGCTCTAAAAATCTCAGATTGATGATGATACAGTACTCTTCTTGTTCTTACAGTATTTTATTTTTTTTCGTGGAAGTATTTACAACCTAACAATCAGGTATGACGGGCTCAGAGCATGAGATCAGATATGTATACTAACTATACAGTTTACTCTCGCTACCCATGGCACCTCCTCATCATTTCTCATAGGAATATTTTCTCCATAGGGGACAGAAATATTGGACACAGTCCCATTAGCCACAATGGTAACTTTTCCTTCGTAGAGGAGCATATTGCCACTGAACAAGTCGACTCCGTTAGCTTCCCGAGTGTTCTCGTACATAGAGAGTGGACTGTAGTTAGTACCTATGTATGTATGTGTACATAGATATCTGTACTTACGTATGTGCATAGCTAACAGTTGGTGTAAACTTGTACAACACCAAAAGTAATTATGATTACCATTCATGCCCCCATACATAGATGGATATGAGATATGTACATGCTGGACTGTACTATTTCCAACAGCAGCTCGGTAATATATAGCCACCTCAGGAGCCTACTTTATGCATTTGAACAACCTTAATAGGTAATAGCCGTAGAGCATACACGTTAAATAGCTGTTGTTGTGGGGCTGTCCAAGAATCAAAGCATCCCAGGAGGAGTGAAGTAGTTGTTTCACAAGTAACAAAAAAAAAAGCAAAACAAAACAAAAATTACTACGAAATTCAACCCTAATCATACACTTTCAACATTATTGATTGCCCTTTGTAAATAGCAATCAGAGATTATTATTAATATTTTCATTACTATCCTACCACCTTCAGACGTCCGCATCTTTGAGGTACCATAAGGGATTGCTCCGTCCCAAATTAAGCACGTAAGTGTCCTCTTGCAAAGCATTACATTCCTGTGGATTACTCGACCCAAGATCTGAATAACTCATTATGTGATTACGATTCTAATTGGGAACTCACGCTCGGTAATGAATGCATTATTTGTAAACGATTATTTTTTTTAAAGGCGGACAGAACTCAAAGTACATATGCGCAGGTAGAAGACAGACGGACTTCAACGCTCTTGAGAACAGAATTTCAATTTGAGTAGATTTCAAATCGTAATTTGTGCTGGATGAGGAATCCCCAATTTGTAATGTATGCAAGAGGACTTTAAAATAATAAAAAGGCCACGGCGTGACTGTATAAAACTATGACTAATAAAATTAAGGGTAATTAACTGAAGGTAAACCAATCGCACAGGTTTGATTTTAAGGAAAGTTGCTATTTTTCATACCCCTCTCTGTATTTAAACGATCGTCGTATGATGTGCAATAAGAAAGTGAATCCTCAAACTAAGGATTTTAAGGGTAACGATAGATGCATACAGGAATTTTCTTCACATCATTAAATGAAAATGAAAGTGACGTTTCGTCCACCCGGATTTAAATAAAGACCTTTTCACCTTTTTCTGGATAAGCTCAAGTTTTATAGATAAGCTACCTGTAGATGAGTACACATATGTAGATACTTTCCGTTTCGTACTTATATATATTTCAATGTCACTCAAATGTATATTTGTAAAAATAACTAAGAAAAGGATACAACTTTCAATAGGGACTGAAATAACGAAGGGGAAGGTTTCAATGAGAAAAGGTATCTATAATATCTATATCTCTCACGGCTACTCTCAGTACAGTAGATATATGTAAATGGTACAAACCGAAGAGAATCCTGAAGCAGAGAGATGCCATTAAGATTGAGTTCATATAGTCCTGGCTCAGCAGATACAACACTTGTGTCCATAGAAATAAAAATAACAATATCTCACCAGAACGGATTTCTAATGGGGAGCATGTGTTGATAGAATGGAAGTAAAAGTGACTTGGAATGGGCATTTCCTGCGGTGTAAATTTTTGAAATTACGTCTGAAATTGCAGTACTTTACATAACTTAGGTACGTGATGTGAGTTTTTCGCATTTCCTGCCGCCTGAGAAGTCATAGGTTCAGAGTAATTTGTGGCTACATGGTAAGTGAGAAAAAGGAAACTCCAGTTGATTCCCCATGTCAAATAGAATCTCGAAAAGATGTTGATGCTCACATTAGTGATTACATGTTAAGTCGGAGCCCAGCACAAATATCGTATGTAGTCAGGAGTGAGTGTAGTCAGGGCGTAATAACCACAATAACAGCAGGCTGATTACATGATATTTCATGACATATCAAAATATATAGATTTAATTCTTCGACAACACTGATCTCTTCGTGCAAAGATTGTGTGTGTGTGTGTGTGTGTGTGTGTGTGTGTGTCTACACAAAGTAGAGCATGGACGTAAAGTATGATGACAGTTTACACGGGGGAAAAAAACTCAATTATAATAGCAACGAGGTAGTTGTTGAGGAGACGTGCTATAAACCTGTAAGGATAGATACATAACCCCGTGTATGAATAATAATAAGCTCAAGGAGTCCACTATGATACAAATGAATGGTGCTACACTTAAAAATGATTAAGTCAGTAGTTACTAGTTACCCATAGCCAGGTTACGTGGACGTCTATCCATCTAACAATCCGTAGCAAAAACAATTTAAATGTAACTTTCGCTCCCTCTGTATACACCGTCCAACTCATGTACAAACAAACCAGTAATAATTGTGTATCTAGTATATCTGGGTGTATTGTCGATCCGTACAAACCACATTTTAAATATAAACTGCCATCACATAAACAATATATGTACACGTGCCTCAGTCCCGAATACATACTCGAACGCATATAGGTACAGTATATACATACAGTATCAACACGCATGTGAGGAATATCTGATCATTTATGAGCGTTTCATTTTCCTCCACACAATCATTTTTCCCAGCATTGTGAGCAAAACTATCACAACAATGCTCGGCAGGCAGGCCCCTATTGCATTTACAACACCAGCGAAATCTTACCAAAGAAACAACAACATCCCAAATGTCAACCATCCCATTAGCAAATATGCTGGAAAGAAGAATGAACTCAACGATGTAACAGTGGCGGCTGCTCCGGGGCCCTACAAGAATACATAGCACCCATCAAGAGGAATTATCTTGATGTTCTCTGCATTTACTATGTACCTAATATAATTACATAGATATACATATGACATCTCATTGGGAAATTAGTATGCTGACAATGAAAAATCCTATGGCCGGTATCCTCACGAACCTGAGCATCTCTCCCAATTTCCAAGCTATCCCATCAACCTATTCTTATTAATTGAATTCACGAGGAACATTATACACATGTAGTGAGCGATAGGGAGACAATATAAATTATCACTCCGATAGTAGTAGTTCTCTGATAAATGACCAGACTGTGTAGTAAAAGTGTATGGGGTGGACTGCATATGGGTAATTACGTCTCTGTAATGTGTTGGGAGCTTCAGTGAGAAGTCAACAAAATGCAGGTAGAGACTAGAATTGATGATAAAATGTATACTTGTTCTTGTCTTCAGATTGCCTTGCCTTGGAAGGACTAGCAAACGATGGTGCTTCGGCTACCCTTTGTCTCAGCGCTTTGGGTTCCCTTGACGCTCTTATTGTGTAAGTTTAAAATAAATTTTAAAGGAGTATCCATTAGTGTTTAGAATATATGACCCATGTCCTATATATTCCTCCTCACCTGACTCCAATAAGAATCTTGTTTCTCCCCGAAAAGAAAGAACATAGAGTAATGCTAAGAGAGTGCAAAAAAAATCCTCATGCTTTATAATATACAGCAATAGTGTAGTAGAACATTCAACAGCATATGTAACATAAATACATAACCCTCATCTCTGCAAATAATAAAAGTTGCAGCAACAATTAAATACCATTACCGACTCAAGTATTCTACAGTATACATAGATTGGAGTGGCAGTGATACACATATGTGCTCATGCTAAATTATTTAACAATTTAAAAAGTGAATGGTGTGGTTTCATTGCAGAAATGCTCAATATCTCATGTATGATTATGCATTTTTCCCGTCCAATTTCATAGTTCAGTAGGGACATGTCCAACTGACACGATCCTCCCCATCGGCTCCTAATAACCAAGTGCTGTTGTGTACATGTACTTGGACTGGTCCTCACAATTGTACACACTACACAGTCCATGCTCTTTGTTTGAGCAACAAGTGAGAACGGAGCAAGTCATATGTTTGCATTTATTTATTAGGAAGGAACGCCCAGTCAAACAACTTTTAATCATTCAAGAACTTGAGAGTTTATGAATGACAGTAAGAGTACTCTCTTGATTGGGATTCTATGTTCCAAATTCGACATACATCTCATTCCCAATTAATAGGAAAATTTAAGAAAATATATAAACGAAATATTTCCCTCCAGTAGAGAACGAAGTCAAGTCAAATTTCTTTTTTAAAACAGGACCGCAGCTTTAGAATGTAGATACGGAAGGCATTAAATTGTAATAATTATTGATTAGGTTCAAAAGCCCGAAGCCTCGTACATACATATGTATAATTATCTATGCTTCCTATAGGGAATTAAAATCTGTTCAGACTTGTTATACAAAAACAGGTTGGGATGACTGTCCTTGTGGCTACTTCCTCACGGATTAAAATTAGATAGGTCAATTTACAAATGGATTATTTTGCAATCATTCCAACTATGTCCTATGGCTGGCTTCCTCTTCTGGGACTCGTAGATCGTAGATAGGATCATTCATTGGAATTTAACACGGAGTTCCGCTTCTCAGGCTCATCACAATAATGAATTAATTACGCCTAGATCCAATTAGGAAGGCTGAAGCCTGTTGAGGCTAGCTGATGCGGCCCAGAGTTTCCCATATCAGGAGCCAAAAAAGGCGACAAGGGTGGTCAACTGACAGGAAATTATTGGGAGTAGGAAAGATTTTGAATGGTTGTTATTAAAATGGAGGAACATCATATAATTTCTAAATGACTCTTCCCCTCCAAGAAATGATTAGCCATTCTGTTAGTTTTCTGTGAGGTGAGTCGCTCTCGTTGAAATCAAGATTATTGTTGGATTCGAACCAACCACGATTTTATTTGTCCCTTGTGGATAATCCATTTCATTTATGTAACGGAACAATGTGAGGGGGAATCACACCGCCTCAGTTTGGGTGTACATAAGAGTCAAATGAACTACATGTGACATACAGAAGGGCGTCTCAACCCTTTCGTTTGTTACACTTAAATGAGAAACTAACTTTCGTCTCTCTCTCTCTCTCTCTCTCTCCAAACCAATGGATCTTTTCAAAGAGGAAAAAAGATACACTTCCTGCACTGCTCCCAGCAATACTAAAGTGTAGCGGATCATATTAACAAGTTTGGAGACCCAGAGAGTAAATGTGACACTAAAAAGAATAGCACTTGGAAATGTAACAATACCTTTGGACTAATTTTGAACATCATACGTTCAAACAGATTTTTATTTTATACCAAAAGAAGATCAGTTTGTCATAAACCAGTTCATAAATCAATTTGGGAAGAAATTCAAGTAACCGGAGAGGGGCATATATCTACATATGTCTAGTATGACTGCATATGTTTTATTAATTTACGAGGATCCTCACGTATTGCAAAGGTTTGTATGGGCTCCGTGAGGCTCCAACAAAACATTCAAATAAGAAATACTTATATTTTTTTTTGCATACATTCAGCTCACGCGTACGATTCAATAACCTTTGAGAGAATACAGTTGTAGAAATTATAATAATAAATAAGCCATCTCTCTCTCTCTTTGATACACGGCAGGATGAGCTGGGTTCCCCAAGACTTTCGTGATAATTCAAGCAAAGACTACTGCTGATGTGACTATGTCTGTGTGTCAATCCACCGTATCTTGAAATTGTCCTCGAAATTAGTATCCTCAGTCAGCTCTAGCAATTTTCTGCTCACATCATAGGAAAAGTAGGGGTTTATATGTTTATAGCTCCGCAGTCGCTCTTCCCTCCCAGACAAAAAAAGGTACACGTGTAATAAGATACACAATACAATGTCAAATTATCCGTCTGAGACCCATTCCAATGACATGACATATTGTAGTAATTTACTTCAATGTAAAATTATGAGAGCATTATTATATGACTTGAATTTTATTTTGGGGGGTTGCAAATTTAGAATTTTTTGGTTGTCAAATGTAATAACTTGTAATCCATCCTATTAGACTGGGATGGTGGACTCCGCGTAATTTCCCTATAAGATACAGATTTTACTCGTTAATTTGATCTGAGCACATTTGAGGAGCTTGTATATGCTGGGCTGAAAAATACTCTAGTTTTCAATTGTCGTTTCGTGCCGTCTCGTCTGACTTTCAAATCTCTCTAAACTTAAAGAGAGATAAAGTAGATACTTACCAGAGACGAGAGAACTTTTGAAAGATGTTGTTAGCTCTTTGCTGACGGCTTTTACCGACATGTGATTGATTGGCTAGATATTTCGTCAAACTAATTTGCTATATAAAAGATGATTGAATAACCTACGCCAAAAGCACCACTCACTCTCATTGCAAGTCACGACCACTTCAACAAATCCACTCATATGGCATATTGATTCTTCACATGTATTGACGAGAGTCGTAGTCTATGAGGTCCGATCTATGCACATATGTATGTCCCTGCCATAGAATAATATCTGAAGAACTGGACGTACACATTCACATATGTAGATACATACTTACGTACAATACTTTCCCATTGCAAAAGTGCAGTTGCATTTCTAATTTAAACTTAAGTCAAAGTAAGGATAATCTCATTCCATCCTCTCCCATCCATTCAATTGGAAATGTCAAAACTGCTGTGACCCCAACATGGGAAATTTATACACCCGAATATTTCATAAGACTTCAAAATGCAAACGAACTTTGCATCATTTGAGAGAGTTCTTTTTAAAATCATTATCATTAGACACAAATCAATAATAGTTTTTGATGTGAGACAGCTCAAAAGAAATGCAAAAAGAAAACCACAGAGTTAACATCAAAGTATTTTTTTTTTAAAGTCAAGATAACAATATCCCAGACTATTATTACTCCACGAGGTTGTTATCAGCACGGGCCCCCTCACATCCTATGGAAACACAGTTCTTGCCAAAGATATATACACGTAATTAAATGAAAATGTCCCATATGCCCTGTATCTATTACGTCTGCAAGAGGGGTTGGTGGCGCAAGAGCCGTTTCATATTGATGAGGACAAATATATTTACTATCTACAGGTATGTATTTTGTCCCAGTGAATGGGAAATTATACCTGGGCGTACGAAATGCTTGTACTATTTGCAATTTAAGCATAGAATTACAATTAAAGATAATACCAAGTTTGAATTTCAGACGTTATTGTTAGCTATTATCGGAAGCAGTTTGTAACCGTTGGTTGGCAATTTGATGGTTTGCTGAGCACTCTATATTGCACCCCTGTCAGCACTTGCTTATTATGCTGAACGATTTATTATTCCAGTAATGACATCATAAGTTTCTCATGTAATAGTATCCACCTACTTAGTAGTCAGTTCTCTCCCCTTAAGTAGCCGGGAGTAAATATAACCATGGGTTTGCTGCAATAGTTTTTAAAATTATTTCGAAATCCTTCCCTCAAGATGATTACCAAAATGGTAACTTATGATAGAGTGTAACTTTGAATTAGCAAGTATACTGTTAAGTTAGATCGTCGATCAGCATACTAGCTTATTACTTGGTTGATTTATGACACCAAATTCGATGAAGCCCTTTCCCATTACTTTTTTTTCTCTTGTCCTTGTTTTTCCACCTGCAGCAAAAACCTTTTGGACAGTGAATAATAATCCGGGTACTTTTTAAAAATAGAAATGCTCCTGAATGTCCTTGACATAAAATGAAAGGTAATTCAGGTACGGAGTGAGGGAGAAGCCGGCTTGAGGATTGTCCACGAGTCCGTCCCCCGTATATAAATATATATCTTACTCTAATATATCCAAAAACATGCCTAATATTCGAACAATGGGGAAACATGAGTGGCGTCAAAATATCACTCTCTCTGGTCGTCCGTCCAAAGGAAATCCAAAACTACTTATTTTCCTATTATAGCGTTCAACTTTCCTGCAGTTACAGAGCCGCTTCTCAAACTACTTAACTTTCCTTGGAAATTCACTTCCCTTTCAGTAGTCACTCCTGCCTTTTGATGCTACAGTTCCCTATGTACACAGTACCCCCTGTCAGGCTGTGCATACATCCATGACTTTATGACTACATAAGGGTATCTAGAGTAATGACCAAGTTGCGTATATTTTGAGGGAAAAGTGAAAAAAAAATTAATCCCTTGCCATGACATTATTTGAAGACATAATAAGCATCGCCCAGACATAGAACTTTATCTATATGCACGATTCTAGCGCCAAGAGTTTGATACAATGGACATATAAATACATTAGTTTCACATTTTTCTGATCCTCCTCCACTTTCCTACAGAGACCTGTCTATTTCCCATCAACATACATACATACAAACGGAGGTAGAAGAGACTGAGAATAAACAGAAATCATAATATGTCAGAGTATTGTAAATGGTGAAGTAGAAACTTAATGTTCCCACTTCACCGCCTCTGGCTACTCAGTTAAGTCAACATACATATTTGGCTTGAGGACTGTATCAAGTCTTTTAATACTCACCTGAAAATCCAAGAGCTAGAGCCGTTAATAGCACATGCTTCATTCCTACAGCTCAGACATTTACAATTATTATTACTGTGCAGTAAATCCCAATTGCACACTTAGCACCAGTTTGCTTCCTCTTTTATAGGATCTTGCTTCTCAGGATTATGGCAGTAGAGATGTATCTTTAGTTTTCAGAATGTAAATCTTCATATTAGTTTCCTTTGGATTAGGACTATTCATTTCGTTATAAAAACATATTGATATAAATATCCCTTGAAAAAATTCATCTAGGAAATTCATATTTTAATAATAAATTACAAAATGCTTGTTTATTTTGTACTTAAACATCCTCCAACTTGTCTCTTAAAAATTCAGAATTTACACCAAAAATCCAAGTTTGTATAATTCTGGTAGGTAGGGCAAAATCAACTGTATTGATGTATTCATGGAACCTATAATTTCAAGTTTGGATGTAGCGGCGAGGATTGTCTTTGTCAAATTAGATTTTTTTCCTTTGGAATTTATTCCCTTATTAGCATTCTGGTTCTAATATATGAAAGCTTTTAATTTATTTTTTACCGTACTTTGTAATTACGAGTATTTAAAAGTAAAAAGCACTGATCCAATAACTCAATAGAATTGCAATTGATTACAGTCCTTCCCGGTACCTTCAGTACAGAAACACCCTACCTCAAACGTATACAAAGTCACTCACTCAGGTGAATCTTAATAATGGAGGAAATTGATTGTGATCTCTGTTGTTGTTTTTATGTGTCTCTCTACTATGATCTCTGTAAGAGTGTGTGTGTGTGTGTGTGTGTGTGTCTCCCTCAAGAGGAAATAAATACTTGAGCCTTGTAGTAATTTATAATTTGAGTCAATGCATGCTGACTTGGAGCGTTCCGCTTCGCCCATTGATGGGCATGAAATGATCAGCAAAACATAAAGTCATTTTCATATTTAAATGTCTTCCTTCTCTCTTTTCCGCGTCCTAATTTTCACTGAAATCAGTTCAATTAATGATACCATCATAACATGATGAGAGTCATAAATGGAACATATAGAGTGGCTGTCTACATAGTGGGATATTTTTTTTAGCATGCACATCCCAGTGATCCCCTAGGAAAATAAATACTGAAGTTATTTCCATTTTTATATGTACATATTAGCTAAATAGCTCAGAGCTATAAGCTGTTCCTATTTATCCCAGAGGTGTGTTCAGAGTTGAAGTCCTTGGGAAATAAAAACCGCTGGAGACTGACTATATAGTGAGCTCTAATTAGGAAGGATAGCTCGCCCAGGGGTTACCTTTATTGATTTCCAGGTAGGAAAAATCCCTAATTAATATTCAGGTGGGATGATCAAGAATCTAAAAAAAGCCCAATCCAATATGCAAATCCAAGTCGGAATAAAAATACTTGAAGGCATTGAGAAATGGCAGGAACCGCGTGATAGGGATCTAAAGAGGGAAGACAATCCCAACTAAAAGTTATCATTATTCAAAATTAGATAAATAAAAATAAACAAGTCTGTCCACTGCCTGAGATCCTGAAATTACAAGCCTATTGTTTATATTCAGGAGTCACTTCACAAGAAAATCTTTCCTGCCCTTCAGGTTTCACACATGACCCCAAAACACTGAATGAATTGTGCAAACAAAAAAAACTAATTAAAAAGAAATGACAAATTCCATGTACATAATATTTAACCTGAATTGCAGTTGCGGCCAGCATTGGCATTAGTCAGACTGCTGATGACAGTGGAAACTCTGATGGAGCTAATGCGACATCGAAGTGGAATAAAACGGGGAACCCTCAAATTGATTACCTCACTGATCCAAATTTACCCCGGGAACTCAATGGATATAACCTCTCGGACTATCCCTTCTTCAATAGAGTCCCTACTAACATCTCTTTCAAATGTGACGGACTAAAGGATGGCTTCTACGCCAGCATAGAGCACAAATGCCAGGTAAAGATTTCCATCAAGTTGTCAGAGAGTAAACAGAATTTTTACATATGTATAGGAATGCATAACTACTTCAACATATGTGTGTGGCATAAATGTAAAATACTTTTTCCTGCATTTGGTAATACACAAGATTCGATAACAGGGGTAAGAGGGAACCTCCACTTAAAATTTTCATTTTCCTGTTTTCCCAATTGTGTTCTCACATTACAAAATATGATGGTAACTTTTTCACACAAACAAGTGTCACAAGTTGCATGAGCGTGCGTACAATACCAAACATGAGGAGGAAGAAAAAAAAATAAATTCAAACAACTGAACCAGGTCTCTGCTTGAGAGTTGCCTAAAAGGCACTCACTTAGTTTCCACGGCACAAGGACTTTGGAAGTTAACCTTCCATTTTAAATTGTCTCTCTCTCTCTCTCTCTCTCTCTCCACAAAACAATCCGAGTATTTCTCTGGGAGAATGGGTCAATAAATGCGGAAAACATTAGGGAATTCCAGGGGACATGCAACAGTGAAGACATTCAATGATGACAGAAAAGATAAATCAAATTTAAACTCTCAAATATTTCATGCTCTCAGGTGTGAAGTCCTCAGTTTTTTTATAAGGATTTCTAAAGCAGGCTTTGAAACTTTTAAACATTTGTATATTTTGATGAAGAAACAAAAAAATATTTAAAAGTCACATAGAATTCAATCCCTGAAGGCCGCACGCAATTGCTCAAGTCTCGCAAGGATACACACGAGAGTTTACAAGTATCAACGGAAGCTCTCTGTGTATTTAGGAATCTATGGGAGGTGACATTCATTAATTATAAATTGTAAAAAATCAATTTTCCAATGACTCGCCGTTGATACGATCTTACATTCTCAAGAATGTAAAAAGGGTAGCAAAGAGAATTTTATTAAAATAGGAGGAAAAAAAATTCGTACGGTCATTTGAATTTATGTAAGTCCATGGATATTATTTGTATTTTAATATGAAAAGTCATGAGGTATGATTATACAATGTAAGTCTGAATGAGCCAATCCGAAAGCAACAGGTATCAAGGCATCAAATGAGTATACTTACATAGATATAGACATGCTTTTAGAGCTTCTCCGCTCCTTAGATATATCTACATAATATGAAATCAAAGCGGCAGCCCAGAATGTATTCCCAATAGTGATTGATATCTTGCAAGAATGACAGATTTTTTTCCCCTCTCGCCTGACGTCTCGTCCCAGCCCTCAGGTATAGGAACGTTTAACCTGCGGAAAATATGTCTTTTGTCTTATCCCTTGACAGTTAAAAAAAAGCAAAGTGTAATCTTATGTAATGGAAGTTGGTGTGAGTTATATCTCTTTTATTATTACTTTCCATTACGTAATCTCCTATACCTGCTGCTATCTCGACCCAGGATGGCTTGTTAGGAAATTTTTCGTGAGTTTTGTCGCTCCCTTCAAATAATGCGTGATGCATAGCCCCAACCATGTACCTACCTGCCTTACTACAGGAGCCACAAGCGCACTGCAATCATTTATTATTGCAGTATCAAGAACAAGGTCTTTCTTTATTAATGATCATAAGGGCTTGGGATGGAGTGTGTTCGCTTTGCTTTACACAGGAACAAGTATAACAGCACCAGAGCAGCCTTACCCTTTTAGAGCCGTTCTTTGAGTATAGAGTAAGTCATTTCCAATTAAATTTCCCATTTCACAAAACAACCTTTTAAGCGGTGCAGAGTCCCGTAGTACATTTAGATACACTTAATGTATCCACTGAGAAAATTACTAGGAAGCTGGCATGTGTATTGTAGGAACTTTAGAGGCAATCAGAGTCATTCCAGTACGAAAACAAATGTTAGTTTACATCCGCCTGTCTCTGACTATGTATACATAGAATTAGTGCTAGCACTTTGAAAAAGCCAGTTTTTTTATCCTTTTTACTTCATTACTAATAAATTGTGAAATAAAAATATACATTTTTAACCCTTCATGAAAAAACAAATGGTCTCAACCCCCAGGAATCTGATCTAAAAAAAATTGCAACACTTTTGCTGTAACTGTGTATTTTGTTCGCTATATTTTTTGAGCAATAGTAAAATAAAAATATGGACGCCTCCATTCACTTGTACTTCCCTGTTTCGTCCTTATCTCTTTCAATAGAGGAATATAGTGACACCGTTCTACCCTCATGAAACAAAGGATCCCCTATATTTAAAAGATACTTGTCCCACTTTGACGACTTTGAGACCCAGTAGGACAATGTCACATTACGGTTTATGAGTAGCCAGAAAAGTTCTGAAAATCTTCCGAAAGATTCATACAGTCGAGACTTGTATATAAATAGTGGGTCCGTATATAGTTAAAAGTAACATCAGTCTATGACTCATCTGCCAAGATAGTTTGCTTCTTATAGACAAACCAATGTGTCAGCGTCCAAGTTAGCAATCCTTCTTTGAAAACATACCGTTCAAGTTTTTTTTTTCGGAAGATTTGAGCTTTTAGCAAGATGTTTTGACAACATTTTTTGCACTAATTGAACTTTTAAGCACAGTAAGTACTATAGGGGGAATCAATGAGTTTGGACTCGTGTTTCATTCCCATTCGTATTCATCACTCGTGAGTGAAGACACTTGTTTAAAAATGTTGATTTTCTCTGCTCAGTTGATGTAAGAAAGGATACCGAATGGTACTGTATAGTGTGAGGTGCATTTTCATTGGCATAAATGCGTAGGGATGGTGTATAAGTAGACAGTGTAGGAACAGCAGTCAACTGTACTTGCACGTTTGGCCTAACACAGTTCTTTTGCTTCCAAATGTCATTGGAAGAATTTGGAAGCAAACGCCCTTCGTGGCTCAAGTTTCAAGCAAAACGCGAGGTGGAAGGAAAAAAAGCTTCCACTGTAACACTTTTTGTTTGCAGTTTTGCTGAATTGTTCTCAAAGATTCGTTCGCATTCTTTGAATCAATACAGATGATTTGGTTCAATTCAATTTTGCAAATTGAATTGAACCAGGTTTCAAATGGTTCATTCCTCTAAATCTGTAATAATACATCGGTGTCCAAATTTTAGCTAATCCTAAAGATTGTCATACTTTAGTCAAGGTGTACCAACGGTGTGAAAGATTACATCTTTGTTGTGCACTATTGCAAAAACTTTTTTAAATCCATTGTGAGCTATGATCCATTTCACCTTTGACAGGTACAAATCTGACGACCATGATTGAGTCATTTGTAGCGTGAATCAAACGTTTGGATTCAATTTAATTCAACCTCTTGAACTGAATCATAAAATTATGACTCTGAATCGAATCATGTGGACGACTATGTGCAACTACCTTGTGTTCGTTTCCAACACCCTACAACAGCTATGGAAGTTAGGAAAGTAATTCCAGTAATAATTATTATATTTTTTTGTATTAAAACAATGGATATTGATTTACGAATTGACATTCGTTCGTCATGTTAATTCATTGTGATAATTTAGCTCACAATCAGATCCGCTTCGCTGTTCGTTTACTAATTGTTACCGTAGGTAAGAGATATCCGACATTAATGAAGGAAAGTGTAGGTATAGATTACTGTAGTGTGAAAACAATGAGTTCACAGAATGTTTCTGTAATTTAAAATATGTTGTTCTCACAGTCAACACATTGAGTGCTATTGGGCATTCAGAGCGCACAAGAAGTTTTATTTACTACCATGGAAGGATATCATTGTCATAAGATGTATGTATGTATGTGTGTATCTTCCGACGTTTGAACCACGAAAGGCGTTTATTGCTTCCAAATGCTTCCAATGACAGTTGGAAGCAAAAGCGCTATGATAGGCCAAAGAGCAAATGCAGTTTGCTGTTTTTTTTTCAGGACTGTAGTAGATACTACTTACAGTATAAATATAAAAATCTATGGATGTAAATATACTGAAAAATAACATTTTCGAGGATAGCCAGATCGTTGAAAGCTTCTGAAACATCTTGAGAGTATTTTATCACTGCTTAACAAGCCCACAAAGTGCAAAATGGGCGGTGAGTCGGAGCATCTTCGAATTTCTCACGTCAGATATGAGATGATAATCTAATGATGATGACGATGGTCAAGGTTTTGTGCATTCAAGTTGGAATTCAATTATTCCAAGAACATGTTACATGGATAGCTCTATCAGAGCAAAGACTTCACTTCTGCCTATCCACCCCATGAATTTCTACCCTTTGTCAGGTATCACCAAGGTATGACTAACTATATATATGAGTGTATGTGTACAACTGTCAAAAAGACAAAATACACGTTTATCGCGTGGGTTCTTAATTACTACTAGAGTCGCGTCGATCCCTCTGCGCCCTGCAATTATTCCTGGGATATAGGAGTAAATAATACTCGCATATGTATCTACATATAATGTAGCAGAGAAGGATTATTGTTTTCGTCAAGACCTTAAGTCAAAAAATGCATGCGAATGCTGATGAAAATTCTCAAGATGAAAACTTTTACTTTACGTACACACAGTAAATTCTTGCCTCTTTCCCTCTCAGATCTAGTAAATATCCACATACATACATATACATACGTACAGTCACATGCCTGAACGTTCTGTCAGCAAAAAGATTCATAATCTACACAAGGTACGGAGCGAAATCAAGAGAAGTTCACAGAATCTATTGCATACAGAATATTTTTCCTGTATGTATACATGAGTCCTAGTTCTTATAGTATTGTGAGGGGCAAGCCTTTGCAGTACTGCAGAGAACTCTGGTCATCACTACTTTCTTGTAAATAGTTTAATCACAAGGGTATAAATTTAATTTACATTTTTAAATGGAGAAATGTGCATACGAATTTATCGGAATTGGTAATCATGTCAAATGGGTTATAAACACAGTCATCATTCATGTGCGGATGAGTAATGACGAAGGAAACAAATACTTTTTCTCAGACATTAGAATATCTGTGGATGTCCCGTTCTGAGTAGTATGTACGTCCAACGGAGTTGCAGTCTCTGACGGAAAAATTTGCATGGAAATGGATGGACTTTTGCGTGTTACCAGAATTAAGAGAAATGCTCGCTTACTTAAACTTTAAGCTATTTCCATTTAACATATGGAGTTTCGTGCCAGGTCGGCAACGACTTTTATCCTCACGATATCATCAGATTTGCTCATCTTTGCATGTGAGCATTTAGATTTAATGCGATGTCGCAGAATGATGCTTATACTAATCACACAGGCACTTGATGTACCTGCCGTAGTTTTTAGTACACTATTGGACTAGACAGAGACAGAGAGAGAGAGAGAGAAAAAAAAAAAGAGAGGAGATTTGAAACTGCCGAGAGGTTAAGATTTACTGAGTGCAAACGCACATAATTTGAATGCGAGTACTCATAATATTGATGGATGTAATATCATAGAATCTCGGCGCATAACAAGTACCATGTAATCCTTCGTGTACATTCGCTTGAATGATTAATGTAATTACTACTTTAGAGGATTAATTCTTATCGCTACAGTACAAACAACGGAGCTCTCCCACATGGATACATTGTAATAATTCAAATGCAGACGTCGAACCCATAAGAAATTAAACCTGAGATAGTCATTTATCACTGTTAAAGGCGGAATCAATGACTTTTCCCTGTTTTCACTTTTATTGTAGTTTGTGGGATTATGTTCCGACAAGACATTTGCATATTACATTGGATCAACCTGGATTATTTACATAGATGTATGTCAGTGGAGTGCAAATAATTGCAAGGACTCAAATATCTACATACAGATATATGTAGATACATATGGATGTATGGAAATGCTAAAACTCATTGTGGAATGTTGAAAATGTTACACATCAATTAGTACTACTTTCGTGTCGGGCTTTCCAGATATAAAATTGATGATTGGAATAAAAACAACATTCTTGTAGATTGAAGGTGGACTGTGAATTCATTAGTGATTTCCGAGAGAGTGAGCTCTGAGTTGTGTTCTGGTACCAGAAGACAAGCACAACTTAAAAATGCACTTTAATTTATTGGTGGGTTTGTAACATGAAGCGTGAAATTGTGTGAAAATATTTATATGTATATGTGTTTATGTAGATCCTGTCACCACACACCTAACTCTAGCTCAACCCTTGAGCCAATGCTAAAAAGGAATTGTAGCGGTACGGTGTAGGAACTCATGTATCTACATATGTATGTACACACATAGTATGTGTGCAATTCTATGCATATGTATGTACCTTTATACGTACAGATTGACTTCAGTCGTAAAATACGATACTCCGTAATCGTAGTACTATTGTAGGATGCACTTTTCCTTGTACCCTACTCTATATGCTGTCTGCATTCAAATAGTTAGTTTGTGTTGTCACTCTTGATCACGTTGTACACTACAGATGCATCATCTATTCGAAATTCAAGCACGAAATTGAGCATACTTTTCCTTTTCAATTGCACTTGATATAGTGGAGGGGGAAACAGTTTGAGATATCCTAGAGATTTGTCTCCCTTGAACCATGCTGTGTATTGAAGCCAGACCCGTTCATTTTGGTAATAATTATTATTTTAAATCTAAAATGTATTTTACACTCGGAAATTGTCACACGGAAATACAATAATAAATTATTATTACTTTAATAATTTCAACCCAGACACCTTCCCCCTTCTCATGTCACCAAACTCTTGAGTCGTTAGTTCCTATAAGGAGGAAAGTAACAGTTTCATTGTTGTTTGAACTAAAAACCTCAAGAAAACTCACTTTGTATCATTTCACATCTCCTCACTGGATAACAATAGCATTGGGGAAGTCAGGCCTGAATTTAGAATTGAGTCGTCCCAGTCCCATTAGTTTATCTATCCTCAACGCGTTCGATACAAAGGGACATTAAATGCAAATTTACATCAAAGTTCGCATGCCAGACTGTAATTAATCCCAGTCCCTTGATTGTTATTGTGTCTCCCAGCATCAATAATACCGAAGGAAATATGTATTTCCTCAGGAATGCCCAGTCACCTCTGATGCACTCTGTCTGATGACAACCGTTACAACAATAAGACAACTACTGATGAACAATCAGTCACTATGGTTGGGGAAAAGTTGAAGCTCCAACTACTCAAAGTATTTTTTAATTGCGACTACAACGGGAAAGAGGGGGGGAACAATGAAGAGGGCCTTATTAGTACAACTCAGGTTTATGGGTTCCTGGTTTTTGTTTTCATTTGACTTGAGCAAGTGCTAAGTAATAAGCTCATATATGAGGAGATATACTCAGAGCTGTAGTAATTCCTTAATGCAATTCCTGCCTAGAATAAGTACATTAATGCATCGTTGGGAATCTTCAGCGAAAGTGGAGAAGGAGCTGAATAAAATATGGAGTCCATTCTGTAGGTACATTACAGCCGGCGAACAGTAATTATCAAGAAATGAAGTGTCTGCTCTTATAAAATAATCCTTCCACACGAAAACAAAATATTATTGTCATAAGTTTTGTTTCTTCTTGCACACAGTCAATTGAGGAACGAGTCCTGTACCTATTGCTATACACTACAAGAGGATTCCTAATAGAAGAGTAGTCGCTCTTTCCTCCTTCAAGCTACAATTTTCAGTGCTAATAAGTTCCTCTATATATTGAAGTTGTTTTGATACATAAAAAATCGCGACTTCAATAAAATACCGCATATGAATTTAGACTGTATTACTTTTTTGTATAAAAAAAAATAAGTACTGATAGGTCCTACAAGCATCGGCATTGGAGAGGAAGATAAACGGTCAGATTATGATGACTGGTGAGTTTGGCACACAATAATGTTTAGGGGTTCACGAGAGTGCAACTCAAGTCACGGTTTCGTGATTCTACGGAAAGGAAAGATCGTCATGAGTGGGGCAACGCCGTCGGTGAAATATCTCTAGAGTCTTGTATTAGTACAAGTTGAGTCTTATAAATGTATCTACATACTCCAAGAGCCAGCAGTCAGTTGAAGTTTACAGTCTGTAAATTCCTCTTGCATGTAAAACTACCATCTGCAGTAGAATCTATATATGAGGACTTGACAGCAGACAAACTGACAACAAACCCGTCACCATTAACTTCCCCCACAGTGTACTTACAATTAGACAGTGCAGCGGCACTTCAAGGAGCTTTTACCACAGCTAATTTCCTTGTAGATTTGCTACAGACATACATACGTATGTGGATGTGCCCTACACTTGTAAGATCCAATATTTAAAAAAAAAAACAGATCTTCCATATGGGTAAAGAAGGTATGTGTCGAGAAATGTGTAAATGTCAATAACGGCAGAGTGTGCATTTGCAGGAAAAAGTATTTGCCCTTCGTCAACACACAAAGTTCCTGGGAAGCTTGAGAATTACGAGTATGATAAATTGAAAACACTGGGATATTTCATACACCCTCTCTCTGAAGGTTCAAATCATGACAAACAAAATCAAAACGTCCTGAACCTCGAACTAATTACAAATTCATATGCACGAGACAAAGTGGATTCAGGACTTTCAAAGAGAGTACAAAAGTGTGAAAATTATGGAATTTCTTATTAAAATCCAGATCAAATCTGAAGATTGAGATTTTCTAGAGATATATATCCAAAGAAGAAACCTCCATACTCAGAAGTTCATGCACATGTTTTAATTATACGTCCATACATGTAGTTATGTAGATATGGTACATAGGTACGCTAATATATTTCAAAGGTTCCCGTACCTTGTACGTAAGATGGATAATACACATACATATAAATATATATATATATAGGAGATTGTCTGTAGGGAAATAGAGTAGGCCTGTCTTGTTAACGAGACGTATGAAATCACTTTCTCAAATCTATACTTTTCTCACACTACTGCCGCTTCTACTGATGTTTATAATTACCACATTACACTTTTTCTCCACACCGTCATTCAAGCACTACGTCTATTCTTGAAGCAGAAAATGTTGAAATAATATGGCAGATGATGTTTCCAAATTGGAAGTGGATAAAGAAGGTTAAACGGTACACGAGACGACGATTTGTGAGTTGGGCAGGATGCACATTTGTATCAATGGATATGTGAACACTCATATCATACCTCCGTACGTATTTATAATTATTATTGCATTCATGCACGCTCATGAGGTATGTGTATCAAAGGGTAGATTTGAAAAAGGGATAAATATTAGCATTCCCAATGGACAAATAAGAGCATTCACTTGACCTAACTCGAAAGTAAGGGCGAAAGTAATTGCGATATGAACCAACTCACAGAGGATAATGATTTATTATTTGGAATTAAGGAAATTTTTAATTGTCCTCGTTTCTTTTTTTGTAATACACTTGAATTTCATTTGTAATTTGCCACATATACAACTCCTAAATACTACTTATATGGGCTACATATAATTATATGGGCTGCCGTACAGTGTACCACACACTTGAGACGCTCTTAAACATCTCTAAATGTAATCTTTTTACGCTCCCATCGTGAGAATATTATTATTGAAGATGAAGCAGTTATAAGGATAACCATAATAATTAAGGGCTGTCAGCGTGCATGTATCAGAGTATGTAATGGTCATTGCTTGCAACCTCTATATTTTATGTTCCTCTCATATTTTTATTTTTTTGTTGTTGATGTTTTTCAGTTATACCACCATTGTCTGTTCGGGACACGCTATGACTTTTTATGCGCCAACTACACGGCATTCGATCAGAGGACATTTATCTGCCAGTTCGTGTCCGATGTTGACTGCCCTAATTCCGCACTATTCTTTCACAGGTAAACAATAGCAATTCTGTATTCTCAATTATGACAAGTACTAAATCAAGATTCTTCACACTTGCTAATATTCAGAAATGACAAATGGTTGAGTAAGGACAAAAGTCAATACCTGTGATCAGAATTGTAAAGACAAAAGTCAATACCTGGGAAGATCCGATGACACAAAATGAACATAGCTTCGTTGAAGGAGCAAAATATGATCTACACGCTAAATTTGTGCAAAGCACGTAGATCATATTACATCTCCGGGGACAATATGCAATGTTCTAGTTTATTAATATGTTCAGACTGGAATTACTCACATTGACTTTCAAATTCATTTAACGCTTTCAATTTCTCTTATTATAGCTGGTTAATGAGAATGTATTCGGAATATTAGAACCAAAGCAATGCCAGTACTTATTAAATAACACAAACATATATGTATGAAGTAAACATTTATTGCTTAATAGTTACAATAATAATTAAAAGTGCTATATATTTTTTATGATGGAACACTTGTATGAAAGGATTTATAATTTTTGACATTTATTAATTTATAATAAAATTATATTTTATCTCATTTATAAATTCACTTTATAAATATACAGGAACGATGCGCTGTACGTGACTAAATCCACGACTACGGAAGCGCCAGTTAGAAGTCGAGATAGAGGAAGCAGAGGTCGGAGACCAATTCGCCCAGCCTTGCCCCCTCCAAGTCAGAAAAATGAAGATGCCGTTGAATCCTCTCCACGAGATGAATCCGGCTCTGGAACTGGAAATAGTAAGTCCCTATCGAGTAATGGAACGAAGAAGCAAAAATATGTCGAGCCCGAAGATGACTACTACGATGAGCCGTACGAAGAAGAGCGAGAGAGACCCAGACGACCTTACAGAAGACGCCCATGGCGAAAGCGCCCCACCAGACCCATCTACTACTACCCTCCTTATGACTACTACGATGACGACTACGACTACGAAGAGCCCGTAAGGAGACCATATGCCAGAAGGTACCAAGATCGGGAGCGTGGACGCCTTGACGCTGAGACTGATGAAGACCCTCCACCAAGGAAATTAGGTAAACGCAGGGACAAGGAACGCAGAAAGCAAGTCGTGGATGAAGACTATCCCGTGGATGAGGCTCCAAGGCCTAAAAGCGCTGCCTCCTCCAAATCTTCCACAACAACATCCACCTCAACCACAGAACCACCCGTGTTTGATCCAGTCGTTTTAGTAAAAAATCGAGATGATTTATTCACCATGAGCCGGGCTCCTCCAAAAATAAAACCCCCTGTACCTCTACGTGAGAGGACTAAATTCCATCAAATGCAGGGTCGTATACCACCCGAGCCATCATCAACTACCACCACAGAGGCCCCCGCACCCCAACCCTCAAAAAGAAGGATTCCAACTTCCAAACCCGCAGAAAATGAACCCTATGATCAGTCATATTATGACGAAGATTATGAGCAAGCTCAAGCCCCTGCTAAAAAATCTAGCAAATATTTACCTTTCCCAACCACTGCCGCTACCACAACTACAACAACATCAACTACCACCACCAGCACCACAACAACTACCCCAGCACCCCTTTATGAATATGAGTACGAAGAGTATGAAGAGGAGCAACCTCAGATTAATGTTGAGCCAACAACTACCACCACGACCACAACCACTCCTAGACCGAATTCAAGTAATCGCCGAGGCCGCAATAACCGGAAACGACAAGAGGATCAGGGTCAAAGCGTTTTCCCCACAGCAGCGGATGCTACTCAAGAAAACCGCATACCCCTAAGTAGCACACCAGGAGTGAAGCAATTTGAATCAAATGACGGTATTGACACTACAGTTAAAAACCCAGCCTTCAGAACCGCTTATGGCTCTCGTCCACGTTCCTCCTTTTTCAATAAAGGAGCATTCGCTACTACGGCTACTACGACACTGTCTCCGACTGCTACTGCAACCACGACTACCACCACACCCAAACCGGAAGTCATATCCACGTACAGGCCAAAGGATTACAGATCCTACGTCCCTCAAAGAGCTTTTATTGAAACAACCACTCAAAATAGCCGAACATCATCCAGATTTTGGCAACGGCAGCAGCCGAAGGCAACATCAGTTGCAGTAACTACAACCACTACCACTACAACTGCACCAGGTAACTTCCCGAGTTAGCATCTATCTCTGATGCCAATATCCGTACTTGTGGATTTTAACAATGACATTTCTAAGTAATTTCAAATGAGACCCTCTTCTGGAACTAATTTATGAGAAGAACAATAGGAAGCCCGTCCCCATATGTAATTTCTCAAAGCTTGTGTAAAGCCAGAGATAAATATTTTTGTAATTTTAAACCCAGCAAAATAATATGGTACTACATACTACGGTACTGACCATTTAAAATCCCTGCCAAATCTTCAGCCCCATCTTGCTATTACTAACCTTTGTTATTACTAAAACTAAGTATGCAAAACCAATTTGATTTAATACCACAGATATTTACGTAAATTTCCAAGCATGCATCAGAGCATTCCATGTTTAAAGCCCTGATAATTTGAAAAACTAAAATCACTTCCGACAGAGTTACCTTCAATTAAATTTATGTATGGTGTAACTACCTGAATTTAGTTATGGCCATCATAGCCTTATATAATTTCACTTTCTGCGTAACTTTCGAGACATTCATTGCGCTGTGCTTAAATGTTATTTCTCTCTTGATATAACAGCATGGAATTGGAATTGTACAAGCCAAGTTTAGAGGGTTTGGGGGGAGGGCTGTTATAGAGAGAGTAGACTGTAGATAATTATGTATGAAACAAAATGTGCATATGAGTTCAAATTCAGAAAATAGGGCAGCCTTTAAAATGAAACCTAATTTTTATATAATCTAACAAATTCCTCACGGTTATAGAAGTATACGCTTTCTTATCACTGTCTTCCTCCACACACCACTGATTCTGAGGGTGCAGATCTATTCATTTTGTAAACAATTAAAGATAGTTACGGATGTGAATGAGCCATAAAATTCCCTCAAATACCATAACCTATCCGAACCAACGTAAATTGACCTGTTGTCAGAAGCCATTATAAAATATTAATAGTGATCAGGATTAGACAACACTATATAAAGTGTACTGACCGGGACATTGGAATGATAAGCCCATACTGTTACAACGGTATATGGAATGTATAAAGTTTCAGATTAGTTAAAGAAATATATAGAAATTATATATATATATTATATATGCAGAAGCACAAATCCTTTTAGCAATACAGATGAGACAAGGGCGCTTGGTAAAAACGAGACGGTTGGGCTTTCATTTATAAGAGGCCGTTCATTTATAAGTAATTATTTGTAGATAATAATGGAACACCTGTCATCTCCAGTACTCTAAATGCGGGTAAATTTTTAATCATTTGCAGAGGCAGCGGACTATGTCTATTACGACGACAGCGTCACACTGTCCCGGTACGGCCAACGGTCTGCATCAACGTACCCACAATATCCCCAGACAGCCCCAGAGTACGTTGCTGACTCTCCGGAGCAACCTGAAGCCTCGGAGGAAGCTCCCACAGCCCCGCCGGCACCAGACCAAGTATTGATTAACAATTACCAGCCAGCCCAGACCCAACCAGAAGCTCCCACGTCCTACAGGAATAGTCCGGGGAGTAGTCGATATCAAGTACCGAGAGCCGTAGAACAAACGAATTATGTCACCCCATTCTCGACGGCGCCCTCTCTCCCCAAAACAACGGCAGCCTCGTACTTACAATACCAAGAGCCCCATCAACCCCAATCACACCGTCCCCAGTCCAATCTCCAACAGTCTCAGCAATCTCAAAATCAACCCGAATTTATATCCTTGCTTCCTGAGGATGAAGAGGCCACGTACTACTCTCAAAGAGACAATGATCCGGGAAGTAGCCATATGATGTCAATGATATCACCTAGTGCTCAATCTTTGCAATCTCCCCAATCCCTTCCACAAAATAGATTTCGGAATCAGGTAACACGGATGTTTACCTCCCCTCAAGAGTTATACCCTGTGTATGCCCCTGCACCACAGTATATTAAATCAGTACGGCCCAGACAAGTGTATCCCACGATGTTCCTCCCGTATGGTACCTACTGAAGTCAACCGTGGATTCTGCTCCCAACCCCATAGCACAGCCATGTGTAGTTTTGTTAGTTGTTGACCATTTTTCGGATCTGATTTTTAATTTGATCAGTTCCACACAGCGCATTGTTGAACCACGACAAGAAGAAAAAAACATGTACCTTTTCAGAAACTACATAAGTATCTAATGTAACTCGGTTAGATACATACTGTATATTACCAGCTAATTTATGCATACATATGTATCCATTACTCTTTATAATTCGTTAAAATTATCCTCAAAATTTTCAAAATGTGCAGTAATGATATACTTTAAATTGTGCATTCTATTAACACTGTCCATTGAAATTGGTTGTCATTTTTGGTCTAATTGAATTTACATGTATGTAGAGTTCCTCCTGGAAATATTCTTTTGGATGGTAACAATGGTCCAGTGTAGGTTTGTGATTACAATCCAGTGGAAGTCTCTATATACATAGCGATCATTAATTGCTAAAACCTAGGTTTTTTGAATGCAGAGGGGTTAGAGAAAATCTTTTTAATTTCCAAGATATTAAATTGAATTAGCTTCTATGTAAGTTTTGTGTTAGCTGTCAAATCAGGATCAACTGAGGAGATGATGACACGTACTTTTTTTCCCACTAGGTTATGGTGTTAAAGGAGAAAAATGTGTCGGACCATATTGATTCCAATCATATAATTTTAGACAAAAGGCACTGAAAAAGCCAAGAAGTTTTACTAAGTGTCAACAATGCAATGTCAATTAGAGCGATTCTCATGGGTCCCAGTCCGGATCATTATATAATGATAATTATTATTATATGTACTGGTTTTTGAGGAGCCGCCGAGAACAATTAAATATTATTTATGACCGCCGATATATGAAGTAATTTTAGTTTAAACTTGAAAAATCCCCGACTGAACATTTATAAAATATCAAGTGATTTCGGGTCCAGCTTGTTGGATTCGTTGTATTAAGATTTACATACATACGTCGCGCAAAATGCAACAAATGGCGCACAATTTTTTTTTTTTACTCTAAGGATCAGTTCATCAATAATACAAGAGCTCATCTTAACTTTTTTTTTCTTGTAGTTACTTTCAATCCTCTCTACGTATATGATTTCTTGTACCTTACTAGAATAGATATCTATGTACTTTAAAGATTTCGGCAAGGGGAGTGAAGTTTTTTGCAAATTTCTTTTTGCATATATGTTAATTGTGCAAGATGTGTATTGTACTGTAGGTTTTACTGTCTGCAATTAATTTGCGAAGGCTTTGACATTATTTGTAGAATAAGTTTCAAAACTCTTTTTACTAATTGTATGAGGCATTTTTATCATGTCGGACTTCACATGTTTAATAGTTTATCTGTCGTGCACACTTTACTTCTACGATGATATTTTTGTTCGTGCAAAAATCCCATTTGTTCTCAAGAGAAGACATCTTACGGAGATTGTAGGGGATTTTTCCTGAGATGAATTGGATATAGTACGGCTTGAAGGAGGACAAGGAAAACTCTCTATAGGAGCATCCTTACTAAATCAATATGTGTCTCTGTGGCTGATGTTACATGTCCAACAATGTTTTAATTCTTTGTATGAATTGCATGCTTTTTCTCTATCCCTGTAACTGATACTCTTCAGCAGTGTTTTGTATGTTTATAAAAAGGAATAATCATTAAAAAAAATTAAAAACCTTCGGATTTGTTAATGTAACTATATTTAAAGTTTGTGTGTTTTAGGAAAGTACCAGATACTATTTCTGTGGTGCAGAATTTTAAGAACAGCGAATAAAGGGAATAAAGTGAAAAATATTTTCTTACGTATAATTTAGATTGCATGCTGCTCTTATTTCCTCATTAGAAATACATTTGGATGTTTTTACATGTCAAAGTTTCAGAGATTTGTCTCCACAATTATGAATAATTTTGAATTGTGAAGGGGTCCATTGAGACAGCCTTACAATAATTAACATCACTTGCATCATCCCATGTGACTGATAAGTTTTGATGAATCCTGACAATGGCTATAAAAAAGGAGGAGGAAGTCAGGGAACTCATTTTGAGCCTAATATTTATACATAGATACTTAAGCATACGAAACGGTGGGGAATCGCCCAAGTGACGCGCAATATGCTATTTGTGTACATATAATTACGCAAACTTAATCGTCAGATGCAAATCAATAATCATCGAAATCCTCTTTCACCTTTGAGCCCAACGACGGATAGAGCTTTCAACACACTTTCACTATTGATTTCCAAATTATATTATGTAATTACCAAGTTGAGTTTACAAAAATAAAAGTAACTAGGAATTCAACCAATTCACATGTCAACTACCATTGTTACAAGTTTCAACGTGGGGTAATGATATTGTGCATGGTCAGAACGAGCCACTTTTCAAACATGTTTCGTACCGTAAGAACATCATAGGCAGAGGTAGTACATTCCTATCCAATTCTAAGAATTTGACGGGAAGAATTAATGGACTTTTCTGGCAATTAAACATTTGATTGACTTGAGGCATATTTGAAATTTGAGTTTTAATTTATATGCAATCTCAATTGGAAGTAAGCATTGTTTCTGTGTGCTTAAGAAGGAGGCCACACATGTTGTACATAGCAACTAAACAATTTGTACTTGTAAACGTATGTATGAACGCAGTAATTTGTCCTGTACTTGTTGTTTTGTTGTGAATCGTACTTAAAATTCCAACATCGAACTATACCAGTTTTTTTGCACTTGTTTTATGGGAAATTATTTTTGAACTTATATGTAGATACATTTTACTTATTACTAAATGCCTTTGCATGCTGGTTCGGAGTGTAAATTGAATGATTTTGTATCTTCTTCTTTTCAATTCTAGTATTCATTTTGTATTTTTATTCCAAAGGTAAATTTTTGAAACGAGAAGAGTATCTAATTGTAACAAAATATGTAGACTAGTTCTTTAACAAGCTCAATTGATTAACTCAACTCTTGATTACTCTTTCCTGATTGACGACAAAAGAATAGGCTATGAAACATACTCCCGAATTCGTACATACAAGGCCCAATTTCAATAAGTACCTCTATAAAATGTAATAGCAAAGTTTGGCTCCTTCAATGAAAATAATCCCCATAGAAGCAATATGTAACATGAGGCACTCCAATAATTTGTCACTGTTGAATTTATTAATCTTATTATTGATTCAGTACAATAGGGCTGATCTCACTTCAGTAACGTGGAAATAGCAAAGTAGAAACGAGCATTAAAAAAAACTTTAATTTGCGTAAGCTTTGAAACACTGTTAGTATCTGTATAAATAGCAATGGAGAATTTATTAAAAATATGTTCCTACTACGTAAGTCATGCTCCTTTAAATGAAAGCTCTTGTAGCAAGAGTAAATTTGTTGTTAATTACCCAAACCATGTATGTATATACACTATGCACAGGACACTTTTTGTGACAGTACCTCCAAAAGTCTCCCAGTTATAATGATACATATGTTCGTCTCCATACAAAAATAATGGGGATGATGGCATTATATTAAACTTGAATGTGTCGAAACATTTTTTATCCTCTACAGAAAAAATGCTCTTATAAGGAACTATATATTATAAAGAGAGGGAACACTGAATTTGAAACGCTGGTACTTATGTATTTCCCATTGAAAATCTTTCCGACGAAAATCCTGTAATTTTATCCTCGTTACACCTCCCTACCACTTCTTCGTCAAACTACGCATTGGCCTATTCGCGGAAGTCAATTATTTCTTTATATATGGATCAAAAGTCAATTACTATAGCATCCTGCATTCCCTATAGTTTAAAATATGATGCAGCATTTTCTGCTGTATTGGGACCCAAACAATTTCCAACACGGCTCTCCCATCAAGAGTAAGTACGAATAAGGTTACGTTTACGATTCCAGTAAAATTCAACAAGTTTATTTGTCGAATAAAAACTGAGTCACAATATAAACACACCTCAATGTAATTACGCTATATATACAATCAAACTTAATAAGAGCTACACAAACTCTCCTTATGACATGACCAACAATAATTCCATATACAGGAGTTGCTCAAAAATAGTCATACATAGGAATTACATTCGGGGTAAATTCACCTCAGTAAAAGGTGTGTCCCAAAATGACATATCCTGACAAGTGCAGTGTCTACAAAAAAAAATTTGAATTGCAACCTCACATACATGCAGATATAACATATGTAAGCATGTGTGTAATCCCTGCACCTGAGTTTTAGTACGTTGTGAAATAACCCAGTCATTGTTGAGCCATATACTAGTTACCATGAATTTTTAACTTCCTCCGTTCCATTATCTAATTTGTACACCACGAAGGAAGCCTTTCTTTGACTACCTCTTTAGTCCCATCACAATGAGATGTCTGAGGTGTCAAACTGATTTATAAATTACGACTTTTCTGCACTGTGCCGGGGAATGGAGCTACGACAGGGTTTGGAAATAATACGAGAATATATGTGATGAGATTCCTTAAATTCATTAAATTAATTCTTGACTGAACATGTCATAATTAACGAGTCAGCCACCGGACTGCGGTTTCATTTTCTCTGACTCTTACATTGTTAACTCGTCGTTCGTGGATGTTTTACTAACAAACTTTTAATGTCCTTCCTGTAAACCCTTCATTGACAAGATAGCAGAAGCAACACACACACACACACACTGACGGAGTCTCAGAAACGAAAATATTTTTCAAGACAAATATTTGGCTTTCTGTCTCTGACTTGTGTCTCTGACTTGTCTATGTACCTTACATGCATCAATTTTTTTTAAATATTGCCAGCGCATCCGAACATTTGTTTCCTTTATTCAGCTAACTGTTTGACAGGATGTTGCTATTCTTGAGGCAGATTTTTCGTGAAATTTTCAAGGAATCCCATATCTTTAGTACATTCGTGATTACCTTGTTTGCAGAAAGAAAGAGGCTTGCAACAGACCTGAGAAAATGCAACTCTCCTCGATGCTCATATAATGTGCATAGTGTCAAAAGTGAGAAGACATGATTTGGGTAAATTTACATTGTATTAGATTTGACTAATTGCCTCACAGCACCAAACTCGACATAATTTCTGTCATTAGAGCCAAAAAGTCTCGTATTTTTTTCCCTTTTAATGTTGAAGTCAGTCAACGTGGCTTGCATGGGGATGACTTGAATGAAACCGGCAGTTAAATATAGAGATCCCTATATATGCGATTGGATAACATGAGTTTGTCGTCGTAATTACATATACGGTGTATAGTCAAAGAAAGGTGGTAGAAAATTGCATGCAATTAGTGTTGAAAATTAGATGATGGGATGTCCCATCAGGCTTAAAAGCTCAAGGAGTAATTTAGCCTCATGTATCTATCCATATAGCAGGTCCGTATTAAGAAGATGAGCAAATACTCACGAGTTATTAGAACCTCTGGGGACAGTGGCTCATCGGAAAGGAAAGTCTGGTCTGACAACGTGTATGTACTATTGTGGACTTCTGCATGCACGTGCCTACCAAATAAATGCAAAGGGGCCCACACCGGTGTATAAAATGACCGAAGGCTCGCCTTTCCTCTTTTGTTTGTGTTGGTGTGTCAACTCCATCACTTTATCTGATCGTCTCTGGTGGTGAGCTTGTTGGGGGGAAAAATATCCTTGATGATTATCAAGTTTCAAAAGCATCTGTAAACACGTTTACGTTATCTCCGGAGCAATCGGTCCTCTCCAAATTCCTCCAGTTACGGTCTCCCTCATCTGTATCTCTCTTCTGTATCCTGTTCGACTTTCAAGGAGTGTCGACATTTTCACGTTAATTTATTTGCAGAAACTACTAAGAGCCAGCTCTATAACTTACGGGCAAGGACATAAACAATAGCATAATGAAGATTTTAATTAGACTGATCATCGGATTAGTGGCGGTTACTTGCGCCCTCACCCTTACCTCACCCTTGGGATATCGGGTAAGTGTCCAAAGTCCGACGTTACATTTGATTATAAAAATTAATTAGCAGGGTATGCCCACACATGCAGAGTACTACTGTTATAAAAGATACCTCCTTAATATAAATTTTTTATGGGGGAAAGAAATGTGAGTCACTTTACCTCCAGTGTAAATATTTTCCCTTGGAATTTTGGAGTCAAATTTTGCTCATTTTATGGATACCCCAATACCAGAGAGATTGCAGTACCCTGCGCCAGCTTGGTACGGGCTACAGTGAACTGCTCTTTTAAGAGCATCTTTAAAATCAGTAAAATCTAGTTTTAGGAGGGATATTCTAGGGAGAGAAACTAACCGTAAGATTGAGACCATATCATTGGTTTAGTGAGATGTCCCAATGCATTATTCTTTTTTTTATAAATGCGTCTCTATTTGAAGGAGTTTTTTGTATGTACATGAGGGCAGAGTATGAGGGCAGATGGGAATGTAGACGTAATGGTGACTTGTTCAGGCGTACCTCGGTGGGACTGTCCTGGTGGCTTTTTAATACAAATTACCTATGGTTTGCCAGTGGAAGGATGTGCGTAAATTGTTAATGTGTTGAATAAGGTGAAGCGCTGGGGCCGGGAGAATTATCCGTCTTTTGAGCTGAACTTTGACTGCAGAGACCGTCCGGTGGGTTTCTACGCCGATGTTGAGCATGACTGCCAAGTATTTCACATGTGTGACGCAGATGGAGTTCGGTAATTTATACAGTTATGATATTTTGTCATCGCCCCGTTAATTAATATAAATGGCATGGGGAGACCTGAAGCATTAGCCCCATTTTATTCCTGTCTCCTCACAATCTTTAACAGAATTCCGCACATTTGTCCAAATGACACCGCCTTCCATCAACAGTACAGGGTTTGTGACTGGGCTTACAATGTTGACTGTCAGGATTCTCCCAATTGGTAATAAAGCCAGCTTTTAATCATTCTCGTGTTCAAGTATGTATGTATGTATTTATGTAGTCCCAGCGGGAAGTACAGCCTACTCCTTGGTATAACAGACTCTCTCAAGAGAGCATATATTCTCTGTAATTTAACAAAGATTTTTGGAATGGATCTCTTTTAAAGCCATGTTCAGTTTTCTCGTGCTAAAAGCTCCCCTGTGAGATCCATATTTTGATATATTACTGTAAGGATCCTATGTTATAGAGAGAATTCACTGTCATGTAGACAGTAGCAATGTATGTGAATCTACAAAGAGACGAGCATATTTCCACCATGATAGGTTTAATATGTGAAAGAGCTATGAGCCATAGTTTCAAATACAAAACTGTCAATTAAGATCCGTGAAGAAATGTATTGACACAGATGAAGATATCTGAGTCAATACATTTGTCGTCCTTGAACTAAAAATGTGCGTTAAATTTTCTCGTCGTTAAAGTTTTACTCAGGCTTTGATGAAGGAATTATTTGTTCTTGCTTTATTTTAGGTACTACCTGAATGACCTCACGTACGCCACAGAAGCACCCAATAACTACTATTGATTTAGGAAATTGAGGGATCTAAGTATAATATTTTACCACTCACAAGTATATCACTCGTGTTTTTTAGTTATAATTTGTCATTTTATAGGTATGTGCATATGTAATTATGTACCATCCCACTAATAAAATTGTTTCAAGTATCGTACCTTTCCTAGTCAGATGTTCCCCATGAAATAGTTATGTCCAGAGTATTTTTTTCTACACGATAAAATTATTTTTTTAATACCCAAACAACAAAACAGATTCTTCTGACTATACTTTTCTAAGGAATATTTTTAATTCCCATATTTACTTACCTTTCGTTTTTCCTCCGTAACATTATTTGTACAGATATTATTGAATTTTTGAACACATAAATATCGATAAATAAGTGTAAACCTTATATTTTTTTTACATAGTATTGATTCAGTATGTAATAAAAGTTTCTGTATCAAATCTGAAATGTATTCAATGGAGAAAATTGTCCGACATGAAGGATTTATTCCATGCTCATATCACTTACATACGGGAGGCCTACTTTGTAAAATAATTTAAGTGTGATATTCTATTCCTATGTGGGTGGATGTATTAGCATGTGTGAATTGGAAAAGTAATGGCTCGGATTTGAGATTGGCAAAAGTAATCAATACAATGTAAATAAGTCAAAGGCAATTCAAATTAAGGGTTTCCATGTCTGGATATGAGGCAGGTATAGAGCTACATATGTACATACATATGTACATGCATATACACACCGGAAAATAAAATCGTTCAAAAGCTCAACCCCAGAGTTGAATTGGGTGGTTGGGATTGTATGAGGCTCACGGCTCACCGGAAATGTATTTGCATTACTGAGTGTTAGAAGATTACATGGGATTTTGCACCTCGGGCAAGTCAATCCATCTGTAATGTTATAGGATGGAAGAATCATTAAAATCTTGTCCTCAAGGCGTGAACTTAAGCTGTAGTAATGAGCTGTAGTGACTCGTCCCGACTGTCATTTTACCACACCTTTATCAAAGGGATATTACTCTGGACCCCTATGGTACACACCAACCTTCCATCACACGGAGGATATTTGAGCTGTGCACGATTGCTCATAGCATGACATTGCTTCGATCAATGCAAAAGTAATCTAATCAAAATGGTATACCCATCCCGGCAAGTTTCATTCTTATTCGTTGGTTTCTCCAAATAGATTTTGTCCGCTAATATTTTTGTGGGCTCGACAAAACGCAGTCCCAAGGATGTACATATCTACATCTACTTACGTACATATACATAGTGCATGCATGTTAATTCTGCCTGGTAGGACATATCAGTGCTAAATGTTAATGTACTAGACTGATGTAGTACGATGGACATTAGAATTAACCTATCCAGTGTCTCCTCGTGTCATTGCAAAATATATAATATATCGTATTTCAGCTGGCAGTGGTACAATGCAACTTTAATGACTCTCCAAGCACTTACCATCATCAACGTGGAAGTAAATATGTATGTTGTGGACGGTGCAAATCCTCGACCGAACTATTCCCAGACAGTCAGGAATCATGCTTGTTGTGAGTTGAGCGATAGGATCATAATTACGTGTCTATTATCAGGAAACTTGATGTACAAGTACATATTTCTTAACAGACCTTTCACACAGGGTGCACCTACCCAGAGTGAGCCGAGTTCGAGGGTGCTCACATAATATTTAATATATTAATATACTATTTAACGTTCATCTTTAATTATTATCTCTCGTACACGCTTTGTGGACTTGTATCCAGACCCAGGTTAATTATTTCCCTCTAACCGTCAACCGAAACGTACCATTTCGACATTTGTAGGATGCTCCCCTACGTGTACGTATGTATGTCTGTATGTCTGTCTGTTCCTACAAGGATTATTTTGGTATCTATAGAAAAACATAGATACATGCGAATGAGTAATTATTTTGTGACAAAAAGACACCGCGGACAATGGTTACAGAAGACATGCCTTTGTGAGAGCTGATTTATAAGTCCGGAACCGAAGGAAATTATTCGTTTGTGTGCCTCTCATTTGGATGGAAATCCGACATTAAAAATCCATTGTAATTAATTCTCTCGGCCAAAGTACATGGACTCAGGTACTCTCCATGACCTCACATGTATGTATTTAATTAGAATATTAAAATATATATGTACGATTGTCTAGGACCGTGGAGTGCAGTTATTAGTAGAAGCTTGGAAAATATATAATTTCTAGAAAAATGAGCTCAGCCCATTTTTTTTTTTTTAATTTCAACTCGTCAGTCTCCCTGCAGATCTTATAAACTCCACAGCTGAACTATATGAAGTGTTAGTTGTTGCTATGCTATAAAAATTAGATAATTTTTAGAGAAGCGATTCCATCAAGTGGAACAAATTAAGGTAGCAGTGCTAAATGAAAAAAAAATCTGTTTTATTTTCGTGGATGTGGCATGGTTGAGAAGGAAAAACTGTACTTCTACTATTACTTCTTGACAGCCTGTCTGATGGGTAGTCTGGACGGGTCTACACGTCAGTAACAATAGGAGGAAATTAAATGCACAATATGTTCTGCCAGAGTTTGATTCTCTGAGGATGATGAGTCTCTGTAGTTGCTAAATGCATCACGATGGGCTGAATTGTTGGATTCCGGAGGGAAAACCCATGATGTGGGTAAATGATAATAGGTTCACTCAACGGTAGAGACAAACCAAGTTTACCATGAACAATTTCCAAAATGTTTTACCAAAATTACTGACACCTCTTTCCGAGGAAAGTACATACACAGGTTTAAAATTACGCTATCTATGCACAAGTAAATATACATAGATAGCATGGGAAGGCCTCGGTCTGACAGAGTATAGGCTATACCCTCAAATCCCAAATATACATATGCCTGTAGATAAAAATCCTATATAGTGTCTATATGGTAAATTGTAGGCATTATCACATCGTGAGTATTAACTATTATATACGTATGTCCATGTCTGTATGTCTCTATATAGATACATACATATGTGCATACTAATATAATTACATATAAGCTTATTGTCTGCCCCTGTCTGCATGATACGGACTTTTATAGGAGCCATTCGAAGGAACACAATTAAAATATAAATGCTCTGCATGGAATCTCTAAACACATACACAGGACAGAGTCTGTTGAATCATCGGAAAAATTCACGTCGGGGAAAAAAATAACGCTTCGAACAATCGCGGAACACTTGACCATGTAGCCGTGCAAATAAAATCCAGTCGTTACTATCAAAACATCAAGTTAAATGCATTACTTACTTTTATTTCCCCCCTTATTACATTCTCCATGCGTTGAAGACTGAATGTTCAAGCTCTACATTATGTATCGTTCCATTGGGAGATGTGGGGAAGAGAGTAAAAAATGGAAATCTCCTCCAGATAGCAAAACGTTTTTGTACGCATCGCAACATTCGCCAACTCTCTATGTAATCGCATTTATCTCATCAGACTCTGTACATGTATGTAAGTGGTAGGAGATCCCTCCTGTGTGTGTGTGTGTGTGTGTGTGTGTGTGTACGTCGGTGTGTGTAGTAGATGCATGGAGTCAAATAGTATGTACTGAAGCCTCATGCAAATGCATCCTAGTTACAAGCATTTTTGTATCACAAAATAAAGACACAACTGAACTTCAAGATCCGGGTTCATCTCTTTCACTGGAATCCTAATCCTACACATTTCATACTTATGGACAAAGTGTTCATTATTTTTGTCATAAAATACAAAATAGGATTCCCTTGATTGGCAAATGATAATACTTCCTGAGTTGAGTCGTGTATGTATTACTAAACCCAGGGATCCATAATGATGATGTAATAAGACAGAAAAAAAAGGTTTTATTTTTTCCCCCCAATGTAGTAGTAGTAGTAGTAAATAGTAGTTGTAGTTGTAGTAGTAGTCTGTATAGTGGCGTACTCTCAAAATATTATTGTATCGTTCCGTGGTCTATTTACCCAAACAAAGTTTCGAGAACAAAATTTATTACCTAAATAAATTGTTGATTTTGATCAAAAACAAAATACTCTACAATGACGACGGTAATAATGTACACGGAGGAACTTACAGGGAACAACATAGTATCTAGTTACTCACGGACAATCAAGTAATTTGTTCGACGTGGGCTCTCAAAAGATCACCTCAGCATACTTCTTATTGAGAAAAAATTCTTGAGTCTTGAAAAAGTAATTCCACATTGACTTGTTGGTTTTGAGCATTTGTGTGTGTACACACAAACACATTTCTCCATGGAACCTTCCAGATCTGCACGAATGACTCCTGTCGGGGGATGCAATTAGAATAAGTAATAACTTTTGGTCCTCCATTAGTTCCGGCAACAGGAGAGTTGGTAAAGCGCAACGGCAAAGAAATCCCCTCTTAAGCCATGTCTAATCACTATGAAACAGAGACAAAGCCTAGGAGAGGCTAATTCGACATTGCGTCTATATACTCCTTTTTCACACATCTTCACACGTCGGATTCTGAACGTCTTCTTTGCTCCTCATTGTGACCACAGAGTGTGTGCAACAACAATAAAAGAGCCCGCCGCTGGATTTTTCCTCTTCTGTGGAAGGTGCCAAAGTTGATTCAATTAAGAGGAAATAAATTAAAAGAGTATAAAACAAAACATATAATTATCATTATAGATACAATAGACAAGGCCTGAGTGAGGGAAGAAATGAGTCCTGTCCATCAGCATATCGCCAGAGATCACGTACCAAAAACAAGTACTTTTTGACAAGCGCACACACTCACGCAAACACACTCACATTATTTTACAAGTACATAGAATCTTACCTCCTATTGTATTTAACTACATATAAAGAATTGCATACATTGATTTTTTTCATTGGTATCTACATCTTCACATTATTTGTTATTGTTATACATAACACATGTTTACTCGTATCTATAAATTTACTTCCACTATGCTATTTTTATAACATCTATTTACTCCCATGTTGAAATTGTTTTCTCCCATTTTAATGTACAACATATGTTTACTTGTGTATCCTCAAATTATTTGGTGGCTGTAATAACACTGTCTTGTAGTACATAATTTATAAAATGATGCAATCAGCAGTCAAATTGCAACTATAGGGCTATATCCCTACACAGCTCTGTAGGTTTTTATATATATGAAAAATTCCGTACCTATAGATACTCCAGAGGGAAAAATTGCGTAGGTAAAAACTGCACACACAAATATATATCTCATCTGGCTGACGGAACGGCAAGTATTAAAAGTGACTATGGAAGAGCCAGCCCGAAGATTTCAGCAAGATTGTTATTTATACGGGGGATTTGATTCTCGTAACACACTGAAATGAACCAGGTTCAATGTCAATACAGTCGCACTGAATTGAGTCTCTCGTAAAAATTTATTCCTTTTTGAAAATCAGAGTCAATCAGAGACTGAGGGGGGGGGAAAACAATAACCTTTACCTTGCTAACTGCAACCATTATGTCTTTACAGTCACACCGTCATAAAACAAGTAATAAAATTCCTGGCACTGCACTCACTCCGGAGAATCGTGAGAAATAATTACGACACTGTAAAATTGACGTGGTCTCTTCTTTACAGGGAACTTTCGAGTACTGTATAAAGATACTTACTTGTCAGCTCTGCCTGTACACAGCCTGTGAATATATAGTTATTGAAGACCAAAACCACACGGAGGGTTAAGACTGAACGAGCCCCATGTAATATTAATAGCTGTCATTGACTAAGATATAAAAATATTTCTAACGAGAGTCATATAATAATACTCCCAACACAAACCACAACTGTCGAACAAATAAGCCAACGTTTCAAGAGGTGTTTATTCCAAAATGTTCATTTCCCAACTGACTGCATTTCCTGGCGAACGTTACATAATTTCTGTTGAAGTATCAGTATTTTTTTTTGTCAGGACTAACGTTGCGGAGTGTCTCGAAGGTATATATATATAAATATATAATATATATGTATACATATATAAAACCATATGAAATGCGTTGGCATGAACTAAACCCATGTACCATGTGCCCCTTCACCCCAAAAACTCCAAACTTGCTCCGTATCTCTGACTCGAGTCCTCTGCTGCTCCGTATATATTATGCTATCGCATTTGAGACTTGTCCTCTTGTCATGTTCGAACCAGCCTTAATTACTTAATAAGGTTGGTGTACAGTGAGTGTAGTAAGGAAGTGAGAAGCGTGCAAGTATCCGAAGAGGATGTGGCAGTTCTGTCGACTACAAAGGTGCACCCCGAAGAATCGAAGAAAACACGACCACCTATTTGAACCAAATGCACGTCCTATCCAAATGGCTCAGATGTAAATAGCACCATAGAAAATTGCATGGTAGACTGCTGATAAAGAGGAGTATATCGCAAGAATATTAAAGTTTTCACAAACTTCTCCCAAACCCATAGCTCCTAATGTGTGTACATATTTCGACAATGTTCACTTTTAGTATCAACACGTTGTATCACCCTACTCGAGATTACAGTGGATGATAAGGAGCAACGTACGGTGCATAATGAGTGTGAGTCAACCGACATTACGTGGCTTCACGTTGTTCCTCCTTTTGCTCTCCCTTCCCTACACACACAGAGAGAGAGAGAGAGAGAGAGAGAGAGAGAAAGAGATACAGATACAAATTATAAGTATCTATTTATATACGTACACCTCTCAGTACCTACATTTTTGAGGAGGACGCTCAAGTTTGTAAAACCTAAACCGAATAAAGTAGAAGAACATACCGACTCGATTATTTTCTGTAATGTGAGCTATACATAACATTTAGCATGTGAAAGAATTTATCTTGTACCTGGATGCACGCTCATGTGTACTACTCCTGAGGACATACATACTACATTAAAATCCTACAGGACTGTAGTCGAGTGAAGGGAGTCTTTACTATATACAGTACAACCAAGGTATTCCTCCGTCCTGAGATATGTACAGTAGACTATTTTTCTATAATGTTCTCCTGCTGACAGTACTTTACTCTGAATTGTGTGCGACGTGGAGGTAAAGCCCAATGAGTGTTCCGAGGCATGCAATAAATATCTGAAGTTTTAGTACAATGCTCAAGTACATGCTCAGGTATATTATGGGCGAAGAGTATATGGCAACTGGCAACAACTAGTATTTAACAACCTTCAGGAAATTCCACTAGGACTATGTGGAACTGTGAGTACTACAGTATAGTACATTATTTTATATATCACATATTAATTTAATATAGCATTTCTCCTCCCAAAAATACATAATATTCATAAGCCCCATGCACATTTGGACGGACAGAAAACCACATGAAATAATGATACTCCTTAGACTATATATACATATGTACATACATAATTATGTATGTATGTAGGTGCAGAGGACTAGACTCCTCTGATGGGCTCGCTGTTGACTGACACAGAGGAAATTGAATAAATGATCCATTGACACGCGAAAGATTTCCCGCCTTTTACAGGCTACTGACCGGCAGTGGATGATGTGAGGATAATTTTTTTAAATTTTTAATGTTTCCCTAATGCCCCCTTTATCGTCGTTTTGGTCATAGGCAAATCCACGGGGGTAGCTCGAGCTGGCGAGAAAGTGTGTACAGTCAAGGGGTGAGTCAACATTCAAGGGGAAAAACTTGCAAACAACTGCGTTTATGTAATATAATTAACACGATAATAATCCATGTAAGTAAAATCGCCGGCTTTTGTCACGGTTTGAGAGCATTTTAACAATAAATTAAACTAACTTCTCACTACGCACAAGGGAAATCACGTCTTATCAGAAACAACTTTGGAGTAACTACACTTTTGAGTGACTCGGGCAAGGAGGGAAAAAAACTAATGAGAATAGTCGTCGGGAGGGTGTAAGTTACGACTTTGCTGATAACCCAAGGGTCGTTCGGCCTCTTAACATTTACGAACCTATCAATTAATTCCCTCCGTTCATATTACCTATGTATCCTTCTCCTGTCCTTCTCTGATCGGGTTCCACAAATCCAATGCCATCATGGGGAAACTCGACTCGACGGGGATGACCCGTCAGTTACAGTTACAGCCTGGGACTGATGAGAACAATAATTATTTTAGATTTAAAAACTGGAGGTACGAGGTTGTTAAAAGGAATTATGCAGGAATATCCTGTAGTTAGTATGTACAGTGCTTGACATTTCTCCTGCCTGTTTACCACGGAAGGGACAAGTCTTGAGACAAAAGCCCTATCTTTATGTAATAGCGTCATTTCAAGTTAGATAACATGTAGAGAGCGTCGCGCGTGCTATACATGTTATTTGTGGCGACAGTTCAAAAAGAATAGTGTGGCTTGTCCACAACAGGCCATCAAATTGAAAGGCATTTTATTACAAGATGAAACCTACTTTACATTCTAGTTTGGCTCAAATTACTTCGGTCCTGTGGTATCAAAGTCAAGACGGATATGCAGGAATGATAGCCTTGGATCAACTCAAATGTATTACAAGTCGTTCAAGACTACTTGTACATGAAATGTCCATCGGGCAGGAGGGATAGAAAAGTACTTGCAATTTCACACCATCAAATCCTTCCCTCCTATTGCACTACCAAGTATCTTCATTTGCACACATTAGGAACTATTGTACTTTGAAGTTCCCTATTATAAAATCCATACGTATTTCCAAGAAAAAGTTGGTAATTCACAGTAGCTTCCTCCAATTGGTCAGAGTGGTGTAGGGAATTATAGGCATTAAATTCCAAGAATTCTAAAGAGTATCCTTCCCTTTATCCCTTTCAATATATGGAAAGATGGCTGTACCTTTTTCTTTTTTGCGGAAAGTACATATGTACATACTTTTGTATGTCGACAGTGGGATTTCATACCATGGGAAATAATATTTTTGGGGGTATGTAATAAATAAAAAATATTAAAGTATGAAATAGTAAAATAAGTTGTCAATTGAATTTAGTATTTTTGCAAAAAAAAAATCCTTGCTATAATTTTCCTCCAGGCTTGGGATTTTCCGCTTGTCAACTTACACGCCTGAGTTATTGCTATAAAAGCATTTTTGTGTGTATACATATGTCATGAGCCTGCATTGTGGAACTTCTGCGTGTTTATAGTCTATGGTATGGGGGAACGTAGTAGTGGTGAAGGAGCAGAGTTTACGCAGACATTCTGACCTATTACAAAGCATACGAAATAATTTGTCCTTTTATGAGTTCCTGAGGTCAACTGATTCTGAGCCACGTGTCCACGATGGTTTTATTTTTTTCCTGGGATGCATTTTTAATATTCCCTTCCGAAGACTTACAGACTGACATGTACACATAAACATAAGCTGTGTTTGCGCATGTAATCTGATATGGATGTATAGCTGACAAAATATTTTGATACTTACCACAACCACGTAGTGTGGACGTAGACAGCCCCACAAAAGGCACTTTTCCCAGTTTTATGACCAGTCATAAGTCATATGGTCCAGTGTACTATAGGTTTTCCCATAGGGAGGCTTGATGAAGGCGATAATTTTTGTTATTTATGTCAGCATTAAAGTATTCGTCTTTACTTTGCTTGTGTCCACAGGGACATATCAAATGCACGTTTTTTTTCCAAGCTCCGTAGTCTAAGGTATAGATTCCTATAATGTTAATCACTGCCAAAAATGTAATTACTAGTACGGTTATAATAATTGCTAAACCACGAAGCTCAGGAAAATTGCACCTACTTAATTTTCAGCCCACACAGTTCTCCAAGTATTGTTCGTGTGCAATAATTGAACACTAATGATACACTGCACATGCTACTTACACATGAACTGTAAGCAATAAAATTGTTGAAAAGTCATAAGAGGGCTTTCGCTGCAAAAAAAAAAGCAGATGCATCCTCTTTTTATTGCTGCCCACACAATGCAATGTAATAATACAATTTACACGCTAGTGCTTACATGTGGGGTTGGCATGCATGTATATTTAAATAGTCATTCACTTATGTTGTTCCCTGCACTTTACAAGATAATTCCAGAAGCTCATTCACTGTCAGCAATGCTTCACAACAGATCCATTTTATTCCGTACAAATTATTATTCTGCCTTTAAAATGAGTCATTCACACGTTCACTTTACTCACTGACTTCATCCCTACTAATACCTATGCACGGATAAATTCATAGGAGATATTTCATTCGTAACTTCATTTAAAAATTAGACTCATTTTTAGTACTTGACTTTTATCAATAACAAAACTGAATCCACAAACCAAACAATGTTTCTTACATATTTACAATTTTCCCTACAATTTAGACTAGAAATTCAAATAGAAGCATCTACATACCTACGGTATCATGCCAGGTTGCAAAGTTATCAGGTGTAATATCATGCCTGTTCAAACTGAGTACATTGGAATGCATACAATTCAAACCATACTATTTTAGAAGTGCGATTACACCTGATTTGCCCATCCTCAATTGCTATATTTAGCGTAAATTAGTAGCTCTCAACTTCTGTGACTAATTGTGATGTTAGTTTGGTGAGGTTGTACTCTGTACATGTAATCTTTAAAATTAACATGACATTATTAGATACACATATATATGCTACAGGGATATAAAATATTCCGTCTATACTTTCAGTTACATATGACACCGTTCACACATCTTTAACAATACACTTGAGACTGGAGCAGTTTCTGTAGTATTGACTCACCAATTCATACGAAGAGTTTTTTTTAACTTGAGGGTTTTGAATATATTTGCTTGAATATGTTAAACCTATCAGGAATAGCCTCTAAGGACCATAACAAAATATACTTACATGTAACTTTTTGTGTGATGACCTACGTATGCCTTGCAACTGCCCAAAATACTAGAGTTACTCAGTTTCATTAATAATGCATACATCTCTGATGATCCACAAGGATGTGAGTTTTGGGCACCAAGGAGGGATTCTTGGAAAATTGCAAAGTGAAATGATGTCAACTTGTTTTTAAAATCATCGATATAAGAGAATAGACGACGGAGGAGTAGTAATTGTTCAAGCTAGTACTAAATGATTCACACAGTAGTACCATTTACATAATGTGTAGAGTGACACGAGGAGATTATAACTGTGTGTGATTCCAGGAAGACTGGTTTTAATTAGCTTCACACCATTACTGCCTAAAAGAGGTGATTTGCCGGCCTGAAGCTCCTTTTCTGCACGTACATCCAATGATATTGTAGCTTGAGGAGATGAGACATTAGAAATTAAAATTTACAAAGCGCCTGGCGCCATTCTACTATTTACTGTATTATATAGACTGGGGTGTAAGTGGGTACATATGTTTGGATGCAGACACTGAAAGGGAATTATATGCTCACACTCGTGTAGACACATAAGATATAAGTAGGTTCTAACACTTACCTAATTATATCCTCATTCACTGTCCGGTGTGTACACTATGAGTAAGTGCGGAGCATAATGATCTAATGATATTAGGACGGCGCCTGCATGGCTAATTATTTCAATGTGTCAAATATTTCAATTATCCTTTTTATCTGTAGCCTCTTCAATGTATCTAACTAAACCTGCTATACTATGTATAAAATATATGTGCTCACATGTGAGATAAATAATAGAAATGAAATAAAAGAAGGAAAAAAAAATCTTTTCAACCTGCAGGAAACAAAATAAATAGAATCTCAGAGTACGGGGAAGGCTCAGGAAAAAAAATTGTCAATGGGAAGCAGAAGCTGAGCAGAGAGCTCTTTTTCCCAATAAACTCTAAAAAGGTTGAAAGGCGTTAAAAAGCAAGAACAATAAAAATTAAATTGTCTGCAAAAGAATAAAAGATTGAGGAAAACAATAAACTCACGAATTTAGACACAGATCCGCTTCACACCTCTGCAAATGTGGTCACAGATAAATAAACTGTGGTGAGCACAAAGAAACTCATTTTGTATACCGAAGGGCGGAAAGCATTGGAATAAATAGACACGTTATGGTTCCGTCTAACCCCAAAGTCAACATTTATTGTGTTATTTGGAGAACTCACATGACACCAGGACTACTACATGAATGCAGTTGAGAAGTAGTGCTCAATGGGTGCCAACCGCAAATACTTAACACAAGTGACACTTGCGATTTATAGAAAAATCTTTTTTTTTTTTGTAGAATCACGACAGTACCATATACCACCTCCGTATAGACCATGGTAGTACAAACAGGGTCGGTATCCGTAGTAGCTTCATTGAGATATCAATGCGGGAGAGAGTACCAGAGAGAGAGAGAGAGAGAGAGAGAGAGAGAGAGAGTGGCCACATTGTACAAGAAATGTTACCCTACGACAGCAACTCACTCCAATACCTTGTCATGCGGTGGGTGAGCAGAGGAATAGGAATGTGGGAGTTATTAATAGAAAGGAATTATCCACGTTTAATCTCTTTTGCAAGATCAACTTGTAAAAAATTATTAATAAAAACTCTGAAGCACAATTGTATACATATGTGCGCTTGTTAGCGTGTGTTCCGTCAGTCCTCACATAGTACATAATTAGATACACATATGTGAATCTATCTACACACAGTTGAATAGTTTCTGGTTGAATCACAACTTTTTACCCTATACAAAGAAAACTTATATGCTTTTAATAGCAATGTATTCCATGAGGAATTATCTATTTTTGGGTACCTCCAATAATTCAATTACTCGAGGATTTTCAGCTGGTTTAATTTTTTTGTGAGAATATCTATTGTTTTCTAAAATAAGAGTATAATGAGTTACCTCCTCACCCACGCTGCTGTAGGGAAAGCTGAGAAAAGTCATACCGGAGGTACCCCTTCATTATGGAGGGAAAGGCTCCAAGTAAAGGACCGACTCGGGCCTTGTTACATTACTAGTAAGTATATGAGAGAGGGGAAAATAGCTTAAGTACTAGTACAGTAGAGACTCGGATGGGACAGAGTGTATGTACACAGGAGCTGGGACGGTGGGAGGGAAAAAGTTGTTAAATTTGTGGAAGGTTTTTATATCCTGGGAATAATCTCCTCACTACTCCATGAAATATGATCAAGGAGTAGTGTAATGGGAGAAGAATGTGACTGCCATGGCAGAGCTGACGGGGAGATCTAAAGAGAGGATGTGAAATGAGGATTTGAAGGGAGATAGAGATTTTGCAAAAATGTGAATTACTCGTTGCCGCACTGAATTTTTTGATGAACAAAGTTGATGAGGAGGCTGGTTGATAATACTAAGAGATTGAGCGTGTAGACTCGCTACATGGGAAAAGGTGACAGAGACTGACAGAGGATGAGTTGTGAATGTTGTTCCTTGTTGGTTGGATGCTGGCTATGGACCAGCGAGCGACAATAGTCCGTGTGCACTTCTACGACACTACTCACTCCACAACGACTTCCACTATGTATAAAAGATGCACCACATCGACATCGTGCAAGTTTTGGTCTGGCCGGCGCCAATCCGACCTTGTTATGATGGCGCCGACTTCTCTCGTCCTTGCTCGCCCTGCTATGCTGATTCCCTCTCTCCCATATACCAAATACATATCATCAACACTGACGATGACTTGACTTCCCAGTAAGTACTTTCTTAGGACAGTCTCACCCAACGCTCTACCGAGGTACATACTACTCCTGCCCATTATACACATACACACCTAATTGTAAGTCAACCAATAAACACACCACAAGAGTTAAGTACATATCCTACATTGTCATATTTATTCACGTAACTGCCCGACTCTCTTCATTTCCAATGCAGAGAGAAGAGGATTTTTTTATATTATTTTTGCAATATTGCTTGCTGACGATTTTTGCTCCACAACTTTTTTCTCTTTCTCTCTCTCTCCCCCCCCCCTCTCTTCTCTCTGTCTAACTTGATTTCTTCCCCTATTTTATTTCGGCTGTAGGATTCTCGGCATTAGAACCTCTCCATTCTGTTTCCATTGGGGATTTTAGCCATTAAATAGGGTTTCTATCCAATATTTTCATTGATGATAGTCAGGTGGTGAATTAATTTACGGCTTACCATTTATGCCCGCTTAGCTTGTTTTCACATACATACATATGGGCTGTTATGGATATTTGCAATTCAGGCCTGTGCAAACCGTTTGGGTTTTTGATCCACATCATCTTATTGTACAATCAAGAATGAATTTGAATGCAAATTTTATAAAAATTTCAGAACAGCTCGTTGGATTCCTAAGTCGATTAAATGACTACATTAGTTTATTAATGTGCTTACATTTTTTCCTGCTTTTTTTAAGATACAAAATTTTTACAGAATATCAAATATTTAACCATGTTGTTTCTTCTAAGAGAGAAGGAACACATTAAAAACGTACAGAAATAAAATGATTTCATCTGAAGTGTGTCAAAAACGTTAGTTGCGAGGAATTTTACTCGGCAGAAGTCATAGCCTCGATAAAATCTGTGAAAGAATTTTTGATCAAAAATTTTGCTCAGAATAGCCAGAATATTTTTTTTAAATGACTTCAAGGACTATATAATAATTTTTTTACTATGGGTTATGAATAATTAAATTTATTTACTTTTAGAATTAATGTAAATTCCAAATACCAACACCTACATATTTGAAACTAAAATTCACGAAATTATGCTATTACAGGGCCAGATAAAATCCTTTTCAAAGCGCATAATTTTTTTTAAATGTTTAAGGGACGGAGCTTGCTTCTAAACATTCTAAGCTTATTTCTCATAAAAAGTCGTTAATCTGAAAGTCTGGGTGCAAAGTATGAGTCTACAATGATTATCAATGAAGTGACATAACTTTCTTGATTCTGATGTATGTATATCTGATTCTGATTCTAATACATACTGGCAATGATACATTTTACAACTGACAATTTTAGAAATGGTAACATTTAGGCATGATTCTAAAAGTGTTACATTTAGTAATATTTAAATTAATCATTAATTTACTTTATTACGTACTCAGAGGTAAACTGTTAAAGGCCTATAGGCTTTCATTCATCCTTTATGGCAAAATAGTTCTAATTTTGCAGGTACGTTGATTGTATCAACTAAAGGCTTTGGAGTTTCCTACTTAATTGTTCCATTGTTAAGTGGTTGACAATATTCAACAAACCTATGCTTACATGCTTCTTTTTAGGAATCAAAAAAACATTAACCGACCATTGGCTATTAGGACCTATTAGTGTTGCTCCGGGTACTAAAACTCATTCACTGTATCTCTAAAAATAACTTGTATTCTAGTTGTACAGATCTACCATTTCCAGGTGTCGTTAGGTTTTAGCAACAATATAGACTGGCGGCATGACTTCATCTCATGTCGAATACATTGACTCGGGAATAGGGAGGGTAAGGTCGAACTTGAAAAGTTTTCGAATTTTCCACCTGTAATTTTCTTCAAGAATCAAACGAGCATTTGCAACCATAAATAAACAAGGAAATTTCTTTCACTTACACTGAAAAAATCAGATGATTGCTGAGGGATTACTTGTCAAAAATTGTAGTCTCATAAAATTCTTTTGGAGCTGTTGAGCTAAAACAGAAATTTAATTCGGCGTTACGCATTTCTTTCTACACCGATACACATGTATGCTATCTAATCAAATAATCATTATAATGCAATCTAAAGTAGTGTAATAATTACTAACAATATGAACAAATTATTGTTTTGCAAATTTATTTAGTTTTGTATTATTAAGTATTTGGCTGCTGTGTTGGTCGCCATGGGTTTCATTCTCAAAAACAAGCAATGAACTATTTCGAGCAGCAGTTGAAGTAGAGAAAAGAAAAAAATTATTTTCTGTGCTGCACTGACGAGTCCCAACTAGGACGAAACGCAGGTGCCTGCAGTTAAAAAGGTTCTGGTTTTGATCAGTGATTGTGATCGCCAGGTTTCAACCTTTTTTGGAAACAGTTGATTCTATATTTGATCACATATATTCGGTTTAATATTTAAACTAATATGATAAATGTTTCTTTTTTGGTATTCAGGTTTGTCTCATTAATATCAATCATATGGATGGTCCATTTATTTTGTGTTAGCAAATATAAATTCGTACACAGTAAATGTTTGATCCAGACTCGTGATTGACTAAGCTGACCTGTGATCCAACGTAGTCCTGGTTTAGTCTGAGTTTAATGCTACCATGGTTTCACTGAACTTCTGATTCAGCTGCTTCATGTCGTCAGGCTTGGTTTCACTTGCTCTGGTGATTGCAGGTGTTAGGTGATTCATAACTCGGGCTACAATCACAGCACGATCTTCCACAATTCCTACTTTTCTTGAGTTTTGAATGGCCACCGATGTCTCAGCTAACTCAAAATAACACTGGTTTTATCTACAATAATGATGAAACTAATGATTGGGTCTACGAAGCAATCTTTCAAGCGGGAGCATCAGTCCACCTTTTCGGATGATGCACCGCTAAAAGACATTTGGTCACATGTGCTCCCTGCAGCCTGTGTCAATTTTGGTGTACTCATGGTCTCCATAGTACGGTCAGCCTTTTTGGTTTGACTACGCACTAACCAGGGGTGCTTCCGCTGTCACATTCTTGTGATTTCAGTCAAATCCGGTTAAAAATTTCGTGAGATGTACGTAAATGACATGTCTACCTACGATTTCAAAAATATCGATCAAGCATCCGTAGCTGCAGTAAATGAGTCTACGATCTCATGTTTGTAGACGCTTAACTTAAAGGCAAGCCAATATACGATCACGTTCAAAAACTTTAAATTGGATGCATTGACGTAAACTATAACCGAAATACGGATTATAAGCTTACTTAAGAATCGTCCCATTTTTGCAGCTGCTTAAAGAAGTTTCAACGCAGCCGAATCTTTACAACAAAGAAGTACGAACCATGATAGGTTAAAATAAAGCTCAGGAAGTAAATCTTTTAAAAGTAATATATTTCATTACCCCAAATTCGCAAACAATTATTACAAACTGAAAAAGCTTTAAATATGTTGAAATGATCATCATTATCGCTAGTTCATAATGGGTAGATCCCAGTCAATTCCATGATTGGAAAATGATTTTTTTCTTTAAGGAAAACGAGTGGCAACCAGCCGAATGGATCAAATAGCTTGGTGAGGTTGGAGAGAAGCCGCAGTGCAGACATTGCCTGATTTGCTGTTCGGAGAGGAAGGCTCAGTCCGAATTCGAATGTGTCACAGGATGTGCGCCAAAGGATCCCAAGTGTCGTCACCGCTGGATCCACCTCAGTGTCAAGTAACTGTTCGGTCTTTCTCAAGCATGAATAAATTGCCTTCATTGAGGGTTCATCATTACTGACCCATTTCCTCAGGACGAAGTTCCCTTGGGGGAATAAACCAGTCAACTGTTGATGGAATTTCCGTGCCGAATCTTGAGATGATGAACCAGTATGGAGATCATCCCAATTAACGTCTGAGAATGTCTTGAGCTGCAATGGGAGGGTTGTCCTCCGCATCCGTTGTGAGTTGGTCTAGTGTCCGGGTGCCATGGAAGGAAACGTCCCCAGTTCCATACGCCACAGCGAGGAGACGGAAATCCTTGAATTGTCACGCCCAAGAATGGGCTGGTACTGCTGATCCCTCTCGTGGACGGGGATTCGTCGAAACATTTACTCCAGGTCTTCCTTGAGGGATACAAGATGTATCCGAAACCTGAGAAGAGTTGAAACATGTGTTGTAGAGAGAGATGCCGTTTTGTCACTTGGAGGAAGCATCGACTTCGCCACAGTTGTTGGGTGGTGGATCCAAACCTACTTGAGCAACGTAAGACGTTGTCGTGTTGATTTCGCTCGATTCCGTTGACCCACCGAGGATCCGTTCCAATGAAGTGAGTTGAACAACGGATGCCCGATTCTTGACCACAGCAAAATACAGTGCTGATCCTGAACTTGTTCGTCCGAAACCACTGTGGTTTCGAAAGCCAGCGCCTTGAGATGTGGCCATTTCCTTGGCTCCAGCGAGGAGTTAGGAAGGATTCCAGGTCTTCATAAAGAAAGCATTCGTACACAACTGTAATACTCTGTCGTAATTTGATTTGATTGTGAGATTTACTTCTCCACGGGTTTGACTACACTGTGCCATTCCCACACTATTGACTTCCAGGTTGGAGTTGAGCCAGGGCAACCTGAGACGACGGAGGCAGTCCTCCGTGATGAACGATGCTTGGGAACGTGGATCCAACAGGGCAAGGAAAGGTTTTTCTTCACCATTTCCAGCAATGACTCGGATTGTCCGGCGGTGGCGAGCAAACTTGACCTTTGGTCTGCGAGTCTAGAGAGGAAACCTGTTGTATTTCCTCGTCGGGGTTGCGACGGAATCAACCTTCTCTTCAATGTGCAAAAGGCTGTGGTGCTTCTTCCGACAAAGTCGACAGCCGCTGGATGGGCATTTGGAGACGACATGTCCACACCGAAGGCAGTTTAAGCAGTCCTCGTTTCTTCACGAAGGTCTGCCTCTCGTTGATGTTCATGTCAGTGAACTGGGAGCACTTTCACACATTTTGGTCAGACACATAACTCATTATTGCTACCTCTATAATAAATCCGATCATTTCAAGAAGGCTTTTGAATAATTTCCCAATGATTAATTCTAGTGTTAGGACACTACGGTATACACCTTGATTTAAATTCAGAGTATAAGTCTTACAATTAGCAGTGCCTGTCCACTACCTTTTCTAACCTAGTTTTAATTTAAAACGATACTTCGCGTAGTCTTGCAATCTTGCAGTCGTTTCCCCCTCGTGTCATTGATTGCCTTATTTTATGTCTTTCAACTTTTCATACTGCAATGCTTTTCCCTTTTCTACCAAATTCGACCATCACAGGGCCTGTTTCTACTTGCCATGTTGATTCGTCGTCTTCACTAGAATCGGGGTTACATTTTAGGCGCGTGCGTCCTAGCCTTGATGTACAGACAATCCAGAACTGCAAGCTGGATACCGTGAGCTATACATGACTGACGATCAACGAGCGAAGATTTTGTAAAAAATTGAAGGACCATCTGTGATGAAGCTGCCTGGATTCTCTAAATTCATTTAGTTTAAAATTCTCTTTATCCACTCAAAATCTTACCTAACCCATCAGTGAAATAAATGTTTATTTTTTAATTACGAAATTCGAAAAGCTTTTTCCAATTTTTCAATTCTAAGTTTTATATTTATTTATTACTATCGTAATTGTAAGCTCGATGTTACCATCAAAGTTTTTTAATTTTACTATCCCTACTCATGATGGTTTGAGTTTGCATTTACACCAATACTGTATGCATTTTTCCAGTGGCGTTATGCTTTTATGAAATGAAATGACGATCGAGAAGTACAGTTTTGCAGTGGGCAGTAATGTAAATATTAGATTTTGTATACAATAACCATACATAATTGTTGAGCGATAATGTCATGCTCACTGTTGCGTTGTTTACCGACGAGCAAACTAATGTTTTCAACAAGTTTTATTGTCGCTGTCGTTAAACTAATGTTATTTGCAACTGGTTGAGTCAATAATGATATTGACGATACAATGTCCAAAAATGCACGTATCGATTGAAGGATCTGGGCATTTAAATGTTTGCTGTAATAGGTGACAATACACCGGATCACCCCCATTCATTTGCCTACACCCTCCTCCGTCGGAAAGTATCGCGGAAACATCTTTAATCTCAAAAGCAAATGTTGGAACATTTCAATAAAGCAAACGAAGTTTAGAAAATAATATTTTTTTAATCTAAGTCTACAAAAGGATATTCACGCATTCAGTCATGGGTTATTATCATCCTTACAGTCGAGTCCCAACTAGAACGGAACATCGGAGTGTCTACAATTAACACGGTTCTAGCCATACCACTGTTCTTAATAACCTGAGATCAACTCTAAGTTGAGTTCTGTTGTTTTGTCTCGTAACTAATTTAATTTTATGTATGATAAAGCACATTCTTTGTTTCTACAACTTCGACTGTATTCCCCATCTGAGTTGTATTTGAACGAAAAAGGGAATAGCACTCATGGAATTTTAATTCAACACATCACAAAACAACAGGACAACTGCGGGCTTGCATTGCAGGTAAAGGCTTTTCACCAATATATTTCCAATCGTTTTCAGACCGTGTAAGAGTGTTGTACGCAGATTTTCTTCGTTTAAAAGTACTATCTGTTGATGTTTGCCTGATGTTATGGCTGTGGATGTATGCACCATGAGAGTGAGTAGTGGGAATAATAAAATGCAGTGAATGGGGAAACTGAGACGTTTGTAGCCAAAATTAAATATTACTTTATTTTAAGTTTAAGAATGATGGGCAAGTGGATTGCTTGGCTGCTGAGAGAAGAGTGTCTTATTGTATTTTTACAATTGTCATTTTTAGGTTAGATGCTAGTTTTAGGTTTACAATAATTTAAATACTTAGATTAGTTTACAAGGTTGAATTAGGCAAAAGAAGCTAGGAGTAGTGATTCCCCGCTGATAGTGCAGGGTTCACAATAGGTCATTGAGATAAGATGGGCTATGTCACATAGATGAGAGGTAGTCCCCTCCAACCCAAGAGTATACACATGCTGGCGTCAACAATTCCGCCCACCAAAATATAATGAAATATTTTATAAATAAATGCGAATACTTTAAATAAGTGTCACTGGAGATGTGAGGTTGGTACTTTGCTTCGAATGGGTTTGAGTCTCGGTCCGATCCAGGGTTCCCGTTCGGCTTGAAGCTGGCTCTGAAATCTTGGATGACTTGTTTCTGTAGTCCGGAGGAGGTTTCAGGCAGATCCGGATTCTTGGGCAGCAACACCAGTCTTGTTATGGGCCTCTTCAGGAGTCCATCTTTGGTTCTAACCGTTACGCTGCGGACAAGCTGTTGTTCATCTGAGGGATTGGGGTGAACGGTGACGACTCTTGCTAGTCTCCACCTCTGCGGCGGTGTATGATCCTCACGTACGACCACTAGGTCTCCTTCTTCTAGGTTGGGCTCTGAGGTTTTCCACTTCGTACGCCGCTGCAGCTGCTGGAGGTACTCCTGTTGCCACCTGGTCCAGAACTGCTGTTTCAGTTGCTGCGTTCGCTGCCAGCGGGAGAGGCGGTTAGGCTGCACGTCCTGCCAATCGTCTTCAGGGACTGCGAGCAGTGGAGCTCCTATGAGGAAGTGTCCTGGTGTCAGCGCCTCCAGGTCGGATGGGTCGGAGGTCACGGGACAGATCGGTCTGGAGTTGAGGCAGGCCTCAACCTCCTTTAGCAGCGTAGTGTACTCCTCGAAATTAAGGGGGGTTAGTCCGATAACCCGCTGAATGTGAGACTTGGCGGACTTAACTGCGGCCTCCCATAGGCCTCCCATGTGAGGAGCTGCTGGTGGAATCATTCTCCACTCGAAACGGAGCTCCGCCATTGATTCCGAAATGACTTGCTGGGTCTCTTCCTGCTGGTGAAACTTCCAGATTTCCTGTAGTTCCCTTTTGGCGCCCACGAAGTTTGTGCCGTTGTCACTGTTGATGACTGCGGGTAGGCCTCTGGAACTGGAGAAACGCCTGAATGCTGCTAGGAAGGCTTCCGTGGACAGGCTGCTAACCATCTCTAGGTGGACGGCTTTTGTAGCGAAACACACATAGACACATATGTACGCCTTGTGTGTCCTGCTGCTTCGGGAGTAGGAGTCCTTCAGGATAACGGGACCGGCAAAGTCTACTCCAATGTGAGTAAAAGGGCGGGATGGGGCAACACGAGATGCGGGTAAGTCCGCCATCAGCTGCAGGGGCTGTTGGGCCCGGTGAAGCACACATGTTTTACAGGTGCGGATGATACGTCGGACTAGGCTTTTCCCCCGTATGATCCAAAATGAGCATTGGACCATTGAAAGAGTGAGCTGTATCCCTCCGTGCTTCACCCGGAGATGGTGATACCGGACAATGAGGTCAGTGATGTGGTGCCTGGGAAGTAAAACAGGGTGCTTTTGATTGTATGTGAGCTCCGATTGACGCAATCTACCGCCCACCCTGATGAGTCCCTGTCTGTCCAGAAATGGGGTGAGAGCCAGTAACGGAGACTTGTGGTGGAGCTTCTGCTTGCTTTGGAGCTGTCTGAGTTCCAGTCGGTAGTGCTGTCGTTGAAGGAATTTTAACAACCTCCATTCGGCTTCCTCTATCTCTGCTGCTGTCAACGACGTGAGTTGACCTGTCTCCACTATCCTCTTTCCGTTGAGGTACCATTTCCAAAGGCGCACCCAGTGTGCTACATGTCTTCGGAGACGGGGCCAGTTGGAGTATGCTTGAAGCCTCTCGTTTAGCTTGATTGCGCTGGCTGGGTAGGCGTCTGAGGAAGTAAGTAGGGTTGTGTGGGGATGCTCAGCATTGCTGGTGAAGGGAGTGTAGGCGTCTTCCTTGGGCTTGTCGTCTTTCGACACCACCGGCATGGGGAATTCGTCGTGGGTATGGAGGAAGCTGGGTCCGTTAAACCAGAGGGAGTTGAGAGACAATTCGGCCGCTGAGATGCCCCTTGAGGGTAGATCCGCGGGATTGTGCAGACCTGGGACGTGTCTCCACTTTGATGCTGGTATACCCTCTTGTATCTGTACAACCCGGTTCCGCTCAAAGGTTTTCCACCGTTGTGGGTCCCCATTGATCCATGCCAGCACTATGGTTGAGTCGGTCCATCCGAATACTGCGGGCATTGGTGGGGGCAGCGCGCTGATGATGGCTTGGGCTAAAGTTGCAGCCATTAGCGCCCCGCATAACTCCAGTCGGGGCAAGGAGAGGGGCTTCATTGGTGCCACTCTGTTCTTAAAGGCTATGAGCCGGACCTGGGTGGTGCTAGTGGATGTGACTCGTAGGTAGACGGCGGCAGCGTAGGCCTTTTCCGAGGCATCCGAAAAGGCGTGGATTTGTACACGAGTGACATGGGGCATGGTCACGCATCTAGGAATGCGGACAGTGCATATCTGCGGGAGCTCCTTTTGATACTCCTGCCAAGACCTTAAGATGTCCTTGGGCGGGGAAGAGTCCCAGTCCACCTCGGATTTCCAGAGCTCCTGCATTATGAGCTTGGCTCTGATGGTGACAGGGGCGAGGAATCCTAGAGGGTCAAATACCCGAGCAATTTCCGCTAGGATCGTCCGCTTGGTAGCTTTGGTGGTTGCGGTCGGATGAACTTCGAAGCGGAACTCATCAGTTACGGAACTCCAAATAAGCCCGAGTGCCTTGCTGGAGTCATCATTGTTGAGGGTGAGGGGGTTGTAGTCTCTCAATGACTCTGGTAGGTGTTGGAGAACGGCTGCTGCTGACGAGGTCCATTTTCTCAGGATAAATGTTCCCTTCTCAGTTAATGATTGGAGCTCCTGCTGCAGGTGCTTGGCTTCCTCTTCCGTGTTTGCACCAGTGAGGCAGTCATCGACGTAGAAATCCCGCTTCAGGATGAGTGCCGCCTGCGGGAATTCCTCGTGGTGGTCCTCAGCTAACTGGTGTAGTGCCCGGACGGCTTGGAACGAGGCACTCGCAGTGCCAAACGTCACTTTCCTCAATTGGAACCACTTGAGCGGGTCGTTTTGGGTTGGACCTCCACAGGAGCCGGAGGTAATTTCTGTCGTCTGGGTGTACTTTCACGTAAAGGTACATCTGCTTGATGTCGGCGGATAGGCTTATTAGCCACCAACGCCACCGACAGAGGATGGAAAAGAGATCCTCCTGGAGGACTGGGCCCACCATGAGCCTTTCGTTCAACGAGGTCCCCGAGGTGGTCTTCGCACTGGCGTCGTATACCACCCTCAATTTTGTGGTGGTGCTGCTGCTCTTTTGAACTGCATGGTGGGGTAAGAAGTAGGATTCTGTGTCTGGGATGGATAGGTTTTGCTGTGGGACGGGCTTCATATGACGTGCTGTAATGAGGTCATTCATGGATGCTACATATTGCCTGCGGAGCTCGGGTTGTCGGGAAAGCTTTAGCTCCAAGTTAAAAAAGCGTTTTGTGGCCATCCGAAGGGAGTTTCCAAGGGGCGGAGTGCTGTCCTTCAATGGGAGGCGGACCTGGAAGGCTCCGTCAGGGGCTCTCGTGGTTGTCTGTGTGAAATGATTTTCACAAGCTCGTTCTTCGGCGGTGAGTATTCTGCGGGAATTGTTACAATCCTCGATTAGCCAGAATCGGGCAATGTCCCGTTCCAACGGACATGAGGCGAGGTTGCATTGGACTGTGCTTTGCCTGGTACTGGATCTACCACCTCCTACTAGCCATCCAAGCGTGGAGAATTGGGCAGTTGGATGATCCTTACTACCTTTTAGCAGGCCCTGGTGGATGACGTCATGGTAGATGTCAGTGGCCAAGAGGATTGACACTGGGCCGGGCCGGTGGAAGTTGGGATCTGCCAGACCTTCTGCGGGAATGTGGGACCACTCCCTGGTGTCCAACAAGGAGTGCGGATATTGGCCTCCTATGGATTTAATTATAAGGGCCTGTATGGAAATAATGTGTGTGGAGTCGTACCGGGATGCCAACTTGATTTCGGCACTTTCGGTGATGGTGGCAACTCCGACGCCTTGGAGTGCCCTAACATTCTGTGGGGTTGCTAGCCTTTTACGCTTCAGACCCAGCCTGGTAACCAAGGAGGTGGCGACGAAGGATTCGTCACTGCAGTTATCCAAGAGGACGCGGCAGTCCAGTTGCTGACCGTCCTGGGCTGTGACCTTTAGCATGGCCGTTGGTTTCAGCTTCATGGCTGGCTGCTGGGTTTCGGTAAGGGTCGTTGTTGGTCTCTCGGGTTTCTTCGTCTGGAGTGCTGCGTGAAGGAGGCTATGGTGCTTCTGCCTACACTCCCGGCAGGTGGATGACGATGGACATTTTTGCCAGTAATGCCCGACTCGGAGGCAGTTGGAGCAGGCTTTGTGCTGGCCGACAAATGTTCTTCGGTCTGCGGGTGGGGTCTCATTTAACTTGGGGCAGAGGTAATTGAGATGGTCACCTTTACAGAAGTCGCAGGTGGGCCTTTTGTTGCTTTTGGTTGCGGTTGTGGTATGGTTGACGGACTTGTTGAAGGAGCGATGGTCCCCACTGGGATGCAAGGAGGGTGTGGTTGCTGGGCCTCCGGAGGACGCCAGGTCCATTATCTCCTTTCGAAGAAATGTCGTCAGTTTGTCCCACGTGGGCATGTCAGTGTCCGCCAGTGATTGGTGGAACCTCAGTCTGCTCTTTGGGTCCATCTTCTTTACAACGGTGGCGACGATGATTGGGCCCCAGTCGGCGGGTTTTTGCTGTAGTGCTTCAAGTGCACTTAATGCATTTGATGTGGTAGCTAGGAGATTCTGGAGGGAAGTTGCAGTGGGTTCTGCTACTTGTGGCTGGTCGAGGAGACAGTTTATGTGGCGGTAAACGAGCTCGCGGGTGTGCTCGTACTGCTCTCTTAACTGTTTCCACGCTGGCTTGTAGTTAGCGTTATTGAGTGGAAGGGCTTTGATGCTATCTGCTGCTGGGCCTTCAAGGGATGCGAGAAGGTACTGTAGCTTCTCCGCCCCTGACAGGTCGGTGCGGGAATCTACTGATTGAACGAACCTGTCCCGGAAATGCAACCAATCTTCTAGTGAACCCGAGAACGTGGGGAGGGCTAGCGTAGGTAGTTAGGGCTTGAGGATGCTTGGGAATGCGGGTTGTGCTGGTGGAGCTGCAGCGGCGGCAGCAGCCTGTGCGTTCACTTGGGCTTGGATACGGTTGATTGCGGCTTGCTCCTCTTTCTCAGCCTCTTTCTTGGTCAGTTCAGTGTCCCACTCTTGGAGCTTGTTCTCTAGGTCGAGTATGTCGTCGAGCACTGGACTGACTTCCGCTTCGACTCTGTCTACTGCATCTTGGTCGGCACAGGGGGTTAGAAGATCTTGGTAGACGCTGTCGATGTTGGCCTTCAAGGTCTCCATGGCAGTTTTGTAGAACGCGTAGTTGGCTCGGGTCACTGCGGTAATAGCGAAGTCACTGATTGCCTTCTTATACCTCGTCAGGCACCCTTTACGACCTCGGAAGACATTTCTTGGGTCCGCCATTGCTATTCGATGCACTTGTTTTACTCACAACAACTCAAAACTTAGGCACTGGTTCACACCACTTATATTCGAAGGACCAATGTTTGCCTGATGTTATGGCTGTGGATGTATGCACCATGAGAGTGAGTAGTGGGAATAATAAAATGCAGTGAATGGGGAAACTGAGACGTTTGTAGCCAAAATTAAATATTACTTTATTTTAAGTTTAAGAATGATGGGCAAGTGGATTGCTTGGCTGCTGAGAGAAGAGTGTCTTATTGTATTTTTACAATTGTCATTTTTAGGTTAGATGCTAGTTTTAGGTTTACAATAATTTAAATACTTAGATTAGTTTACAAGGTTGAATTAGGCAAAAGAAGCTAGGAGTAGTGATTCCCCGCTGATAGTGCAGGGTTCACAATAGGTCATTGAGATAAGATGGGCTATGTCACATAGATGAGAGGTAGTCCCCTCCAACCCAAGAGTATACACATGCTGGCGTCAACAGTTGATATCCTTGGAGAAATTTTTAAATGATATTATCTTTATTAATCTTTAGAACGGATAAGCTATGCTAATTGTTTTACAGGGTAGTACGTTAAGCTTGAAAGGCTTAAGGTAAAAAGTGTTAGTGTCGTTTAATGTGATACTGTAGATACACGTATGATGTATTAAGATAAAAATCCGATTTTTCAGCATTAAACTCCTGTAAATGAAAAATAGGAACATGTTCTAATCACATAGATTTGGAAACGTATGTATGTTGGCTGAAATTATTGTGATACACTTCTATCAACATTGTCAACTTCCACTGACAACATTACATATGTACAATAATAATGATACAGACGTAAAAACAGTTGTCAAGAAAGACAGATTTGCATGCACGGATATTCTCTTCAGGCTAAAACTTTTCCGTAACATTAATTGGCTCTTACAAGTTCCATTCTGTTAATATATGCATCCTAAAAGAGTTAGCCTTTCCCTCGTGAGAAAAGCAAAAGGGGGAGTTAGAAAGAGAAAGAAGTAATATTCCGCCTTATAGTCCCCTAGAATTCATTCAAGTTCTAGGTTAAAACTATAATCTGACTTCCCTTATGTATATTTGCTGGTTGACTTCCTGGTAAAATTATTTTTAGAGCTACTAATGCAGACAAAACATTATACACACCGTAAGCGTAGGTGGAATTTTACCCGTAGTCACAAAGCTAAAAACAACTTTGGTACTTCACAGGAATAGATAAACCACGGCTATAAATGTTTACGCTGCTACTTTAAATATGACAAACAAATCCTTTATTACCGGGGCATATTACTTGCTACTAATTCACAGGAGTACAATTTTAGTAATTACGGTCATGAAAATTGCTCATGATCCCAGTGTGCAGAACCTATTTTAAGATGAGAAAAATAATTTCGGTAATGAGTTACATTTTTACGGGTCAATACTAAGGTTGCAGAGGGTGTTCAACAGATGCGGTATTAACCAACAAAAATATATGCAGAGGATTACATTATGAATTCTGTTTGAAACTATAACAACGCACCTATCCAGATGTAAATGGAATGCAGATTCATTAAAATACATCATATATATAATACAAATAAAAATTTGTTTCTAACGCATGGCATTGTTGAGCTAGTTGTGCTTCAAGTATTGAATATGAAGAAGTAGTTACAACCACTGATTAAATGTTTACTCAAACCCACCATTGGCTACTATAATTGCGCTCTCATTAAAATAAGGAATGTGTGGGGAGCACCGGGACTTAAATGTTATTTACTTAAATAGACTTTTTACTGAAAGGATATTTGTCGTTTTCCCCATATTGTTGCCGTGGCTTCGAATCCAAACCAGTTAAACATATACAGTATGCATACTATTTTTCAATACAGCATAATTAATGCATTATAAATTATTGGTGAACATACCTTCCCATTTATTTCATGTAAAAATAGAGGTATACATTTCAGCAGTGTTGATTTTAATTTAATTCAGGCAAGTTGTTATGCATAATGCCGGAGTAGATTTTCATATATTCTCAGAATAATGTTTCACAGGAACTTGAAAATATTCAAGATCGTATTTCAATTTTAAACATTAAGGGTCATCCACATCTCACGATTGCATTGTTGACATCAGAGATTTTTCCAAGGCTTCTTCTTTTCAATTATTCTTCTCTCACCATAATCAACTGAATTAATGGACTCTACTGAAGGAAAGAAACTTTATCTGTACAATTTGTGGCGCCGTGCTGTGCCTCAACATGAATTTTATTTCTATTCCTGGTGAGAAATTTGAGTGTCAGTCTTTGTGTCTCATAACTTGTTTTCTCTCTTCTCACCATTCCGCATTGGCTGTATAAGCCTGGAGATTACCCAAGAAAAAGAGAATCCATTGTGAGTCCTGCCTTGAAACAACGTGTGTGCTTTGTATATGTACGTAATTATGTGTGTACGAACCAATGTATGACTCTGCACCAGCCGGCATGCAAGACGTTCTGGGTATCAATATCATTTCTCAGTATCAATAGACGGACTGAGTCTCATAAAAAGTAAACACCGATAGCAAGAGATAGATACGACAGACGAGTCATAAGAAACTAAGACTGACCAGTACAATTGAAATTACAAGCAAATATCAATAAGTAGTTTCATTAGTGATTTACAGGACAGAGAAAAACTATGTGAATGAATTTGGCGTGAATGTATTTCAGTAGCAACATTATCCTGAGCAAATGTAAAGTATACGCATTAATAAATGTAAAAATGGTGTCTAGGAATTTGTGTAGGATCTTTTTATTTGTTTGCTCCTTGTCTCGAATTTAATATATCCATAACTATAACGCTTGTCCATACAACTCTGTCCAAGTAATTGAATATGCGCATATGTAATTACTTGAACAGCATTTTACACTTGAACTTGTGAGCATTGTGGGGAGCATGTAGAAATTATGCAATCCATACCCATGTACTTACATCCTTACATACAAGAAATATTATGGGCTACGACTACATCTTGGTCAAGTAAGTGTATGTACAACTTTGTGGAGTATTTATTACAAAAAAGTAAATTCCATTGAAGCAGTTTCAACCAGAACTTACAAGTTCCGAGGCTATTCCATTACATCCTTTTTATACTTATGTAAGTGGTTAGTGCACTTTCATTTTAGCGAAATAGACATGTACGTACAATATGATTGCCTTGTCAAGTAACTCTTGTAGACTTAGTTTGTCCTTTCGTAGCAGCTCTGAGTTTTTTTTTTTGGTGGAAAGGCCATTCTATATTCAGTACAACAAAATTATTGAAAAAATCCCACCTTCTTGCACACGAATACTTACACATTGTCTACCCAAATTCCTCAGCCGTCCATCTTTCGCAGTGAGGCTTAAGAACAATTGTTAGTGTGCTCCTCTCGCTGGGTTGCAGCCCCCTCTTATTACCGGAGGATTTGTCTGGAGAGTTTCGTCATAAAAATGGGACCGTAAAGCATGCTTCTCTCTAATCCTTATCATTATCATATCATTTGATTTGATGATAATAATGATCAGTTTCTCGGAGGAAGTATAACATAGCTTTGAGGAATTTTAGCATGTGATCAGAACACATGCTAATGTTGTAATTGCAAGGGGGAAAAAATCACAAAATTATATACATAACAGATGTTCGAGATAAGGTTGAACTCAAAGGACTAATTGCATGCCTGGTCTTAATGATGAACGGATAATTTTCACTTTTGTTTCAACATATGGATATTACCTTTCCTCGCCTGTGTACCCCAGCTCTCATGAGTTGTTCGCCCTTATATATCCATGCACGTACTATTGGCTCCCCGCTGCGTGCTCAGAATCTACACTCCAAAATTCACTGAAACAGTCACATCCGAAATGTATGCATCCGCCAAGGAAAGAACCGTTCGCAAGTACCTATGTATCTTTGCATGACAAAACTACAACAACTCTCCGATGAAATCATGCAATCCCAGTTGACTTTGAGAATGTATCTATAACAGATGTGTGTACACCCTGGAGTGAAATCATGCTACAGGACTTCAGGAGTTTTACTAGTTCTACAACATGTTCATTTCTAAGCTGGTTCCGTTGGGTGTGAGTGAGTCGATTTGAGAGTGTCCGGCCAGCTCAACGTTTCTGTACGTATGAACAATCTCCTTATAAAATGTAATCCTTGGCGTACGCACAATCTTATTACCTGTGGAGCATTTAGACTCGTCAGCAGTCCAGGTGGAGCAAAAAATAGGTAACAATACGATTAAGTATACTTACTCACTGAAATAACCAGGCAAAGTTTCGTGCAAGAGCATTTCCAAAAGATATGGAAGACATGCGAAGAGCATGAGGGACAAGGAAGCGGATTCGCACGCGACTAAACGTCGCCAACCAATTCACATTGAGCAAGGCAAAGTCTGCAGCCACCAATTTACATTACGGTGTATGTATTTGTATGACTTAGGTGGCTCAGAGTATGCATCTCTGAGTTACAATAATATAAGAGAATGGAAAGTTACGTCTCTAGTATGATAAGTTGTCGGCCAAACGCTACAGGACAATCAAGTCAAGAGCATCAGCAAACTTCTTCTCAATATACCTACAGTTTATGAACAATAATTCAACTGGCGTAACTACTTCAGGGATGAAAAGAATAATCCCTTTTGTTATTAATGTATGTTCGTACAGTACACTCTTCGGGACGAGGACCCCTAGGAGTACCAAAATGTGAATTATTTGTAATCCCAATATGATCTTCCACAGAACAAAAGTTACCTGGGACTATCAAGCGAGAATGTGTCAAAATATTTTTGTCCCGCAGAGAGTATCCTCTTAGAAGGTGGTCTCTTAAAGGGAGGGTAGACTGTATACACTTTAATAAAAGTGTGTCCACACATAATGAAATAATACTTCTACCCAGTCATCGTCAGTAGCAAGAATGTTTCTTGATATACTCCACATGGCTCATAGTCAGCCTATGCTCCTGTACAAATTCAGTTTGTAATTCAGTACTCAAAGCTCTTGCTCGTACATGGAGACATATGTACATACATCTATAATAATTATTGCAATATAAAAATCTTAGGGTTGGGAGTGTACCTTCACGCACTTAAGCCACACAATTGTGCCATTGCCTCATTACTACTACTATTACTACTACTACTACTACATTATTGAACTGTACAAAGTACTCTGATGGATATTGTTCTCTCGGATGCATTTATGGAGTCTATGGGAGTTTGACTCTGTAGTATTGAGCTGTTGAATCCAGTCTAAACAATGTCTGAGTTAAAGGGGCAACACTACAATAAATTCACCTCAGCTACCACTACAAACAATTAAGTAACCCACGGAATCAAAACATGCATAAAGTTCAGATAAGGAAACCACAACTCACTCTTTATTCGTCCCTCTTGACTCAACACATGAGCTCCTTATTTTAAGCCTGGATACATACTATGTACACATTGATGGTGTACACACAACATTTGTCTATATATTTCTTCTTACAAATAGTCTCGCTGAATATGACATAAATGAATTTTGAGCCAACCTTAAGCCATTCAAGAGTCTCATTTTATTTGACAAGTTAAACATGACGGAGCAAATATCAAGAAGTGACTCACAAAACAATAAATGTTTCGAAATGAACAACCCCTGAGATTACTGCATGTCGTGTGCAAATCCTCTTGCGAGTATTTATTTATGTACATCATATGAAATGTAAACATTGAGGCAATCATTCAAGTCATCCTGTCTCGAGCTTCCGAAGAAATGACAACTTGAACTTTATTCATTCATTTTTAGATCGACGATGAGATCATGGGGAAATTTTAATCAGGGATTATTCCAGGTATTTTTAGATCCGCGTGAGTAAAATCGGTTTCATTTAGCGCTGTCTGACTTCCTGTGTGAGTTTGCACATTCCCATTCCATAGGAGAAAGAAGGCATCTGAGGGCAGACGACTTTACAAACTGCGAGAGCCTTTTAGGTACTGTAGAATACAATGAAGCTAAAAGGTTGTTACCATTGAGGCATTGTGTGTTTCTAGATAACTTTTGGAGCTCACCATTTACTCCCATTGTAGAATAACTTTTGAGCTACAGCTTTACAGAGTTCAAATCTTTTATCTAAATCAGCAAGCAGATCTGTAAAACCCTCCTTGACTAATTTCTCTGTGGAAGAATGGAGAATATATAGTAAGTTATGAGATAAACAAAGGATTTTTTCCCTTCCATTTTTTCCAAACGTTTCCGCTACATAAAGGTACTAAGTGCTAGAATACCAGCTATGGAACACATTTGTAAGAAGCATTGACGTCCAACAGGAATTGCACATTAAAAGTGTTGTAGGCAGATATTAGATACTTGGGGTTGAGTGTTAAGTTTTTGGCTTGAACATTTAATTTACTGTATAGATTTAGTGAATTTAGATGGCGGGTGAAGGAGTACGGCGCCGAATACTGAATTAAGTTTATTTAACATAGTACCTATAGTTTGTATTTAGGTTCGCAAACGAGACCGAAATCCTGGCGCCTGTAGTTGTCTCCTTCCACGTACAGAAAATTATTATACACGAAATTTTTTCATTTGACTTTCCGCTCTACTGGCGACTACTTACTGAATTTCATATGTACGAGACCAACGTCGTTGTCGATTCTCCATCATCAAATCACCAATTCTCATATATGAGACTGTTTACACAGAGTACAGAACGACTTTGACTTGACTATGGGAGGGATTGAGAGATACCACTAAACAAGAGAGAAGTGCAAAAAGGACAACGTGCCATGCAGGTTGGCCACACTCCTATATAGTTACATCTACATTTTACTCATGGTTTTGAACAATAAGGATAATAGCATAATCACACATAATCGCCACTTTTTCCTACCAAAGTACGAAATTCCATTTTTTGCCAACTTTGCATGTGTTGCTCATATGATAGCAAGTTAGGGACCTCAATCATACTACAGTACTTTCTCTCTACAGGAGAACCCCTACGCAAAAAGCAGGAAACGTTGACTATGATAATGCATGCTCTTGTAAGGAGGAAAATTAATATTGTGGAGGGGGATTCTTACAGCGATAGTACACTGTATTGCATTAGTTTAATCACTCTTCAATTCCCTCAAGTTTCGTTACCTTCTAAATCTTCCCTTTATGAAGTAGGTAGACATAATTACATGAACTAGGAAATTTCCAAGTTCACTTATGTATGTAGATACATACATACATACATATGAAAAACAGTGAGCTACTCAACTCATTGTCAGTCTGTTCTACAATACTACTCAACTATGAGTCTGCCTATCCTTATTACCAAGACCTAGAACCAGACAACTAGATTTCTGACATACACCCACATTGCTTTAATATCTGTGTTTCATGGCCTCCTCAATTTGCATATAAGTACGATATAGCCGGAAATCAGGATTAGTACAGAATTACAGACTTTCATGAATCCGCGGAGCTTTATAAAACTAAAAAGAAAATCCTTGTGGTCCATGAGATCGTATGAGTTACATTCTGTAGTCAAAACATTGTAATTATTATGTGAACACAAGATTAAAGCAACCAGCTACATCTTTTGAAAGTAGTTATGAATATTTGATTTTTGAAATTAAAATTGTTAGGAATTTCTATTCCATAAAATATGTAATTACACAGTCATAAATGTGAATGTGAGTAAATGGCCTGAGCTTATAAATCCGAATTTATGAACATTTTTCTTTCACATATTCTGCTAGAAATGACCTGAAATCTGGAAAACCCGATTTTTCTGCTTTTTTTATTGATGAGAAAGACTTATGACGAAATGGTTGTGAACTCTACATACATACAAAATATTTAATGTACATCGGGTTTCCAATAGCCAAAATATGGCAGTGACATCCCCCCAGCTTTAGATACTCCAAACCGGATGTACTCAAACAGGAATTTCTTTAGTAATGTGTTTTTCCTGTGACATCAAAAATGTCCCCATGACAAAATGCAACTAATTTTTGCATGATTCGTAATTTTGACATGGGATCACATTTGTGTAAACCCATTACTACATCACACATAAGTTGTTTAATTATCCCACATTTTTTAAATTGAGTTGTAAACATTGGATGATTTGGTACAAGCACAGGCGAACGTATGTACGTATGTACAGATACATACATATATATGTATGTTGCTACTATATGATTGCTGTTCTCTTGAATTTGAACCTGATTGTGAGGCAATGCTTCGAATCATATCTGTATTGGCAAGCTTTTCAAGCATAAACAGAGAGAGAAAGTCTTATACTGTCACTACTTCTCAACAAACGTAGCCACTAATGACTCTGTATACTAATTATTCTAAGTTTTTATAATTATAACAATTATGTTTCTGTAATCATATGTTTGTATTAGATATTATCATAAAGGGTGCCAAGAAATGATTGTGCCACCCTAACCAATAAGGGGCAACGTTAAAAAAATATTCAATTCCTCCATGAACGGTCTGTCGTTCATAAAAATGTGTTTATTGCAAATTTCAAGGCGATTCCTTTGAGCCTATTATTATTTTTCTTAGTAAAAAATTGCGATCACAGGAACAGAAAATGTGAAGCAATATGTTTTTGGATTGATGTAAAGATTAAATATTTTTCTTTGTTTCAATCTTGCCTAACGTGGAGGGTTCCCACGAGCGCAACTTCGACTGGACTTAAGTGAAATTTGCTACAGACAGTGTTTGGCAATGTTTTTCATGACCAGCAAACCGCCCATGAAAAACTGGCATGAAACTCTCCTTTCCGCATCTTTCTAGATGAATTTCCCCAGCCTTGCTTTCTGTTCTCACGAGTCATGCCCACAGTTATCAACGTAGAGACCGGTGTCGTAGCTCTTCAAGTACACACAATTTGCTAACCAAATGCTTCAAAACGTGTTTCGGAAAAAAATATTCGGTTACAAAAATATTTTGAAGTACAGATAGTCCTGTACATATGCACAAACTTATAGTTCCAATTTTTCTTATGTTCTCTGGTTGTTGAATGACAGTGTCCATTTTTATGGTGGGGTCAGTTATGTATCACATTTCTTGATCTTACTATAAATATATAAAATTGTTCTTCAGCTAGTTCTATCCCTGTCTTCACAATACAGTTCTTCTTCCCCGTGATATTTTTTTTATTTTGATGCCAATAACGATCCCATGCTGTGATGTCGTTTGTTAGCCCTCATCTGGAATACTTGCCAAGTGCATAACCACGGGTTTCAATCGTGGTTCAGCTCATTACAGTACAGTATGTGGCATTATTATTAACTCGAATGTATCCAGGTTTTTTTTATTGGTATAATCCACCCCGTCATTTATTTTAATTTTATTGATCCACTCAGCTGTTGACAGGTCGAATTTTGGGGTCACACTACAGTAATGGGCAGGGCGACGGGAGCAGTTATGTAACGCTGGAGGGCTGGAGGCTTGGAGAAAGCACTGATACGCTGGTGGCTGAAGAATGTAATTGAAAATCACTGATAGGTTCAGGTCAGGTAGGAGGAGCAATTACTGGTTTAAGCCTTAATAAGGTCCCGAAATGAAGGGAAGGGATCGTAAATTCGGCTTGTAAGCCCTAGGAAGCGACCCTAATATGTCATTTAAGGTGCTTGAAGTTTAAATAAATTTTATGAGCCAACTCGGGCTGTAGGATACTTGGATTTGGACAAGACCGTATTCCGGTCATATTTATCGGCCAATTTGGACCTAATAAAATTATTGTTACCTAAACATGACTCTTCCCGAGTAGAAATGATTCGAAAGATGAGCGCCTGAAAATGATAACTGAAGTTAGTTGACGTTAAACTTACTAAACTCAAATTTTTGGTTATAGATGCGATGTCGTATGAACGTCAATGAAACTATGGGAAATATTGCCACAATTCTCAACAAAAATACAACGTTCCTTTAACATTAGGATCTAACGTTTAATCAATAACACATTCATGACGTTCAGTTAACTCAAAATCCTGGCCATATAACGACAGTAACTATACCAATGATTATGTATGTATATTTACGTAAACTAAACTCCTCCAGCACTTCCCTTCTATAGGTGCATTACGTCAGGCTTCTTTTTACCAATTACCCAGGTGAGCAATAAAAATTATTATTTTATATCGAAATACAAGTCGTGTACAGTATTTCAAGTAAATATTTTTAAATCGCAGTTAATATTAGAATTTAAATATTAAATTTGGACGTGCATATCAAAGGTAAGTAATTGTCAAATGATTTTGGTTAAAGAAATATGTATCTACTTGTAAGGCAACGCTTTATGTTAGCTATTACTAATGTTGAAAGTTAAGAAATCGTAATTTATTATTGAGAATATTTAGTTTCAGTTTGTGTCAACTTTCAATATTAATACTATTTTTAGTATGTTGCCAACACTATCAAGTACATCTCTACCAACAATCGACACCCTATCCAGTAAATAGTTTCTAATGCAGAAGACATGAACAATAAATAATTTAATTGGAAACTTAAAGCAAATAATACTTGCTCTCAAATATAATAACAGCTTCAAGATAATATCGTCGCTGAAGAGGCAAAATGGAATACATGCATTTTCGATTAAAATCAAAATGGTCTACATGCAGTTTTACTAAATGCAAAATGGAATAGATGCATCAAGTTTTAAAAGTAATATGGTCTACTTACAATTTCGTCTAAAAGCAAAATGGTCTACATACAATTTCGCTTTAAAGCAGAATAGCCATTATGAAAGTATACATGCATGTAGACCATTTCGCTTTTAGTGAAAACTGCATGTAGTTCATTTTGCTTTCAGGAAACCTTGTAACTATTCCGTTTTCCCTTTAAGGAAAAAGGCATGTAGACCATTTTGCTTCTAGTCGAAATTGCACTTAGTCCATTTTGCCTCTTCAGCGACGATATGTAGATAATTAATAATATTGTTGTGCTTTTCTATTAGTTACTAAATCAATAAAGCAAAATATTTACTTTTCTGGATTTAAACCTCTGCTGTTTGAATTACAAGAGCAATAATAGAAAAATAGGAGAAAGAAAAGAAAATAGATAGAAAATAGAAGTTTAAAAAATGGGGTTTTAAAAAAACCGAAACGAAGATGCTTTCGCGGCTCTAAAATGTGAAAAACTAGCATTTGATATGAGAAAATTAGAGCAATAATGAACGAAACAAAGCATCTCGGGTGCAAACACATACATAAACAATATATTACTCGGTAGCACCCGAGATGCTTTGTTTCGTTCATTATTGCTCTAATTTTCTCATATCAAATGCTAGTTTTTCACATTTTAGAGCCGCGAAAGCATCTTCGTTTCGGTTTTTTTAAAACCCCATTTTTATTCAATTGTTTTCAAAACTTTCTTGATAATAATATTATGAGACCATTATAATAATAATAAATTATTAAAATTTTCATGAAGTTCAAATAATTTAATTAGTTGTTAATATTGGAAAAACTTCAAGTCACGTCTAGAATATTGAAGGTTATGATTATGACAACCGTAATTCGTATTTTTAAACAATTAATTTTTAAGGGCCCAAGCCCTTGGTCGCACATCATAAGATTTTGCACACTAGCTTGCAATAATTAGACAGTCATGTGTGCAAATGTTTATCAAAGTTGTTGTGGGGGAAGACCTTTAAAAAAACTGCAATGTATTAGGATAGGCAATTCCGTAGACTCACGGGAAAAGTTAGGTATAAATAGCTTCAGATCTCGTTAACTATACATGCTGAAGATGTACGTTAAGCATTGGACGTTGTACAAATTCTGTCATTGACTTTAAGCCCTTAATATTCGGATTTGGTCAAAGGGTGCAGAAGTTATCCTTAAATCTTTTTTTTTCAAAGGGGGGTAAGTGCATATCTACGCTTTGCGTTTTTACGAAAACGAATTTTTTCAAAAGTTGAAAATTCTAATTTTTGCGAGTCAGTAAAAAAGCATCTTCGTAAAAATAGTCACTCGCATTATATATGCTTTTATAAAAGGTTTCCTACGACTCTTATACACGAAGATGCTTTTTTACTCATTCGCAAAAATTAGAATTTTCAACTTTTGAAAAAATTCGTTTACGTAAAAAACGCAAAGCGTAGATATGCACTTACCCCCCCTTGGAAAAAAAAAGATTTAAGGATAACTTCTACACCCTTTGACCGAATCCGAATATTAAAGGCTTAAAGTCAATGACAGAATTTGTACTTTTTTTTAAACACACACGTATACATAATATATTATTCGGTAGCACCCGAGATGCTTTGTTTTGTTCATTATTGCTCTAATTCCTCCCATACCAAATAATGCTAGTTTTTCACTTTTTAGAGTCGTAAAAGCATCTTCGTTTTGGTTTTTTTAAAACCTCATTTTTTTGTGACTCCTAATCCTTTAAATGGTTCATTCGAATACAGCATTGCATCAGGCATAGTTGACGGAAGTTGTAAACATTGTTTCACTGCACTCTTTAAAATCTCGTCAAAGGATGGGAAGAGTTTACAAAAAGGTGCATACTCGAAGGAGAAAATTATAATTGGCCAAATGTTGTACTTATAATGCAATATATTTGACTGCAGTCGAATAATGGTGTTGTAAGAAGAATTTCAATTTCTTCGTTCACTTTCTTAATTATGCGTTCTTCGTCTTTAAGTATTTCATCTTTGTAAGTGACGGTATTTGAAGGTATTTAGCCAACTCATTCGGTCCATTGCACTTGATTGTGTTGTTTGCATTTATCTCGAAATCTTGTGTACAAATATTGCTTCAGATGATACTTATGCATTGGGATCGATATACATTGATGAATAAAGGCCTAATAACCAAGTTAATTGCTTCCGAATAAGTTGATAACCAGTATCCATTACTAACTTGCATCATGAGTAGTTGGTAAACGGCAAATAGATATCCCGAAACACTTGTCCCAACGAGATGGAGGGGGTGGGATATTTATGACATTTACATACATATGTATGTATAATTACATATAGGGTGCCCTTCCCCTTAAGTTATCCAAATCTAACCACACTACGCTATTGTAGAAGGTACTTTTTTGTGCCCATTTTTCTTGCTGTCCTAACGATATTTTTTACAAAACGTTTGTTAAAAATTACAGATGTTATGACCATGAAACAAACAAAACTTACAAAATCAATGTTGTAAGTCATTGAGCCCAATTTAGCAGTCAAATTTTTGTGGATATCACCGAAATAGTTTCTCAAATCCATCATTATCATGTTTCAAGTGTTTTAGCAGCTTAAGTCACTTAATTTGTCGTCGTTTTTCGGAAATTTCTGATTCAGGAAATCGTCGACGTTACATTTCAAGTCATAAATAATACAAATACCGAAAGAGTGGCCACTTCTCCGTCCACATGGAATGCTGACCCTGATTAACTCTAACGAACCGTAAGAATGGGATGTGAAAGTCTTCCAGCTTGTAACATTTGATTTAATTCCTGAAGAGTCCTGTTTCCCATAAATTCACTGACCCCAACGAAATCAGCTTTCTCCATGACCGTGGACCGTACATGAAAGCAAGAGCGACCCAATATGTTCTGCTAGAAAACAGAATTAACTTTTTCGGGAATTTAGAAAGTCCAGGAAACTTCCCCACCTTTAATCCGTGAGAACACTTGGGAGCCAACTTGGAAAGCAATGTTGAGGACCTAGGGGGCAAAGGTTATTGAGTTTTCTGAAGTACAGTCTTGCTACAAGAGATCCATTTTACAAAAATGCATTGTCCATATAAGACCACAACTGCAGACCAGACGATAGAAAGTGTAGCATTAATGAATAAGCCAAACTCAAGTCACCAACCCCACAAAATATTTTTCTTCACGGAAACCACATCACTAGTGAGAGAGCTCGTTATACACGTTAAGTTTGTTTGAAAAATATCAGGACTCTGTCTGTACACCTTTATTCGCTGGTGGCCTACTTAATTAAAATTATTTCGAAAGATTGCGTGAAAATGCCTACAAATTCGGGAATACATGTAGTAATTACAGGATTGTCGATGTTCAAGCGGGGAATTGCAAGTAATTTTAGCATCCCGTGTTTTTCCTCAATTTGCTCATTGACACTTCCTATCTTACTGTTTGCGTCCATGAATTTGTACCCCGAACCCTTTATATTTAGTGGTCCGGTTTCCTGGTGGAATATTTTTTAAATATTTTTTTCCTGAAAAAAAAAAAACATTCGAATGTCCCTAATATTTACAATTTACAAATAACAGCAACCCCTCTGCGGAGTAATTGTTTTTTTGTCACCGATGTTAAACAATAATACAAAGAAAAATAGATCCATTAAACGTCTTACATATTTTATTTCTTTCGATTGGTAAATAAGTTTACAAAACAGTACGCAATGTTACACTTGTACATACACATGTACATTCGGTTATATAATAATTACATTAGACTATGAAATGGTTAATTTTGTGCACAGCAAGTAGTAAAGCTTTAGAAAATGCTAGGATAAAAGTGGACCTACAATAATTATTATTATTGAGTCTTGAAGTATTATTTGCAGTAGATTACACGCAATTCGAACTTGCTTAATTAAAAACCGTCATCGTAAAAACGTTCGTTCACACCAACAGACAAGACAATTAGTAAACTGACTCGAAAGACTCAAAGCCTTATGTATATTCACAAAAGGACCTCGACAGTTTCAAGCAACCCTCAAGAAACAATTCAGTTACATTTTATGTCCTAATTTAAAGACATCAATTCCATCATTACATCAAAAACGTTGCTTTTTTAACTTTTTCAATAATTTCAGTACAAATTAATTTTGCCGAACTCTATTCATTTTTTTCCAATGTACTCATACAAGGGATAATGCCTATAATGATTAATTTTGAAAAATAACCTTAGCACAATTACAATATAAGCACGGTTTCTTATACTGTATTGTATGAAAGATTTCTTGTGTACCATTTCAATTTCCACGAGTTTCTACACAGCAATTGTTGTTACCTATTTTGTTTTCTAACGCAAATTACAGCTGGGATTGCAAAATAAATTAGGACTTTTATTTTATTACCAAATTACTATTAAGACAAACGAAAGGGCTCTCTCTGGTCACGGTTACGGCAGGTAAACCATTGATAATACTTGTACGAAAATTCTCTTTTACAAAGCGGTTACTGATAACTGAAATTATGAATACTCATGATAACAACAGAATCAAAGGAAAAATCAAACCACAGCAACAACAATCCCAAAATAAGCATGCTTTACCTTACATGAATCGTCATAACTATTTGTAATTATGATATAGATTTGTATTTATGGAAATGGAAAATGAAGTCACCAGAATGTAACTACGCTATTGGTGCCTTAAGATTTTGGGGAAAAGTTCGGAAAAACTATAATTTACCGTGTATTAACTTGTACGGTATTTCTGAGGACTATTTTGAAGGGAATTATATGTAAAATCGCCAAAACTTTGAATGGTTATGGTTAGCCCAAAAACTGTGCGTTAAAACGTTTAAAATATTACAATAAAATTGAACATCTATTTCATTGATACTGCTACACTTTACTAAAAACTACTGCCTCAAAATCATTGGGCTTGCCTTTAAAAATGCTACTTCACTTCAGTCTATTAGTTACAATTATTTCAACAGTTTTAATAAGAATGTTAAATATTAAGGTAAACCTACTTGGCCTATTTGGTCACCATATCATTATATGCAGATATGGGTAAACCGATTATTACTGCAAACAAAAATTAAGAAAAACATTTTTTCATGCACCTTATTACATCTTGGTCATCATAGAAGCAAACAGCAAAATCTCACATAAGTTTTCAAATCTAAAACAAATAGTGACGCATTTAATACGTAAATGCTCACACCATTTACAACCAGTTATTAAAAAACAGTGAAACCAACACTAATATAGAGTAATATTTGTAGTACTCCATTGTTTGAAGCCGGAAATCATGGGCGGTTGTCAAAACTTTCAAACATCTTACTAATTAAAATATTCGTATCATAGAAACCTTAGTATTCATTTAAAACAGAAGCTGCAAAAGTTCCACAGACAAGCGTATCTCAATCTTATAAAATAAAAGGATATAAAATTAGAAAAACGTAGCTACTTACATAAAAAAATTTAAAATGTTAACTACCAAAATTAATGCATAGAGCTGCAAACTATATAGAAAATATCCCACTACCAAATTAAAAAATTTTCAGTACTTTCTGCAAATACAATACGCGGCAGCACAAATTGGGTACGTGCACTAAAATTAAAACACATAGTTGTTAACATCCCAAATTAAGACGCATCAAATAATTTAACATAATAATTCACTTGAATACGTGAAGATTAAAATTAATAAGTTAAACATATTCCTTAATATTTTCATGGCATTTTTTGATTAGAATTTACTTTTTTCAACGGGAAAAATCCAGTGCACATACATGTCCATACAAGAGTAGAAAGATAACTAAAACTAACTGTTTACAAAATGATAAAATAGTTTTTTTTAAATTTGTAACTACAAGAAGATAATATTGTATATTACATGTAATCGAATTCGTCCGTATAGGTTTAAGAGAAACACTTTGGACGGTGTTATCTTCCTACACTTGTATATCTGTATATAAAATTATGTACATATGTATATAGCCACTGCTTCACGCTGTTGTGCTTTTTAGGCTAAAAGCTCTTGTCAATGCTTCAATTTTTGAACCAACACAATTACAATATAAAATGACCCTTTATTACAACAATTATACGTGTCGCCTGAACTAACTTTGCAATGATCCCGTTGTACGTATTTTTTGAAACTTCGTGCAAAGTAGTTTGAACCTAAGCTTGTACTAAAATTATTAATGAGCTTTCTTATAGTTACGTACTGAGTAATCCTAATGGCATATTAAAAATTCCTACAACTATTTTTAATTACACAAAGATAATTTCGTAAAAACATAGTAATGTTAACGATATAAAAAAGTATATGGCAGCAACTTGATCAAATCAGTACAAACGATATGAAAAATTAAATTATATTTAATAATTAAGCCTAATCATAATAATTACTATATAACGGAAACGTATGAAGGCATTAAAAGAGAAATAAATTAGTATATCAAATTTAATCATACCATGGCACAAAACTTCAGAGAACACAAAAATTCACACTAATACTAAGAGCACACAAATTATGCAAAAATGATCAAAAAAGAATGCATCATCAAAAATACTAGAAAATGCCATCGTTATAAAGCCAGCGAAAACAAGTCATCAAATTTAAAGCTGTTTCGGAATATGCCTAATTATTAAGTACTTTTAATGCCATCTAAACGAGAGAGCTACTAATGTCACTATCGCCTGTTCTTTCTCTATTAACGAGATTTGTACAACCTTTAAAAAAAAATCATTTTTGTCATTGAGGCAACAAGCATATGAAACGGATCTAAAACGCTTAAGGTATTTCCGGGACCAGCATTTTAACGGTTAATTGTTTTCCATATAGATACTACCTAAACAAAATCTGAGCCTATGCAGCATAGGTGTAGATTTAAAAAAATAGGTATAGAAATTTCAAACATAAAAATTAGTAATTGGTATTCTGGTGTAAAGCACAGCAGTTAAAAAGTAGAAACACACAAAATTTTCATACTGCAATGTGCATAGTCTAACTAAATCAATAATTTCAGTCCAATACCTTTTGGAATTTGCGATTTTTTAACCCAACAAGTGTCACTTGTATTTGTACACTTTATTATTTTTAATGTGAGATATTCGTTGCAATTTCAAGTCCTTTGTTGTTTCATAGCTGGAATAAAGCTCACAAGTTGCTTCCCGTCTTTAAAAAGGAAGATATTGTATACGAAGTGGAGAGTATCAATAGAAGAGAATTTAAACGGTATATGTCTTAAATAATTATACAAAGCCCTAACACTGGAACTCACTGGCAGTTATGGCATTCAGATCTTTCATAAGACCTTCTAGATTGGAGATCTCTTGAGAGAGTTCTTCGGTGCTGTAGCATTTCTGCATACTGGGAGAATCCGCACCTCCATAACTTTTAGGACTCATAGATGACTGTTGCGGAAAGCTACCGACATTCATTGGAGGGAACTGGGATGTGGATATTCGTTTGATCGGAGAACTTTGAATGGCAGAATTTTGGTTTGAGTTGGGCAGTATTCCGACAACAGTTCCAGTTCCGGATCGACTGGAGGCTGTAACGAAATCAATTTGTGCGCTACTTAAGACCACAACTATATAAATGGATCATGATTCTGGAGTTTCTAATAGTTGTAGTTTTGTTTGAATGTGAAAAACGGTTCGTTTATAGTACCTTTTGTTTGCTGAGGAGTTGTAGGATGATGCGAGGGAAGAGTGCCCATGGGTGGTACGGGAACAGCAAAGCTTTTTAAATTGCCTCCGGTTCTCCGATTTAATGTCCCAATGCTACTACCCGCTGACTGAGTTCCATAATCCGAGGTTGGACTGCAAAGAATATAATTGATGGAATTAATTTTGCTGGCAAAAGTAGTTTTTTCATCATTCGGATTATCCAGCTTTAAAAAAAGAATAGGAATGTAAGTGAGCCTGTAATAAATTCACTCACCCGTACTGGGCCAAAGAACTCAAATTATGCTGACTGGATGCGGTGGAAGAACCACTTGGAACACTATCGTAAGTTTTGTGTGGTTCCACATTTTGGCCGCTGGAAGAATCACCCAACATTTGGCCGCTCCGGTACTGTGACTGACTATTTCGACTAAATATGGGATTATTTCTTAAGTCTGCCGCTCCTCCTCCCCCAACTGTGAATAACAGGAGGCATAAAATTATGAACTTTTTAAACAATTGACTGAAATGTAAGGGCAAAAAAAACAAGTACACACATTCAAAAGCATGCTCACTCACCATCACTTTTGAAACAGAAAGGCTCAACCGGTATTCGAATCGGTTTTGGCTTTCTACGTCCCAAGGAATGACACTGAATACTTTGAATTTGACTATTGTCACCTTAATAAAGCGAAAATAAAGCATTGCAGAGACAAAACAAACAACACAAACATAAAACATGACTCAACTAGTCAAACAACCAAAGCACATGGACGTAAATTACTTCGTGATCACTACAAATGTGCACCAAGTTACTTACCTAAGTATGAAGACATAAAATTTCTTTTATCCAAAGAATTGGTAGTGTGTTGCAATGGAATTTTCTCTTCCGGGTCTCCAATCTCTCTGGATCCCCTTGTTGATGGACTGATTGGAGTTTCCGCTTGCGTTCCTCCTGTTTTTTCCAAATTTTTTAATTCCATTTGGTCATGGTGAATCCATAAATCCGGGGGTTTCAATTCGGGTTTTCTCTGCTTTCTACAAACAATTGTCGAAGGTGAATAATTAAAAAATTAAAGAAAATTATAAGAATATAGGTAAAATCTGTAATTAAAATGCAAACCGTAGTGCATAAGTATGAAGGAACTAATATCATTAGAATTAATATTTAAAAATATATTACTTCAAGGAAGATTGCTTAGGAGACTCTGCTAGCTCGCTACCTCTCTTGCGGTAATAAATGCACAGGGACACACTGGCCAAGGCAAATATGACTGACAGGCCAATTAAAATGTACAAAATTAATTGATTTGGCTTCCCTTGCGAGTCTAAAATTGAAAAAAAAAGTTTTCACATATAAATATTGTGCTAACTTAGTATAATTTCTACTAAATCAAGTAGTTACATATCTTTGACAAGTTTACCATTACACACATTCAAATAAACTTTAAAGGCATACCGTGCATTAAAACGTTTCTATCACCACCAGTTGATCCATGGCCACCGTAAGCCCTTTTAGCAACGGGTGTTGAAATAGACTTAATATCAGTGAAAGGTCCAAGTCCCTTAGAATGTCTCGCTGCCATGCGAAAATAATACACGGTATCCGGTGTTAATCCTGGAACTTTATGAGTAAGTACATCATCTGGAATTGGATCCTCCACCCATTCTTTCAAGGATGGATTAGTTGTATAAAAAACCATATATCCTTTCATTTCGTCATCCTTTGTCATCCTGGGGGGTTGCCAATTCAAAACCACGCTAGATTTCCCATCCTCCCTGCGTTTTAGAAACAACATCTTAATATTACCAACTACATTCAATACATGGAATGTTAAATACATAATTATAATTTAACGCTTGAAAAGTTAAAACAAAAGTTTGCTCTCTTTAACCGTATCGTTTCTCACAACTCACCCTGTGATAGCCAGAAGAGTTAAATCTTGAGGAGGTGAATGTGGTGTAGCTTCGAAAGTAGTATTGTATGCCACTAAACTCCATTCGGATGAGTACCGAGTTTTGACCACTTTCACACTAAATTCATACTGTGTTCCGGGTCTAAGATCATCCAGGATGGTATTCAGTTCAGACGTATTAACATGTTTGACAGACGATCGTTTCTGACTTAATGCTAAGGCTTCGGTGGGTAAATAACGGACGACATAGTAGCGCTTATCGCTCACAACTTGGGTTTTAGGCAGAGAAGAGTCCGTCCAATAGAGAACTACACTAGTTGGAGAGAGAACCATGGCTCGAAGCCCAACCGGTGGAGGCAGCTGAGCCATGGACAAGCCATGATCTTCATCCTCTTCGTCTGAGGTTTCCCTAGTCCTAACGTTCTCATAAATAGGTATACCATCTCCAATATTATTGTATGCTCGGAGGCTGATCACGTAATCGGAATTAGGCTTCAACTTGTCCAAAGTGAAGAAACGCCGCTTCCCGTCAACAAGTTTATTGTATTCATCTGGAATTCCTTTGCCCCAGCCAATAGTATAGCCACGAACCATAATGTTGGTGTTACGAGGTGGTGACCAGGATATAGTAATGCTATCTGTCATTGCATGTGCTATAATATGATACCATACAAAGAAAATGGGGCCAACATGAATTTAATTTTTCCCCGACTAGAAATAATTGAAATTACAACAATTATATAATGAATTCAGAAGGTACGACTACATTGCTCTCTTACCATGCAAGGATTCCGGTTTATCTGGAACCTGAGTCTCATCCAAATCCCTCTGATATGTCATCGCGTTGAGCCATTCGGTGAAAGGTCCCGTACCATTAATATTGAGCGCAGCTATTTTAACTTGATACTCCGCTCCTTTCTCTAATCCCGTTAGCGGACAGAATCGGCTATTTCCATCAGACGTGACTGTTTCGGCCCGTTTCCTACCTTTCGGCTTGTATTTAATTTTGTAGCCGGTTATAATTCCATTTCTAAACTCCATCGGAGGAGGTTCCCAACGAATTGCAATACTCTGCATAAAATTTTACAATAATAACTAGAACGAAAGAAAAACTTGCAAGCAGAACACACTGAACGTAAAATAAATATGGCAGTGCATTCAATAATTGTTTCGAAACCTAGCCACATAAAAAAGTAACTTACCGTAGAACTGGAGCTCTCTAAAGTTACATTGTGCGGGGTGTCCCCCGGTTCAGCACTGAGTGTTCGTACTTTAACTTGCTCTGAATTAGCACCAGGTCCATTTTCATTGACCGCCAAGACCCAGACAAAGTAGTCCGTATAAATGCGTAGATCGTCGAGTACAGCTTCTGGGGAAGTAACAGTCATCATCTGTATCCCGCCTTGTTTTGGTAGCAAGTAGTCATCCTCATCGTCGTCATCCGACTCAGACTCGTCGATTAATGTTGACTCGTCGAAATCCAGCGGGAACGGCTTTTCCTCCGAAGTTCCTTCATTTCCGTTAGTTGCTTCAGCATAGTAAACTTTGTATTTCATAACATTTCCATGCGTCTGCTCAGGGGGTGCCCACTGAAGATGAACTTTAGTAGGAGATGAGGGCCAAGCTTTTAGGAATCTGGGAGGTCCAGGGACATCTACTTCGGGCTGAGTTAAAACTGTAATTTCTCTGGAGCTCACACCTGCACCTTTGTCATTATATGGGACCACTCGAAATGTGTAGCGTTTGTTCGGCTGAAGTCCTTGTACGTTGATCTCTTCCAAACGCGACTTAGTAGTATTTAACACCCTCTCTCTATCAGAACCTAATTCCTTGTAGAAAATAGCGTACGCCACGATCCTTCCATTAGTAATTAAAGGTGCCTTCCACGTTAGAGTGACGAATCTGGTGGATACTAGAACTGCGGCAACTTCTCTAGGAGCTGATGGACCATCAGGGGATGCAGTATGGTTCTCGGAAACGCCGTTTCCATTCCCGCCTAATCTGGGAATCGGCAGTGATTGACCTAGGAATGGTTTCACAGGTAATGGTAATGGAAGGGTCTCGACAGAAACTGCAGCTTCTACGTCCGAAATTGGCTTAATTTCTCCTGCGTTTCATGGACATTCATCCACGAGAACATCCAAACACGCCACAAACAAGCACGAACACAATTTTGCAGCCAGGGGTTGACAGTTGCACAAAATTAGGTAACAAAATTGAGACAAACAAAAAACATCAATAGGTATTTCTGAAGCCATTCATAGGTTTTCACAACAATCAGTCGGTTTAAAAAATTTATAACTGTTAAGTTGCTTCGTTGCTGCCTTATTGAGGATAACGTGGCATTGGAAATGCTTAGGGAATTAAATCAAGACACAAGGTCACAATCAAATACAGGTAAAATTGCAAAAGCAAATTTTGAATGCAAAATGTTATTGTGGGTCTGCGGGTCGCGAATATTCTTATACGGATTGGGAACAAAATTTATTAAACGAAGCGCTTTAATTGTAAAAACAATAGAAGGTATTCTTATTCTTCTTTAACACAGGACAAAAGTATGGATCAATCATTCACTAAAAAGCATTACTTATTCCATGCCATGCTATTTAGATAAACAAAGCAGCATATTTTGCTTAGAAATCATTGACTAGAATTAGAATGACCGAAAAATCGATCATTAATAGAAATATTATGGGAATAAGTTGTTTGGGCAAAATAAGAAATAACAGAAACAAGTAAAAAAAATCTGCACACAAACCTGGTTTCAAAACTTGGAGGTGAACTGAGGCCTGCACATTACCAGCAGGATTAGTCCCAACGCACTGGTACATGCCAGCATCAGAAGCAACAAGTCCCAGGATTTTTAAGTTGTTCCCGTTAACAATCTAATCAAGTAATCAATTTCAAGACCTTCCAAAACAACCTTTTGTAATTCATGTAGAACACTGCGTACCTGGAAGTAGTCTCCTTCAAAAATCATTTCTGCATTTTTATACCACTCTATAGCCGGCGCAGGTTTCCCGTAGATTTTACAAGGGAGCTCCACATCTTCTTTTTCATATGCGAAGAAGTTAGCGGGGGTAGAAAGGACTCGTGGCATGACTTCAAAAACAAAAAAGTGTATGGTAATGTAACAAAGTAAATGGACAAGCGAACTTACAACTGTAAAAAAAATTCATTGTTATTATTCATGACAATGTGATATACCCGTACCATGAATATCCAAAGTTGCAGAAACGTCAGTAGAATCTTCCCGATTTTCAGCTCTACATTGGTAGGTACCACGGTCAGACTCCTCTGTTGTGGAAATCATAAGATTTCCTTCCCCAACAAGTGAATAACGACTGTCTAAATTTCTGCAATATTTGAATGAAATATTTTAAGCTTGATCTCCAATACACTGCTGCAAGTTTTTGAAAGCATATTAAAAACAGCTTAAGATTTACTCTAGATCAATTGTCACTCCATCTTTTAACCAAGTAATACGGGGTTGGGGGTATGCTACAGCGGAACATTCAAGTACAACGGAATTCGGTGCGACCACCGTTTGGCTCCTCGGAACTGCTGTGAATACGGGTGGAGTATCTCGTTCTGAATGAAGAATAATCAGAATTTTCCTTATTAAAATTAATTATTATAATTCTAAAACTTTAACATGATCATGTATATACCCATAAAAGTAGTTGTTGTTTAAAAAGTACATTAATTTACCTGGATTTCGATTTAGAACCAATCGCCCCTTCCTACTTATAGAAAACCGGTCAACATTTGAAATGTTACATTTGTATACCCCTTCGTCCGAAGTCTGAATAGCGCTGATTTCCAATGAACCAGATGGCAAAACCGTCATTCTACTATCATCTAAAACTAGAGCTCGATCGTCTTTATACCACGAAATGACTGGTGGGGGAATTCCCTGCGCTGAGCAGCCAAATCGAGCAGTTTGTCCTAATCCAATGCTAATGTCTTCTGGTTCCTCATCGAAACGTGTCAAAACTGATGCATGAAAAGACATAATAGTGCATAAAATGAAAGTTACTGGACAGAAGTTGTTTTAAAATTGAGCAATGTAAATAACTGATAATAAATTCAAAATGCCTACAGGCTGCTTGAAGCTTCGCTGATCGGGACAAAACCGATCCAATACCAGGAACTGTCGCAACACATTGATACAATCCTTCGTCTGGCTTCGCTTGACGCGTTTGTACTAGAGACGTTATATGCAGTGATCCATTAGACAGTAACGACCTGCAAATATTTTTTTGCATTACAGTATTACCTAGTGTACGTTTCGCGGATTTGTAAAAAAATTATTATGCTTCAAAATATAAGCATTCAGAAAATTTTTATCCACAGCAAAGATTATGCCACAAACACAAACCTTCCAAACTCATCTGGATTGCCATCGCTGCATGAAACCAATAAGATACATATACTTGCTAAAGCATTTATCACTGACAATTGTACGTACTGAAGATGAACAAATTAGTTTTGTTGGGTCAGGCTAGAACCGAGAAAAGAGGACAGTTGAGAACAGAGAACAGAGAGGCTAGAAGTGAGGACAGCCGAGAACAGAGAACAGAGGACAAAAGTGAGGACGAAAGAACCGAGGACACTTTCGGCTAGAACCGAGAACAGAGGACAGATCACTGAGGACCAAATTAGTGAGGACAAATTTACTGAGGACAAAATCAGTGAGGACAACATCTGTGGGGACAAAATCATTGAGGACAAGATCAATGAGGACAAGATAAGTAGGGACAAGATCACTGAGAATAAAATCAATGAGGACAAGATCTGAGAACTGGGGACATGATCTGGGGCATATTACATGTGAGGACAAGAACTCATAGCTTGGGAAAGATCACTGGGGACTCGATCCAAGAACAGATTACTGGGTACAAGAAATAAGATTTAATTTGTAGGGTCCAAAATAAAAAAATTATTAATTGTTGTACCTAAAAACTTGACACTCGCAGCAATTGTGATTATACTGTAAGTTGAGACTTTTTGAGAATTTCAAGTTTTTAGGTACAACGATTTAATATTTTTTCAATTATGACCCTACAAATGTAATCTTATTTCTTATACCCAGTTCTTGTCCCCACAGATGTTGTCCTCAGTGATTTTGTCCTCAGTAAATTTGTCCTCAGTGATTTTGTCCCCACAGATGTTGTCCTCACCGGTTTTGTCCTCATTGATTTTGTCCCCACAGATGTTGTCCTCACCGGTTTTGTCCTCATTGATTTTGTCCTCACTAATTTGGTCCTCAGTGATCTGTCCTCTGTTCTCGGTTTTAGCCGAAAGTGTCCTCGGTTCTTTCGTCCTCACTTTTGTCCTCTGTTCTCTGTTCTCAACTGTCCTCTGTTCTCTGTTCTCGGCTGTCCTTACTTCTAGCCTCTCTGTTCTCTGTTCTCAACTGTCCTCTGTTCTCGGTTCTAGCCTGACCCGTTTTGTTGCTAATAACTTATGTAATTCGGACAATATTATACAATTACTATTAAATATTCAAACGCTTTCCGGATATATTTGGTCCCATTTTGTGTACACTTTCAATTACGCCCTGAAAAAAGGTCAGTTCTCGAATGACGAGAAATTAGCTATCATTACCTCGGTATTAAAATCTATAAGAAATAAATATAACCCGGAGACCTACAGGCCTATTTTAATCCTACCGTTTCTACCTAAACTATTTGAAAAAATATTGCTGGGAACATCATTGACTACTTGGGAGATATTAGACTGATATCAAAGAATCAATAAGAGTGCCGTAAAAGAAAATCCATCTGGACACTCTTATAGACCTTACATAGAAAAATTTAACGTCCATGAAAGCAATGGTAAACAAATGGTAGCAGTTCGGTTTTTACGATCTGAAAAAGCATTCCAGCCTTCCTCCTGTCCAATTGACAAAACTATAGTTAAATATCAATAACAAATACAACCTTCCAACTTATCTACTGAGGTTTTTATTTTCTTACCTATACGCTCATGTATGAGCGTAACTTCACCACAAACTTGGTAAAGTCGCTCCTAAATATTAACTAAATGGTGGTGTGCCACAAGATAGTGTTTTAGAACCCATTCTATTACTTCAATTAATTATGTGAAATTCTTACGGACGGCCTGTTATGCTGATGTTATTATACCGCAAGATAAAATTTGAAAATACAATGAAGTTAATTAATTATTGGTGTAACAATATAATATGAATATAAATTTTATCAAAATTTTGAACATTTACGAAGTTCGTGAAACCAAAATAAAAAGGTCTAATATTCTATTTTTTTGATTTCAATAATCATAAAATAAAATGTCAAAAAACTGTTGATCATTTACTAAAATATATTTACTTTAAACGACGCCAAATTCTTGATTGTGAAACTAAAAGCCAGGAAAGGAAAGACTTGTTGGATTTATTCAAGCTGTAGGAGGCACATGGAATTTTAACTATCTGTGAACGATACACTTATGTACATTATTGTGTGTGCTACAATACCGTTTTACTGTTTGCCAGTCTTGACAAACTTCATTGCTTACAGGGAATTGTCAGACCACACGTGTTTTCAATACACAGTTGCTAAATTATTGAACCCAATTCCAAGAAGTATTCATTCACAAGGTTATATGAAACATTTTTAATACGAATTAAGTAAATGACTAATTGGAAAACGCCACAGCAATCTCCATGAGTATTTTGTTATAAATTAACCTATAACTGACAACGGCAATTTGTACACTAAGCTTTTTTAGTGTACAGTAGCTTTAATATTATAACTGGCGGCCAAATAATGATTCGACAATGACATTACAGTACGTTACATGCACATAAATTTTCCCTCTCTTGGTGTCTTAAATGTATTGATTTTTGCCTTGATTTTCTCAATGATATAAAATACACATATTACACGCATTAAGATAACCGTTTACGATCAGAATATGAATTTTTCTCTAACCATATCGCAAACAACGTGCTAGGATGTCAACGTTCCACAACACCGGCACTTGAACGTTTTACAACTTGTTATCTTGCGAATTTCAAAGAGACATGTTGTTATCAGTGGATTGCTTGTTTTTATTATTGCACAACATCAACCTAAACTATAACTTTTAGCATCATAAGCTTCATAAGCAAGCTTAGCCAGAACTATCTAGTTTCATGCGGTGTGTGTCTCTGAAAAAAGTGGCTACAGGGCTGGAGTCAGATAACAAAATATGCATCACTAATATTATAACCAAAATTATCACATATAAATGTTCCTACATATACTGACGGCACTGTCTTATGCACTTGAAAACAAATGTCCAAATCGCTTATCCCTTAATCCTGAAGTTATAGTATTACAATATATAATCAGTAGTACAGATTGAAGTGGTAGTAACAACTTAATATCTAAAATCCAAGTATCACCATTAAGTGCAATTTTTATATAAATAACTTGTTCACACATAACTCACACAATACAATTTCCTGGCATGCAATACGACAAAAATATTAATTAATAAAATTCCAGAATAGCAAACAACCCCAGAAATTAATATAGGGGGTAGTAGCTCATTACTCCGAAGATGAGTTTTCCAGTTACTGTACACAAAAACAATAAAATACTTTGAACATACCTACGGTGACCATCACTGTCAAAAGTCAGAAGTGTCCTATCCTTTTTCCATGATATTTTGGCCTGCCCATCTCCTCTGGCAGCACAATTCAAGAAAACATTTCCACCCTTCGGAACTATCGTATCTTCCGGCTCCAATACGAATTTGAGAGTTCCAGCTAAAGCCTCTATAACATAACATCGTAAAAAATTTAATATTTTTTCAAAGAACCTCCAATCTCCAAAAGCAACCCAGCGATTTATTTTCCACTCAACTACACAACGTTCTAAAACACATCAACTACACAATGGACATTCGACACTACATTACACAAACATATTTATGTTTAGTGACGAACCTGTCAGGAAAAACGGCAGCCAAAGACTCAAAAGTACTTCCCTTCTCATCGTAAAACTTCACGGTGATAATCCGAAGACATTCACCGACGTCAAACAATCAAAACAACTAACTAGCAACAATTCGGCATTCCGAAGTCTCGTGCAATTATTATTCGTACTAAAGTCTCCACACCCACACCCGTTGTCTTGCCGTTGCACTACAGGAAATGGCACAAATGTTAAGTGCAAATAAAGCACTAATACAGGGACATCATATTAAAATTCATCCGGATGTTTCCAACTGAAAATTCTGAAAAGGAAAATTCGAATGATTAGTTGACAATCTACCCATTATTCGTCAATATCCCCAGAAAAGTGAATCTTTCCCCATTCAAATATCAATAACATTATCTTACAGATATTTCCAACACCATTCGTTCCAACATCATAAAAATACATACATACATACACGATGGAAATATCCTTAAAAACATTTGACATTACCGTTTGCTCAAAACCTCTTCAACAAGTTCATTACATTAGGAATCAGCTCCTTTCCATTGAACATTTAAACCGCATTCACACCAGTTGGTCACGCTTCACGCTTGCACACAATTGGAAGAAATATCATTATTACTGATCTCTCCTTCATAGGCCCAATATTTTCAAATATAGTTACAGAAGGAGGTCCTCAAATAGAAAAATGTCAGTTATGTCATGACACAGCACATAGTTACTCAGACTCATCAATAAGTATCTAAATTCACGGATTAAATGCAATGTTCCCACAATTCTTCTCATATGAGTAATTTATACGACAAAACACAGAGCGGCACACAAACACGCACACACACTTCAACTTTAGCAGTTAACCACTCAAACACATCACAAGTTCCATAGGAAAGAATCCAAGGAGATTATTACAGGGATCCCAACACACAAAGAAGAAATCAGTGCCATGTTAGATTGGGTCCAGCGTGAATTCCAATTGTCAATATTAGCTTACTCTTCGGAGTTGGATCCCCAGATGAGAATCCTGGGGTTGCATAATGCACTGCAGAAGAGAGGCTGCAGTTGCAGATGCAGTTTGTTTATACAAGGATTCACTCACTCCACAAAATAATGATAATGGTAGTTCCCTCGTCAAAACAATAGTAAAGACTACAGTGTATAGAATTTAATGAGTGAAAGTTCCTTGTTTGTCGGATCTCTCTCTCTCTCTCTCATGCACTCAGGCTCAATCTCCATGCACTTCATACTCCAGCCATAGCAAGAGCTCACAGTCTCACAGTTTACAACCCGTATGTACGCTCCATTCCTAGTGTATATTTAAGCGCTCCATACCTGCTACGTCCTTAAGCATTGTGTCTATAGACTTCTGTCTCCCACCAGTGTTTACCACTTCATAAGGCTAACAGTCCTAGAGCCTCCCAGTCGCTCTTAATTAACCTACAGGTAATTACTGTATTGTCCAGCAAATGACACCGCAGACTGTCACAAGAGTTCACTGAAATCTAAATTTGAAATTTTTGTGTATCAGATTTAATTATTTTAAAAATCATGACATGGAAACTATTGATTAAAATTATTACACCGAAGACTAGCTCTTCCCGGGAAATTGATTTGGTTTCAAAGTTCAAACCGTTATGATTTTTATTACACTAAATCGAAATTGGGTATAAATGAATGTTTTTTCTTCACTTGGATCTTCAAGACAAATACTTCAAATATGGTAGTTATACTTCTACGATGAGTTACGGAAGCATCTGGGAAACCTTAATCCAGCTGCAATAATAAATTAATAGTCTTATTTAGTCATTTTCGACAGATGGGATGATTGATTGAGGAATACACCTGCCATTTTGTTACTGCTTCTGCTCATGAAATAAAGATTGCGAAAAATAAATATTTTGAAATAAATATATAAACTTAAACATTTGGATTTTTATGATTATAAACCTTATGACGTTAATTATCTCAGATTTGTCGTACATGAAACCCTCTGTCTGACTGGTTCTCTCTAAGGGGTGGCTCCACAGTCACTGGTTTAAGGAAACAGTGAAGGACAATGCAACACTCCACCCAGCAAAACAGATCTAATGCTCGAGAAATCTACCTTCAGCTTCCAAATGGTGGTTCCCAGACTGTGTTTATACTCTTTGGGCTTCATGCTTCAACTTATGACCCCAAAGAGGTGCATTTCACTCACGAAGACTGTAGTATTTTGGAGTGGCTCAAACTGTACCCACTGGACGCTGGTATTGCTGGTTGTGTACTATGACTGCGTATGCAATACATATGTAGAATAAAAAGTCATGCAATAAGCAAGCACCGAAGCACCTGCTTAAATATAACAAGGAGTCTGTCGAGTGCTCACAAGTCCCTCCATGCCCCCCCTGCTTCCATTAAGATCCTTCCGGCATAATGTACTGTGAAAATATTATTGGAAGCTTTTCCAACTTTTTTAACACGACCTTCATAAAATGGAATCAATTCCGGCATCCAATATGCAAACCAACATGAAAAAAATAGGGCTTAATCAGAAGAGCCACTATTTAACAACAACTAAGCTATACTTATAATTTCAACTATACATTTTATTTATTGGTTATACAATTACATAATTTCTTATATGTCTTCCACAAGGGATTCGGCTAACCCCATTGTACCATCCCTACAATAGTGATCTCATTTTTTTTTTCAACACAGCAAATTAAAACAAACATACCAGATGTTTAATCCAGCAATGTCAGTTCAAAATTTCAGATTCGAACAGCTAAAAAACTTTCTGGAATTTCACCCCATTTAATTTAGTGTTTCCCCATATTTTGTACTGGGCTTTTTTTAACGGCAGCATTAATTCATAACAGAAATGATCAGGTACCTGTAACGTAAAAATAAATAAATGTAAAGACAGATACTTACAGATTACAGATATTATTCTAATGACAATAATAATATTATTATATTATTGCAATATTAGTAATAATAAAAATTCTAGAATATTACCTCAAGATAAGTAATATAATGTAAGTATATATAATATGTAATATAAGTATATAATGTCTTACGGTATATAGGTTCGGGACGTGTAATTCTGGGGACCCCTAATTGTGGCACTGGACCGACTGGGACTGGAGACTGGAGGCGTTGATATAATAATAAAGTATATTTAAATAGCTATAGGTAATAAGTACTTACTGGAGATAGGGAGAAAGTGGCTGGAGAAAGTTTGTGTTATTTTTGAAAAGTGAGTATGGAAGTTTTTGGGGTGATGGCAGATGGCAGCAAGGATCATGAGAAATAAAACAGCCGAAGGAAGATTGCGGAGGCAAGCGAAAGTGATATCATGGCTCATCCTGACTTCTCGTAGTAATTGTAATGTTTCTTTCGGGAAGGGAGTGGGACAACATAGACTTTTTTAGTGGGAGTCAGAAGTATATAGTCACATCCACGGAGCACCGATGAATCACGACACTTGCATTTTCATCTGGTCAAGTCAATTAAAGTGATCAGTTCAACTTCCTTCGGATTCATTCCAAACAGGTAAAAAAATTGTGTTTGTTTTTTTTTCCTCCCCCCTCAGTTAATTTCTCTCCCTTCTGGGATTATGACCGCTTTCCCATTCGTCTGTACATTCACCTACATTCCAAGAGTGTTTATCTGTGAGGAGAGATATGTGTATTAATGAGGTTGCGGTGACATAATTTAATTCCTCTGAACTTCTTGAGGTCGTCTCTTCCCCTCATATTAAAAGTAAGTTCGGGTCTCCTCCAATTATTGGAGTTCCTTGCCAGGGTATAGTTATATTATTTCTTTTCAGATATTCTTTCTTTAATTTGACCACTTATTTATTTTCTGTGAAACCTGTCAATGGTCGGGGGTCGGGGTGTGTTTAACAAAATGAGGAAAAAGGAGGCGAGAGCTTAGTTTTTGAAATGTAGAGGAAATGTATAAGTATCTGTCTTAAATTTAACTGTGGATATATGAAGGGGATCATTTGTAATTATTTGTGGTCTTGATAATTTCCTGTTATGTTTATTACTGTGTAGGACGTTGTAGGACAACGTGATGTTGATTGTTGGCCACTGTGATATAGGGAAATTATTTCAAGAATTTCGAAGCGTCTTCGAGGTCATCGGAATTTCAGAGTCTTGTGTTGTGTATTGATGGTACTGTGTCGTGTGTAATTATATGGTTGTAATTGTGCAATTAATTACTAACCTTACTTAACCTAATTACAACCCCTGTTGGTTCATATTTGTGAAAGCGTGCTGATTTTTACGAGTTTCAGAAGGAAGCCATGCTTGGTGATAATGTAGATCAATTTTATTAACGGAGTTCAATGTTTTTACGTAGTTGTGAGTCGCTAGGTATATATGATATTAGAGTTGGCCTGCTTTCAATTTGTTCCGAGTTATTTTTATGAGGGAAGGTTGACTTGAATGGATGATTTTAGTTTCTAATAATTTGAGTCATTATAGCAGGCAAGGAGTGTGGATAGAAGACCGGCAGTGAGAAGGAGTGGTTCTTTCAAAAATGATAGTGTTTGTAGATGCTTTGGATTTGGCGAAGATGCTGTTAAAGGCTAGGCTCTCAAATGTGTGAATGGGGTTTAAAATGAAAGCAAAACCAGTGGTGTGACTTTTAATTTGTCTTGTTTTGTTTTATTTGTTGTAGGTTGGGGAATATAGCGTTTTTGTAGAAGCTATTAATCCCAGTTGTTGTGGATGTAATCCTTAAGAATAGAGTTCCGGTTGAACTTCGTGAAGCAGCCGGGTGTTCTTCAATGAAGTACTTACCATTACCACCACTCTACCACTGTGTTATCAATAGAAAGAATACAATCCATGTATTTCGTGTTCAGACGCGGTACCGTTAGATTCAAGAAAATCAGCAACGAGTGTTTGATTAAAATCAATTTAATCAAATTTGAATTTTGGAACGGATATACCTGAAACGTGAATAGAATTCCTTTGGTGAGAGTCCACGGATTTTGAGTGTTGGATTTTGGAATCATTGATTAAATTTGAGACTATTGCTGTACATTGTGTGAATTTTCTGTTATCAGAGATTGTTGTCAGCTTTCTGAAATTGATTCAAAGTGATATTTAAATCACTTGTTGGTGTTAAATTGGTTTATTTAACTTGGAGAGGAGGGTTTTAAGACGATTACACTCTCGAGCATATTTATAATCCAAAAAGGAAGTATAAGTATGTGGTTGCGAGTTTGCAGGTGGTCTTTTTCAAAGCGTTCCACGATTTCAAGAAGATAGATTATTTGTTTAACATAGATTATCAGTTCATTATTAAATAGTATTTGTGAGTAAATTATTATTTGTTTCGAAAATAGCAGTGATTAATCAGGAGTTTTATTTCAGTGAATGGCGGGTGTAACTGGGAAGACAGTTACCCTAAAAGACTCTGACGAAGACGTGGCAAATGCTAATAATCCTCAATATGCTGCCAAAATTTTTACCAGTACCCATGCGGAAGGAGATATTACAGCTGGAGATGATGATGATGACTTTAGAAATAAAAATGCAAATAAGCCGTCATCCGTTGAAGTAAGTTGAGCGACTAAGGCTTTATAGTTTTACTAATTAAGTACATGTCGATTGAGCACCACATGAACTTTGGCTTAATTTTAAAAAGGCTAATTCTTCAACTAGGAGAAATGCTAATTCTACAAGGTATCTTGTAATTTTGGGACATCGCTCAATTTTGTGTTATGAATTGGCAAGTTTAACTTACGTTTGGTGTTAACACATCGACCGAAAAGAATTCTGTGGCATAGCCTTTAAATGTGAAGAAAAAAATAATTTATGTGTGAAATTATTTGTTGCCAGATGTCTGGGTTGGGCGCCAACAGTGCAGGTCCAAGAACTCCGATCCCAGGACCATCCACTGCAGCAGGTACTGTCGTTACCGTCACACGAAGCAAGTCCGAGAAAGAGAAGAAAGTCGGACATCGGAGGGTCACACAAGGGGGGGATGTTACATACAAGAAGATTCAAACCAGTCAGATCATGGGATCGATTCAACTTGGTGTTCAACACGCCATCGGAGGACTGGCATCAAAACCTGAAAGAGATTTACTCATGCAAGTAAGTTTGTCCAAAACTGATTTCAAATTGTCTTGGCTGTGTGGTTACCATTTTAATTAATGTGTGCAAATACAAGTTTGAAAAAAATCTATTTCGGAGTCGGTTCCGGTGCTTTTATTATCTGATGTTTCTTACATTACGAAAGTTTCTAATGATCTGCAATTTTTATAATTTCTAATAGGATTTCATGACAGTAGAACAAACAATTTTTCCAAGTGGTGGTTCCAATCAAACCCCGGCTCATCATTACTCAGATTTCCGATTTAAAACCTATGCGCCGATAGCATTTCGGTATTTTCGTGACCTGTTTGGCATTCAACCTGATGATTTTCTCGTAAGTCAATTTCCTGAAAAATTCTTACCTTTAAAAAACTATTGTTAATTTCCTAAATGAAAATGTGCCCACGTGTACGATAATGAGTTAATTTTTACTACGAAATGCTAATTCATAATTATTAATTTTGATTCACACAGATGAGTATGTGTAGCGTACCTATGCGAGAGTTATCGAATCCTGGAGCAAGTGGAAGTATTTTTTATTTAACGGATGATGATGAATTTATAGTGAAAACAGTGCAGCATAAAGAATGTGAATTTTTACAAAAGCTCCTTCCAGGATATTATATGAATTTGAATCAAAACCCTCGTACACTCCTCCCTAAGTTTTTCGGACTCTTCTGTTATCAGTGTAATTCCAAGAATGTCAGACTGGCTGTGATGAATAATTTATTACCTTCTTCGGTGAAAATGCATCAGAAATATGATTTGAAAGGCTCGACGTATAAAAGAAAGGTGAGCTTCTTTGTCTTTTTAAGTAGATTAAAACAATTGTGAGTAATACGTGCAACATCTTAAATTATTTTTTTATCGATTCCCGTTTCGTATTTAAATACACAACGGGTTACTGCTGAGTTCCTGCACAATTCGTAGCTCAAACTACTGATTATTTTTGGTTTGCAAATGTTAATTTTAAGTGGAAATGTCAAAAATATAATTAGTGCCTTGATTTAATTACATCCGATGAGGCTCCTTCATTATTCATTCATTTTGTCAGGCAAACGATGTGCATACTCGTACAAATTACTATGTTTAACATTCCAAACTAAAGAATTTAATGGATGAATATCTCTGAGGGAAGCTCAATTATCGTTTTATTTGGTGCTGAAGTTGATTTATGCATTTGTGATGCCCGAGTGAGGAACTTTAGCTCGTACATTTTTTTCCTTTGTGCTTTTTGAGAAAGTAGAATGGGAGCAAAAGCTATATGTATAACTAGTAATTAACAATTGTTTTTACTTGAAACTCTATAGTTACCACCCTCTGGCGCAATCTTTCAAGTATTTGTGTTACTATTGAGCGTTTATTGTAGTCATATAATTTATAACTTCGTACTTTTTAACTTCATACATACGTGTATATGTATTAGTACTTCAGTCATGCTGTTGAAAAGCTAGTATTAAATTTCTGACTTTTTTCGTTGACTCACAGGCGAATAAGACGGAACGCGAAAAAGCATATCCAACCTTTAAAGACTTGGACTTTTTGGAACACCATCCAGAAGGACTGTTGTTAGAAGCTGATACTTGTGTTGCTCTGATAAAAACCATGCAGCGGGACTGCCGGGTGTTAGAAAGTTTTAAAATTATGGACTATTCCCTGTTAGTTGGTATACATAATCTTGACATTGCTGCTAAAGAGAAAGCCGTAAGTTATCGTTAAAGCCTTTGTCTGTTTTAATGATCATTAGAAAACTTGCATTAAAATTTTCTGTGTTAAAAAATAGGAAAAGAAATCAAGAATGCTCGATAGTGATGACGAAGACGACGAAGTAGGAGAGTACACACCAAGCGTTGGCCACGGGTTAAGCAGGAGCAAGTCCATCAATAGACAGAAATTAGTGGCTCACTCAACAGCCTTAGAAAGTATCCAGGCTGAAAGTGAACCCATAGATGCTGACGAAGATGTGCCGTAAGTTCTAATGTCATGTATTTTCAAAATAGATTAATGTTTTATTTAACTCTTCGAGACATGTAAAATGGGAACCCAGTTAGTGTTGCGTAGTTAGTTTAGACTATACTTTAATTTTTTGAATTTTAATATTTCATAGGTCTCTGTAGACAAACGACTTAAAATTGTATAATCTGTATTTTATGCGTTACAGACCAGGAGGAATTCCAGCTAGGAATGCCAAAGGGGAAAGATTGCTACTGTTTTTGGGGCTAATAGACATTCTTCAAAGTTACCGACTGAAGAAAAAATTAGAGCATACTTTTAAGGCCATGATACACGATGGGGTACGTGACGACTATTCGATGACCGCTTAATATAAAATATTACTAAAACAATGCTGTTTGCTTTTTTTGTCAAAAATTATTTGACATTTTGTTAAACATTATAAGGACGTCTTCCTATAACTGGAATCAGGATGATTCATATAATTTGATTGGCTCTTATGTTTTGCTTGATATAGTTTGCAGAATTACAGGTACTGATTTTTTCTATGTGCAGGATACTGTTTCTGTTCATCGACCTGGATTCTATGCGGAACGTTTCATGAACTTCATGACGAAGAGTGTATTCAGGAAAATTCCTTCACGTAAGCTCAACTCGAACTCACAAATTCCAAATTATTCACAATCTGACTCACGCGTACCGTCTTTTTTTAATGTATAAGTCCTAATATGCCATTTCTAATATTGGGGTGGACTGATGAATTTTCTGTCGTTCTCCTATATCTCTTATCTTTTATTTAATTATTATTGACATTTTTCCCATCTTCTCAGGATATTTATTATGTCGCCCTTTTCGCGTTTAAGTTCTCACTTGTATAGTTCTGGGTTTTCTTTACTTACACGTATTTACCCCTTTGTTTGTGACTCAGTTGAACGTTCAATGTGCACCAGAATAAAATTGATCACGTCTTTGAAGAATGTCGAGTAAAAATAGTAATCATCGTTGCATACCTAAAGCACCATAGGATATTGCTGTATTAATGAATCATTTATCAGAGAAGTTACCGCAGATAAAATTATGCTTCCTCTCCTGGTAAAGCTCCTCACAATGTTTTCAGATTCTTTAAAATTCAGTTCAAATTACGGTGTTTAAACTTCTGAAGTCCATGACGAGACTAAAACAAATTTTTTCGTTACTCTTCGTCTTAACTGTCAGTATATAAGTTAGTTCTAATTTCTATCTAGTGTCCGTATACTTTTACGTACACAAATTATTCCTTCCCTTTTCTTTGCATCCTTTTAGAAAAAAATTTATAGGGGTTATTTGTGAGAACTAAAAATGAGCTTATTCTTGGTTTGTTTTTTGTTATTAAATGTAGATCAGTAGTCATATGATGTCATTGCTCATCATTGTTTTGTGTTAATATTTTATTTTATTTGTGTCTATATACAGTCAATGGCCAACCAGTAATGTTTTTATGCTATTACTGTACATATTGCAAAGCAATCACGACGTTTTATATATGCTAAAAAGTTGTATCTATTATTGCAATAATTGTAAATATAACGATTTAACTAAAATGTTTCAAAGTTTCTTCAGGGCGCTAATAGACCAAATACATGTATCAAATATGTATATTCTTGTTTGCTAAGAGGTCAAATTTGACCTGACAAATTTTAGTGGATGTAAAATGGAATAATTACAGCCGGAAATTTGAAAATAATCTATTTTATACAACGCGTGTTTTAAATTTTAAAATTCAAGTTTAGTTTTGAAGTGTTTGTCTTTTACCCAATCATGCATTAATGTATTATTGGTGTCTTGAAGAATTTTTTATACTAATTTGGCCAGATACTGAAAATACTACTGTATTTTTAACACAAGTTTATTTAAGTAATAATGCGCATGGGAATTATTTAACTAACCTTAAAATTACTCTTAAATACTATTTGTTTGATTGTGCTTTATTTTTTGGGGAAGCCCTATTTGTTTTCTAAATTGTTTGGAATGAAGATTCTTTATTATATGTTTGGTTTGTTCGTGAACATTATGTTGTTTTAGTTCAATTGAACCATTACTTTTCTTTCGGTAATTTTTATTTAAATATTGATTTAGAGTTAATTCATTAGTACTGAGTTCTCATTTGGCCAGTCTTCTTAACCTCTAATGTACATGTAATTATTTCCTTTCACCCTCTCTCTCTGTCTCTCTTTGTAATGTACTTTTGAATTGATGATGACGTGGTGGTTTTCTCTTGTTTCTGTCCTCCTGCTGCTGTTGACTGTCTCGCTCGCTCAATCGCATCACAATTGCGTGAAAAAAAATCCGTGAACAATCCGCACTGAAAATCCAACCCGTTTTGAAAAAAAAAACAAAACAAAAAAAATCACCTCCAAAAAATCTCCAAAACATTCTGCTTCTCTCCCCCTTCGCCCTTCTCTACCAACCACCTCCGATGACTTATGAATGACTTGACTTGCGAAATCCGAAAACTGATTCTTTGTGTGCCTCTACACTACTCTTGCCTTCCATTGTACGTGTAGTGGATATGCCCGAAATCAAAGGAAACCATCGTAAATTCCGTAACCTGGTCTCCACTTATTTAGGTATATTTGTATCTTTCATGATATTCAGCTCATCTGAACACTACTACTGTAGACAAATCATTCGTCTTTTTTCCTATTTTTTGTATTTATTATTAATTACAGTACATAATCTAGGCTTGTAAAAAATTTATTTACATTTAATATGCATTTACTTTTTCACACTTGATTAAGAATAAGCTTTGAAGCATTTGAAAAATGTAACTTGTAAATACGCAAAGGAGCATTACAATATAGCCACTCTAGGTCAATATATTTTAGCACAATATTATGCGAATACGTAGGGCTGTCAGTTCTTTAAGAATTTTATGCTATTCATTATTTGCGTTCTTGTAGAATTAAACAAAACACTCGGAATATTTTCTAACGCCAGTCGAGTTAATTGAAGGATATAAGGTAATTTTTACTTTGTATTGAAGCTGCCGTTTTTAAAATTGTAGGAGTTTAGTTAGAATAGTCAGCCTTATTTGAGCTTAGTGTCAGTATAGGTTATCCGAAATCCGAACATTACATCAGTAAAGGCAATTTTCGCAGTTTTCATAGATTTTGCAAACAACAACTTCCTGAGCACTTACTCACATGCGTAACATTGAAAGCACTTTTTAGATAATTCTTAGATTTTTATTAGACAGTTGGTTATTATTTCACAATTTTTGCACTGTAGATAAATTTGCTATTTCTGTAGTTGGTTTGTCCCAGCTGATTCTTCTCGTTATGACTGTACATATACTTACACTTCTTGGTATTTAGTAGTGCATTATTCTGAAATTTTACTGTCCAAGTGCTTTCCTTTTTTGCGCAGTATATACACAATATGCCATATATTATAACCGACTCTTTATGTTTTTTGTCTATTTTTTAATTTTGTAATTATTCAACATTGCTAACAAAGTACAGCCTCATGATTAACACTAGCCTTTTCTTTTCCTACAATGATGTACATGGAACCTCTCTTCAAATTTTATCTGTCCTAAGTCAATCTTTAAAATTTTTTAATTTTTCCTCGTCTGACCATAAATTATTTTTCAAGATTAACTTCTCTCTTGAATCTGAGCTTTATTTCTTAAACAGAGCTGTGTTCTGGTTAGTGAATTCAAAGTAAGGACCCGAACTCGGGTATTGGTACCTGGGAAGATACGTGAGTTTTTGGGATGTTCGGGTTCGAATTACATATTTAAAGTCGCGTACTTGATTCAGAACTTGACTCTCAGACCCTGCCTGACCCAACCTTAACCATAACTTGATTGGGCTCGTGTAAATGACTTTTAAGGTTACGTGTCAATTAGTTTTTGTGCAATCAAAATTGTCAGTTTCGGATGTACTACAATTTCAACCCTATTTGTACTTTTGGCCCAATCAAACGAAGTCAAAAAATCGGGTCGAATCAAATAAAGTGTGAAAGTCAAGTTTATTGAACATAAACACAGCTCTGTTTATTACACCGTAAACACGAACCAAGTGTTACTCGATCATTTCCTGTTGGGGGAAACTTCTGTTTGTATGGGAGCAAGGTGGAAACGGTAGTAACTCAAAACAAATTGTTTACTAAACTATTGCTTCCTATAAATTATTACTACAGTTACACATACTTTCAGCAGTATTATTAAAATATGATATGCAGTTGTGAAACTGCACATGAGATCAAATTGTCGAGTCAACTACATTATTGACAGGAATGCTATACTCTGATCCGTAAATAAACCTCCAATAAAACATATGAATGTAAGTAAGTAGGTCATTTGATATTTTCTCGCAGCCGTGAGTTGGAAATATTTTTACGAATTTTACTTCACCCTTCTATTACGAAATATAAGCTGCTACAACATATGCATATTGTGAATGCTGTTTTTTGCATCCACGATATTTTCAGATGATATTTCCTTAATATTATTCACATTCAGTATGAGTTTCAAAATTTATTTTTGAGGACTATTTTTTTAACAATTGATTCTTACAAAGGACTCAATTTTTATCTAGCTCTTAAACATTCTCCATCGAAGAAGCGTGGGCCTCCAATGCGGATCAGGCAGCCTGGGGAAGCTGGAGAGGGAGATTTTGCAGTCGGTAAGAAATAGTTTCGTAAACTTATAGCACTTATTTATGGTTAATAATTTGTAGTAATTGCTTGAAGGTACTTTCAGAGACAAGTATTTACTTGCTTAGATTTTTATATTATATCAAATAAGGCAATAATGAGGTAACCAGGTTAACAATCTGCTTTACGGGAATTTGTTTGTGGAGGGTGGGTTTACTTGCATGTACAGTTTGTAATTATTATTATTTACTTATTTTATTTATTCAGGAAAAAGTTACTGAGCCGACGGCTCGTGATCACAGTAATAATCATTTATCTATTATTATTTCATTATTTAGTTATTACACGGTGACCATAATCATTTAATATCCCCACAGTCCCCACTCCCATCTAGACCACATAAGGAAGTGACTCATAAAATATTTGCTTCCTCCAGTTTGTAACAAATTTAGTTCCAGATTTTCTAAGATTTGTTTCATTGTTCTGAGTCAATATTTCTGGTCGCAGGGGGCAAAAACGTGAAGCAAAGTAGGGGTTTTTATAGAATGTCAATTTCTTCAGTTTTTAAGTGACACATCACATGACAATGAATTTTTTTTAATCTGGAACTAAATATGTTCCAAATCGGGGCAAAATATTTTATGCATCATTTGTTTATGTGGACTAGCGGGAGTGTTGTCACCCTGTAGTTCGTTTAAGCTGCCTAATTATTAATATTCTACTTGTATGTAATTAATTTAGTTGTTATTAGCACATATTTAGTATAGTGTTTTATTTATATGCATACATATATTATAATACATTATTTATGCAATGATTAATTTATTTAAACTTTTACCGTATACATTATTTAAAATTTTATTTGTACTTTTTTGTATTATTTTACGTATAGATACAATATTTTTAACGATAATAGTGGAGGTGTAGATTTTATTGAAGACATTTGGGTGGGGCATTGTAATATTTAATATTTTTAGGATGCTGATCTCCAGAGTTGCGGATTTTTGAAATTCATAATTTGATTTACTTTCCCTGCCTTCTTGAACTTTACTCTTGTTACTTTGAGACCTTTCTATTTAAATATACCAGCTGTGTCGTGTACCTAACTTTTGTTTCACATGGTAAATATGTAATGTTTACATACTTCTGTCCCTTGTTGAGTTGAGTCTTTGTCTTCGTCTCCAGTATCTTTACTCTCTACTAAACTAATACTCTGTGGTAAATGTATCTGTAGTAAGCGTCGGCTTAGAAACAAAGATGAACATCTGGAAATGATTGTCAAGAATTTTTTACAAGCATTGATAAATGCCATATTTTGTCATGTAAATTTTGCAGGTGTTCGCTTTCACTTTCCAGCCGATGGTATACTAAACTTATTGGCAATTTAATGTATATTTGTAATTATGTGCTGCTGCTCTCTCGGGGCTTGATGGTTGGTGTCTGGCTTTTCTCACCCTATTTTTAGGAAGTCCACCTCTCGTCGCTTCACCATTGAGTCCGTCTTCCTTAGCTACGTCACCGCCCAGGAGTACACCTCCAGGGGAGACGGTACTCCAACAATTGATGAATTCCATGAGTAAGAGGAATTCCTCAGGAGCTACCGTCAATGTCAGTTTCAGTAGTAAGGACGTCAAAGACAGAAATTCAATAATATCGAGAGAAGGGAATGGTAACGGTGCTTCAGGGGAAGCCGTTCAACAGCAACCACAACAACAATATCAATTTCAGCAGCAACAACAACAACAACCCCAGTCGACACAACCCATGTCACCACCGGCACAAGCGCCAGCATACCCGGCAATCTTAAGCAAAGAGTCCAGGCCATCGAGTATGAATCGGGGGAAAGTTCCCCCGCCCGTCCCACCGAGAACGCCGAAACGAACTAACGGGACCACTTCCTCCGGCACTGCCACCGATAACAAAGGTCGCTCAATACGACGAGTCACTCAGTCTTCCTATCTCCTTCCGTATGATTTGATGAGCAACAGTGGAAGCATTTATAGCACTGCTCGCTCCAATGGTTGCTACCAGTCTTGTGCTAAGATCGATGTGATCTTTCATGTTTAGAGGGCAATCTCCGCGATTTGCTTTGGGCTGCTTTTTTGCTTCTAACCAAAAAAAATATTTTGGGTCCTTTGGGATTGCCTTTTAATTTTGTCGTTTGTTTTCCCATTATGGATCATGTGCATGTAATTAATTAATTCCATGACGGTGTGTAACCTCATGTTTAACTTTTTTCTATAGATTTGTAGATGGTGGGTTGGTTTTCTAACACATATTCTTCTCTTCCGTTTTTACAATTGGGTTGACCATTATTACATTTACAATGACGTTAGTACCAAGTAGTGTCATTTGAGTGTTGCTTCATAATTATTTAATAATTATTTTGTCTCTTTGATAGGTTTTAAAGTGTTTTTATGATTTAATTAGTAGTGTGACAGTGTGGGTAGTAACGAGTTCACAATTTGATTTAGTAATATATATGACAGTGGATGTGCTAATAATTATTCATTGTGTTTTAGAATTGAGAGTATCGTTAAAAGTAATTTGTTGATCTTTGAGAATTTTCGGAAGTATGACTTTGAGTTGATTTGCACCTTATAAAGTTGAGTACATAATTAAATGAGGCTTTTATTGTATGTCCACCTAATTCTAGGTATGTTGGAAGGTATGTCAAGCACGCCTTTGCCTACAAATACCCCGCCACCTCCTTTCCAAGAGAAGGCCTACTATAGAGGAGTAGTAGGGCCTGGGCAACAGCCCGGCTTGCCTCAGCAATGGAATCTCACAAATTCGCAAAGTCCCAACCGTCGTATCGTAGGTACTAGTAGTAGTGGTGCAGGTAGCTCTGCCTCATCCTCCGAGCATCATCGGAATCCTCTGGGCACGTCAGCCCTGGACTCGGAGACCGTGTCCATTTCGGAGGTGTATGTGGAGACACGAATGCATCGGTCAAGTCTGAGCGTAGCATCCTCAAGTACCACATCGGGTGTTAGTTCCAGCTTGGGTCATCGTATGCCCAGATCTCCACCAGCCGGAGTTCATGACTTCAGTAGAAACACTTCTGCCACTCCAACATGGACAGAAGGCACTCCATCTTTCACTGAGTCTTCGAGCAGCGGCGATCTCGGTGAGGACTATTTAGGTATTCCCTTTCTTTCTCTTTCTCTCTCTCTCTCTCTGTCTGTCTGTCTCTGACTTTTTCTAAGATATACTCTGATAACTATACTTATGTACCATACGTTGTTTGCTCAATTTCATATATTCTTTCGCCTGTATCGTCTGTCCCTATCCAAATCCATCGATCACACAGTCGGATAGCAAGTTTCTTTTAACTCTGGCTCGTAAGTGGGTTTACTTAAAAATAAGCAAGGCTTTGTTAATATTTTGTGTTCTTTTTTAAAGGTTAAAATTCTCATTGAATTCTTATGAGTCTACAAGTCTGCAATTTCACGTCATTTTTAGCAAAGCTCTCAATTTGACGAGGAATGCTTTAGAAATACTTCCAAGTAGTTGATCGGAATTATTTTTTTTAACTAGTTTAGCGGCATGGAAAGAAGCTGGCCTTGAAATTCTCCTAAAATTAATTGAACTTACATGTTTGTGCATGTAGTACATACTTATATTAGAGTACCTGACGACTTACTGTATTTTAAGGGGAAAAACTTTGCACATGATTAAAATTTAAATGGATTTTGTATTCTAGGATGTCCCACAACTCCAGTAAAAGGTGCTGCCGGGAGGTTAGGAGATTCAAGTGGTGCTCAGACTGGGACAGAAGAGAAAGATAGTGAGATGGTATGAATGCATTTTATCCATGACTCACTCAGACAAGCATCACGTTGTGGGTGTGTAGTTGATGCCATTTTGGGGATGCTTCTGCTGAATAATCAGTACTATAATTATTAATTATTCATTCATTAATATATAGTGAATCATGTATGTATCTATGTAACTGTTTGGATAAAATCTTGGCATATATTATTATTATTAATCAATACCTTCTTTTTGGCGGGGATAGTAGGTTGCGTAGTATATGAACCTATTTTGTTTGCTATTATGAAAGCCGGTGATTTGGTCGCTAGGGATCTATTGTTATTACACTAAATATATCAGGGAGTTGGTTTGGATGGAAAAAAAATCTGAGCATTTTTCGTACTTGTCCTTGAAATATTCTCGTAGGAATTTTTAGCACTAATAATAATTATTATTGTTGTTTCTTAATTAGCATATTATTAATGATCTTCATTCTATGAAACTGTCAGAATCAGTTGTTGTTATCTTGTATGTTGAAAGTTGAAATGTTATTGCTCAAATAGGACATAACTGCTCTGCTCAAACGTTTAATTTTTTCTGTGTATTTGTATTGTATCAGAAAGTGTGTACAACTCCGTGAATGTAATATTGCCTTGTAAATAGCAACTTTTTCCATACGACCAGATCACTAGGATTTTCTTTTAAGTTTTTTGAGACGTAGGAGCAACTAATAGGTATTTTAGAAATTGGTGAAAGATACCTACAAACAAGGGAGGGAAAGGTATGTTCTCTATAGTTAGCTTTGAATTTGAACTAACACTGTCTGTCTAAAAACTAAAGATGCCTTTTGTGTCCATATGTTTGCTGGCCTATCAGCTGTACGTAAATACTTGTAAAAAATGTATCATGCTGGTATATTATACACATAAAATAATATATACTGATCAAGTGAATAACGAATCTTATACATATACGAGTAAAGATATGAAAGTCTTAATACAAAACCTAGACTAATAATATAGATTGTATTAGCTCATTAGACTTGTTAATTATTAGTGTGGTAAGGTACAAGTACATACATACGTAGGTGATGTCAGATAATTGTTCTTCGTAATAATTGTACTTGCAATCAATCACTAGTTTCTTGCAAGTGTAGTAAACACCTTGTAGTGAAGATAACAAAGTATGGATTGTTATTTTATGGTTGTACTTGAGAAATTATATGAAAAAAAAATCAAGTAAACCATAGGTAACTAGGTGAAAGTTATTTACCTTAAGGCTGTAAAATTCATTGTTGTGTCCGTTGTTTTAGCTGACAATTACAAAACTACTATAGACTTTCTTGTCAGAAGTTGTCCTCAATGTGATTTTGACCAGAAGGAAAATGTTAAACTGTAGGTATATCAGATAATAACGAAGAAACTCTTCACTTCTTATCAAATTGTGGTTATTTTATATGTTAAATTAATCTACAGCAGTGTAAATTGTGAAGTGACATTACAAAAAATTAGAAATTTTTTAGCAACCTGTATGAATTTAGGATACTCTATATATTAGTGTGTATTCAGGAATCGTTGTGGGCTGCCTCAAAAATATCTTCAATCTCTGTATAAAGTTAGCTGTAAAACTGTTTGTCTATATCCAATGTACTATCCGTACTGGTGAGTCTTGTCAAAATTGTCCGGTTAGAATTGTAATGTAAAAGTTGCGCCTCAGTCATCAGAGACTATCAAATCACTAGATGTAAAACATGAAATATTCTGTAAATATCTATGCTTATCTGCGTGAAACATCTGTCTGAAATTTTCTGGCTGAAGTAACTTGTACGCAAAATGTTACAATATGTCTGTGTGTATAATTACTTCTTGTAAACAATATATACTATATCTATAGTATAATATAGCTTGTCTTCTCAAAACATTCTGTGTGATATACAAATGGATTATAGTATGAACCGCTTGTCGTAATAATTGCAAATCAGAGTACTATTTCCTGATGGGATATAATTACACAATTATTTCCTGTCCAACAAGCCATGGGAAAATATTGACAAGTAGTACGCTCCTAATTGTTATAGGCCATAAATTCTATAGTAGGGACAGTGAGTAAGCTCATATTCATTGTCTATGATTATTCTAGATACGTGCTACTTTCTTGAGAAGGTAGTAATTGCAAGTATACAAAATATCTGCGTGACTGCAACTCGAGTCTCTCGGTAGTTCCATCATTCTTATTGATAGTCTGGACACAACTCCATGTGTGAGCTCAATAATTAGCTCTGTGATTTTGATTCTACCTATACAGAAGTACGATATGAATGGGAATCTAATTATTATATTTATGTAAATTGTATAGTTTCAATTTCAGTATCATACACCTATATTCTTACAGTTACATTACTCCGCAACTGTAAAGTTAGTAGTGGGTTGCATGGGGATTAGCTTTTGTTAAACTTGTGTAATACAATCAGCATGCATGGAGTTAAATTATTTGGGATATACCTACTAACTAAACTGTATATTGAGTCGACAAAGCCAAACTTTTTACTCGTATTATTTTCTAATTTGCAATTTTGAACGAATTTTTCATTTGTATATTTGTTATTTACAATATTGTTTACATTTTTTTTGTAGACACGACTGTGACTTGACACCATTGAGAAAAGGATTTCACTCGCAAAAATTCAGAGGCCTTTTTCTCTCGTTTCCCTCCCAGTCACACAAACACAGTTTACATGCAGGATAGATGCTTTTTTTGACAACAGGAAAAACTACTGCTACCGCAGCCATTGCTACCACTACTGTAACCTGTAACTACTGAACTGATTGTGAGTAACGCTGACAGCAGAAAAATCCACATGAGTTTAGCAAAATTCATGGGAGTAGACTTTTTGAAGGTAAAATTATTTTGAACAAAAAAATGTACTAATGCTAATATTACGAAATACATTACTTTATACCCATTTACGCGCATCTTCTTACCCATTCTCCTTCTTTGAGTCTTTTTCAACTTTTTTCGTACCAATTCTTTTGTATCAATATATTTTTCGCATAGTAACATAATATTCTAAAAAGTAATAATTATACTATTATTTAGTTTCAATTGAAGATAATATGAGAACAATAATTTAGCCATTTAACTTGTAAGTCATTGTGTTACAATTTCATTTTGGGAGGGCTGCCATTTTTATTGAGTTTGTAATTCCTTTATATAACTGAAGGGAACTGAAGGCCTGCTGGACTATTTCATATTTTTAACAAAGTATATTTCCTTTCCATTTCCAGAGACGGATAAAGTAATGTAACGAGAAAGATTTGGATTTAAAAAACCAATTTCAAAATAAAATGTTCTTATGTCAGAATTGAATGTCATTTCATGTTTGGATCAGTCTAGAATTTGTGCTACATTTGACTGTGTATACGTTCATCATCGTTCTGGAAGTATAATAATCGTTGTATGTGGAAGTAACTTCATGAAACTATGGTGACACTTTAATAGTATGTGAAATAGAAGCAACTGTCTTGTGAGTAATGACCATAGGAATCTAGTTTCTATATATTGTGTAACATTCAACTGTGTACTATTGTGAGTTGTAAATACAGAAGTTATAGATGAATTAATAATAATTAATTGATATAGTTGTATGATTATTATATATTAAAATAATATTATTTTAATACGCAAACAGTATGTACATAAAATATTGAGGATTACCAACTATATATTATATACCGGTATACAGTAGCCAAGAAAAACTATTATTCAATGCATTATTGTATGGTAGTATCTGTACGTGGGTAGTTCACGTGGGTTTGGAGTTATATTTATGATTAATGATAAGTATTGTAAATTAAAAAAACAAGTTCACTTTATGTCCGCCTTATACGGTTAATTATATGTATTATTACTACGAATTGCACTATGTTGGATTGATTGTCAAGGAAAAGTCTATTAATATGTGTAGTAATAATTAATTACTATCATTGAATTAGCGAACTCATCCGTGTAGGCATGCGTACCTTATATTTAAGTAAGTTACATCTATTTACTCAAAAAGAATTTATGCTATTATTTTTTCTGTGTGCGTTATTTAGGGAACGACAGAGTCGATCATTATTCCAAGTGAATGTTATGACTTATAGCTATACTTTATCATTATTATTATCAGCAGCGTTATAATAAACGAGTTCTGTAATCATCGTTATATTCGATTGTCATAAAAAGTCCCAGTACCTTCCGTAATGTATCTTTATGAAAAGGATTTACTGGGAAAAGAAGCGTGATCTTTTCACTAGTTTGTATAATAATAATAATTATTATTATTATTATTACTTGTCATCGTGGTGTTTGAGGGAAATTCCAGCCATATATTATTATGTCAACTGTTTTTGGAGGCAGTCAAAATTCAATCAATAATTTATTAAGTGAATTTTTATTAGATATATGTACATAATTACTAATTTGAGTCATTGTTTGGTAATATTTAATTTCCTACAGAACAAGAATATTATTGTATGAGCGTAAAAATATCTGATTCAATGACTTTTTTGCGTTGCACGCGATGCGATGGAATGATATTGATATATCCAACTATCCAGTAACTATAATAGAGCGAGTGCGGAAAAGAAACATGTCTTCCCGTCAATAAAAAATAAATACATTAGTGTCCATATAATGCATAAAAATATCCTTTTATTGGCACTTCTCTTCGTAAAGTAAGCAATCCGAAATCAGTGGTCAGCTTGACTTTTTTTTCCAATAGTTTGCGGAAATAGTTCATAATAAATAAAAAACACTAAAAATGCTCACAGAAGATAATCCATACTGCAATAGTAATTTTGACCTGAATATATCTATAGCTCAATTTTCTTCTGCGTTGAATCCGCTAACGCTGGAGAAGGAACTTCGTACAGACAGCCGAAGTTTTTATTTTTTAAAACAATCTTCTTGCACAAGTATTCCTTTAAGGGCTCTTCACCCTGCCGTTGACTGAACCATTCTTCTATATGAGTTTCATACTTTTCCATCATATCATCACACTGAGTTTTTAACTGAGAAATCTCTGCTGATGGTTTATCCCATAACTCATAAGGTATACCTAAATCCACTTTCACTCCCTTAGCCCTGGAAGTAAAATATGAAATAGATTTAAAAAAATTAGTTTCATCTATCGTAATAAATTAAGTTATAGTAATATAAGAGTAAGTTAACGTTAATAGTGAAGCTATTTCTCCTCAAAATGCATTAAACTGACCCCGATTCAAACATGAATACACTAATAAATTGAGAAATTAATTTTAAAAAAACTAACACAAGATTATGCAAAGTAGAGAATGTTTGACTCTCTCCCCGAGCAAATCTGGTGCTGTCTTTCCTTTCTTTATGGAGCTTGTATTCCAAAACCCCTTCACAGGCAGACTCAATAGATTCTAATAATTGCAGTTCGCTATTTTTGTATTGCTTCTTCGTTTGAATTCGTTTGTCTAAATTATAACCAGTCTCGAGCAGGCCGCCAGCTTTACCGGTTTCTTCCAATTTTGTTTCCAACTCTTCAACCAGTATTTTGCAAACTAAAATTGAATACAAATTCATAATTACACTTCAGTTACGCTCATAAGCCCAGCGCATTTTTAATACTTTGACACGCTCATGGTGGTCACCATACATCATAACAAACCAAATATATACTGGCCCTAATATATATAATATATATGGTGACGCATTCCTGCGAACATCTTCCACCTTCCAATACTTTTTCTATTGCTAGCTTTTAAAAGAAACCAAAATTAAAAGCGGCATACCTTCACAGGGAGACGCGTAGATAACACCATAATGCTCTTCTTCAAATTCGTCACCCAATACAATGCTCATCAAAGTAATAATTAGGTAAATCAACCGAAAGAACCACATGATCGCAGGCTTCAGAGGAAGAATATTATTTTTTTAATTCATACTTTTAGACTATTCTGTAGTTTCAATTGGAAAGAAAGTGTAAAAAAAAATGTCAGAACGTCTGACTGATTTCTGTTCACGCTGAATTCAAACTATGTCACAGATAATGAGAACATATACTTTGACAACTTTCCAGGGTATTGAGTATCAACTTAAGTTTGTATTAAATAATTCTTTTTTTCTAATTTACTTGCTTAAAAAAATTAGCTACCATTAAACTAGAATTGGAATCAACCTTTCTTATACGCTACGCGGAAAAACTTTCTGTCCATGGATTTAAATTCCCCCGCGGACCTCTCAATGATTGAGATGACTTCTTTACCAGAGTATTTTCTCTCTAGGGCAAAAAATATTTGGTTGCGTTAAATCTTACCCTAGTTGTTGTATTTTATCTCCTTAGGAGGAGTTGAACAAACTCCTTTTAAGAGCACCAGTGCTTGGACTCTTATATATAGATGCTTATGACTTCTTACTGTATAAGTGCTCTTGGAAGAATTTTGATCATGAAGTATGGATGACATGGGTGGCGTCCGAACATTAAGCGAATTACCTTTTAATTTTACAGAAGGTGAGCGGGGCACTGGATTAAGAAAAATTAAACTTGAATTGTGGTATCAACTTCTAAAAAATTTCAGGGCTCCAGTTTACAACTTTAATTTATTGTACGTCACCACGTTCGCCTCTGAAACCCACCGCGTAGTAGCAATGACCGTGAGGGGTTTCTGTTGACTTAGCGGTTGACTGAATTTTATGAAACTAACCCTGAGGCAGACCTTAATATAACTTGGGTTCATTTCAAAGAAAACGTTCTACGTTTTGGAGATGAATAGAAGCTGAAACTCCCGATTGTGGCTGCCATGGTTTTTAGTTGCCTGTTTACGTGTCGCCCTTAAGCTTGAAAATTTCTGGCGCACATACAATCACTAAATCCAACCATCTCCAAGTAATTAAAAGTGCGAAGCAGGACTTTCGACTAGTCTACCTTATGCGCATAATACGTGTTAGTTGGACAACGATACATTTAAAGTACAGCGTGCTTTATTACTCATGCAGATGATCACATAGACATGTCGAATGTCGATTACCCCTCTGTGTAATTGTGTAGCAAACTTTCTTTCCGATCTTTCAAAATTATCTCCAACCACCTAGATCAAAAACTCTGGTTGCAGTCTTCAAAGAGGTGGAGCAAAGTCGTGATTTTTTTGTTTGAAAAACTAAAATTCGGGAAGGTTTTGAATTTTTAAGCAAATTTTGGGATGGGGCGAAATGAGACCCAGTGGCGGGTTGAATTGTCAGAACGGAACGCTACGTTCAATGCAACCACCCAATCGAAGCCGTTGCATATTTCTGGAATAGAAACCCTTGCCTCAATTAAAAAGCAATGTAGTCTCTCTCGCGCTTTCGCTTTCCAGATGGCTTTATTGTACTCGTAGTTATTCCACAACTTGCTTATACTTACTTAAAGGGGGTACCTGTGATTGATTATAAACACAAGAATTTCCTGTATTAGATACAAGCGGTAACAATAAAATTAACAAATCTCACGGATAAAGTCGGCATTTATTTGCTAAGCATGATATTTTACATGGCTAACTGTAGGTTACCGTTTTGAGAGATAAGTAAATATAAAATGTCATGGGCGCTGTAAATTTATGGGCAGAGGTGGAGGATCATATACAAGTAATGATTGTCTATAGATTTGAAGAAGCTTTGTAATGTATTACGTAGTTTAGAATTAAGTTGCATATCGAAAAATAAACACAGGAAATCATGGATACAAGTATTTACATATAGGAAATATACACGAAAATGTTAAATTCGCGTAATATATTGTACATAATTAAGTGTACTATGATACACCTCAAAATCCGTAGATATATCCTGTAGATAGCCACCAGCCTGCGCCCTGTGTCGGTATTTTGTTGTTACGATAAATGCTTTTCACCCACTCCAGGCAGTGGCTTTACAGGCTAGTACGCAGTAAACAAAACCTTGTATTTACAATTTCAGCTCTTGTTTGAGACAACTATGCCAACTTGCGGAAACGCTTTAGCTATAGATGTAAGTTATTCCGGAGTCTTTCTCACAAAGGCAAAGGAAGGCAAGGAAATATGGTATACAAGATGACATACGGTATGTAAAGGTTCAGATTCTCAAGACTTGTTTATGTCGCTCCTCAATACCTTTTGTCAAATGGGATTTTTCAGTTCTGGACTACAGTAAGCTTACATTAATTATTAGAATTTACGGGTATAATAATTAAACATAGTAGCCATTGCCATTGGATAAATATGTACAAAGTTCCCGTAATCATTCTCCAAGTCAAATCCAACATTCACAACAAGGCACTGGTAAACTTGAAACAGTCACATTCACATCGATCACTGATTATATATGCTACAGAAATAACAAATCCTGCACTGATAAAAGCCAAATTAATTTTCAATATTAATTACTATGATCCCAAGACGAATAAAAGCCTAACAAAAACCCTTTTAGGTCCTTAACTTCATCTGGCCACACGGTCTTGAGTAAAGGGTTTTTATTGAGGACCATTAGCTTAACAGCTTTCATATAAACCGCAGGTTTTAAGGCCATTACTTGACCTAATATTGCGATGTACTCCCCTAAAATAGAAAATTAAGAGAGGTTTAGCATAAGATCCGTAAGTTCGCAACACAATGTTCAGATGAATCATCAACCATTTCATCCATACAGAGGTAACAAACCTATCTTGATGCCTTCATGATCTCCTCCAGGGATCACATCCCAACCAGCAATCACAGCTTCCCCAGTTCCATCTTTTATGATAATTAATTTACTTTGGTCCTCAGAGTCTCGTCGCATCCCCACGATCTCCCCTTGTATCCAAGCCACTTTCACCACAATAGTCTTGCATATTTTGTTCTCTTTGGGCCACTTTTTGAAATCTTCCGAAGACAAATCAACTTTTATGATCCCACTTTCAACTTCCTTGGCTTTGGATATGTCTGCAATCATCAGCTTGAAAGCTTCTGAATTTAAACCGGATGTCGCCATGGTTCCTGACTATAAAGCGTTCAGCTCTACTGAAATTAGAATAAACATGCCGATACACATAAGTACCTGCAGGACTTGGATAGTCTGAAATTACATTATACTCCCAAAATCATTTACTTTACATATGTACTTACATGCTTACCTATCATATCTTTACTACAAAAAAAAATCATTTCATTTCGACAAGTAAATCGGCATTAATTTCTCGAATAACAATAATTATTATTATGTACATTTTATAAAAGCACGTGCAGAAACTATACCCTAATGACTGTAATAATGTACACAGTTTACGACATATATAATTATACAAACAACACTCACCTATTACAAATGGAATATACGGTTACATAAATTATCAAAAATAATTCCCTTCACCGAATGACTTTTTGCATATACTTACTTGAATATTTCCTACAGAAATATTCAATATAATGCACAGGTGTATTATTATTATTTATATTTACGTCAGTAATTAAATAAAATAATGGCTTACGTTCCAACAATAGTGACTTCGAAAGCCCAGAATTAATCCGCAATAAAATTATCAAAAGCTCGGTGTTTTTGTTTGGGTTTTAAGTTTTAAAATTTATGATTTAATACTGTCACTGTGTACTTACAGATATATATGTAAACATACAAATACATTCGGTTCGAATCCCGCCTTTTTTTTAGATAGCAAGTATATAGCATGAACTCATATATCATTTCCATTTTATATTCTCACAGACACGTTTCCCCTCCGAATAAATTAATGTAAGCTCCGAAATTCAAGCCGAATTCGGAATCGTCTGCTTGAAATCTTGTGAACTAAAGCCATCACAAAAACTACACTCAGATCTGAAAATTTCACATTAAATTATTATTACCGTTTTAATAAGTCTGATTTTTAAAGTATAGAGTTTATGAGTAAAGTTGCCTGTTGTTAACCACGTATCCTATTTTGCCCCACAGTTCCAAAGTTTGAGTTGGAGTAGTATCCAAATCTTTACCGGTTTGACACTGGGCTTTTTCTAAAACTCTTGAATGGTCTTCAGACCTTTCAAACATTTTTTTAGAGTTATTCGGTTTGATTATGAAGACGTTTTTCTAACTTATTTTTATTGGGGGATATGCAGGGATTTGGATAGCTAGAGCGCGAGGAGTTGTTGGTAACCACCTCGCTACTATTATGAAATGCAGACGCGTTTTTAGTGTCCCACCTTCAAATATCTCAATCGGAGATCCTTTTAGGTTGGGGATAGGGGGAACTTTTTGCTTTAGGTATTGTGGGGGGCTTTGGAATAAGAGATGTTTATGCGCTAGGGATAGGAGAATCGTTATGCTTTAGGGGGAGGGGAAATTCATTGTGTTAAGGACAGGGGGAACTGTATGTGTCACGTATAGGAGCACATTCGAAATTCGATATGACCGATAAGGAGACATTTCTGTGTTTATTTTTAGGGATAATGAGACATTTATGCGTTTATTAAGACAGGATAATCGTTATATGGGAAGGGTGAGGTGAATCGTCATGCTTCAGTGGTATGGAGTATGGAGAACTTTAAGCCTTATTAGAGACTATAGTGGAACTTCACATAAATGTACAGATACGTTTGGGATATGGAAAAATCTTTGCGCTGTTTTCGTTTATTTTGATTCAACGGTGGCCTCAATTGGGAAAGGGTTAGCCGTATTAATGTTTAGACACTGCGAGCTCACTCACACCCCCCCCCCCCCGCCCATTATTTTGTAAATTACTTGGCATCATAAATCATAATACCTGTAGTTAGAAAATCCCAGTTACAAGCTACTGCATCTGAAATACAAAATACTTACATATTTGTCAAAAAATTGACCCTAAAATATGTACTCTGACTCTGTAACCTCCCAGGAAAGATTTTTCTCTGGCTCTGTGCTGTTTCAGTAACGGAATGCTGGCTCTCTGCTGGAATCGGTAAACTGCGGGAAATACCATTGCGTTTTTCTTGGGGCTTCATGAAGGATACAATCCCGCGCGTAGCCATCAAATAAAATACACTCGCAAATTTTCCAAAACGAAAACTGCAGTCAGCCAGCACACTTTTTTATAAATATTTTAGGCGCGGTAATTTATTATAAAGATAACGGTCTTTGTGTACTCGTGTAGTAAATGATTTTCACATTCTCGTGTGTATCCGCAATTTATTATTTCAGTATATAAAATATGTTTTGGCGTGGTGGTGGTCATATTATCTAAGGTGAGTTTTAGTTACAAAATAGAACGAGAATTCTGTGTTGTAGAATTCCTACTTTATAAAACGGTGGCTCAAAAATAAACAGACTTGCTTTTGGCCTGCGAACTTTAAGGGGAAAAAATTCAAAACAGCCATTAAGAAGAAGACAGCCGGCAAACCCCGTTGGAAAGAATATGAAGTAAAGATTTATCGATCATAAGGTAATAAATTAGATTTGATTATATAAGTATTAAATGCTTACACTAAAATCAAATTCAAAATAGAAGTTACATCGTGGAGTAAGAATTTACTACAAAACTATTAGATGATTACGATTGCGGGCTCCTATTGGCCAGAAAGGCAGAGTTTGAAGACGGAATTTGGGAGGAGGTCAGTAAAGACTACACTAAACAGTGATTTTGTTTATTCCGAAGTGATTCCGGAGTGAGATGAAATATCCCATGCACCTGTGGGCAGTCAGCCGCAGTCAGATAGTGTGGATCAAATTATTGAACCAGAGAGTAACCTCTTTTTGCGTAAGTATCATTTATAATTAGTGCATACGTCCTGTCTAATTATTGCTTCTTTGCGGGAGCAGAAAATTTAGACGCAATACAACATTCACGGCTGGAAGATTCCATCAATTCAACTGCAGATGAATCAGTAGCTACAGATGAAAGTGAAAATTATATCACGGAGGTTCTGTTTTCTCCAAGCACTGCAGTAAGTAATTCCATCACATCTAACTCCGAAATATAGACCCTCAAGGCTGAAGTAAATGGTAAATGCTATATTTTTCAATCCTTGATTCCTAACATGAATTTTGTAAGAACAAGTGCGTTTGTGATTTAATTGTAACTATATGCAAGCATTACATAATTATATAGTGATTTTAATATCAGATTTGCAAGCGTTTGTTGCTGAGCAGCTAGTTAGCTTAAAAGATGGAATGCGAGAATTTTCTCAAGCCCAAAATTCCCCAAGTAGTAGTAGAAGCGTTTCCAGATTTGATTTTGAACCACGGAGGAACATAATTCGAATATCATCTGAGGAATGTGCACTTGAGTGGTTAAAAGACTCCGCATATGCTAGTCTACTGGTAATTGTTTTTATTTTTTAACTTGTTTGAACTGAAATAACTGCATAAAATGTTTATCAGTTATAAATGTTGTTTACTGATCCTTAATATAGATGCGTTATTTCCACAAAATCGGAGATACTAATGTCGGTAAAGTAACCCGATCAGTTTTGGAGCAACTTTGCTATCAGGGTGTTCTGCAGAGGAGAAGGGGCGCATAAAAAAATACAGTTCAAATATTGTCCCATTCGCAATATTGTTATTGGTAAGCATGACAACTATTAATTATTAAACATGAGAGAACCTACTTACGATAAACTTTGAAACAGCCGGATTCCATTTTAACTAAACATTATATGTAGAATCCGTTCGACACAATTTTACCCAATCTGAAATTGTAACCGACAAATTAATTAACACGGGAATCTCAAATTGGTTTCGCGGATCTAAGGACATGCATGAAGGACGAAAGCGCCCTCAAACTGGCATCAGTGAGCAGAACAAAAGGCGAAGAATTGCACAAGACAAGAAGATATTTCAAGCTGCAATTCAGGTTCCAGTGAACCAGAAATGTGAAACAGCAAGAAGGGACTCCGAAGATGGAGAAATCTTCCGTTCTACTATAACTACATTTTAACAACATACACTTCAAGATAAGTTACACACATGGAAGAAGTAAAAATACTTACAATTAAGGGTATACATGTTTCTACTTTGACGGGAAATAACTGTTTCCTGACTAAAGACAACACATTTGTCAATATTGTCGGTATAGACTAATTTAGCCAATTTAAAATTGATTGTTAAAATATTTAATCAAGTGGCTAAGTTAAGCAATTATCCATTTGACAGTTTAAAATTAATCATTGGAAATGTTAATCCTATACATTTTTTTATGGATGAAATACTTGTTCCAATGTTAAGTAAAAAATGTATACTTCTACCTTATAATCACCTTCAAGAAAACTTCGTTATGTTTCCTATGTCTGATTGTTCATTGTAATAAAGGATAATAAAAATATGGCTCACAACAAAATTCTAAACCAATTGTCTAATTTTATGTATATACATGTTCATTCACACTGAAACGCCACAAAACAAGCAAAACATTAGTAATGGGTGGCAGTGGGAACAGTGCTGGCACCACGAAATGCCAGCATAGAAACAACAAGATGGTTAAGTGCTGGCTGAATGTGTTTTCCAGTGTGCTGGATGAGTCGGGGGAAAGCGGACAAATCCCATGTTTAGCCAGCACAGCTTTCCAGCACTAAACCTACTGATGGGCCACCAGTAAATTCTTTGCTGGGCTGGTTACAGTTCAATGCGATTTTTGAAAATTTCATGAAATCTCCTATCACTATGAGGATTCAAATTACTTATAAATGATATTTGAATTTATTACACCAAGTTCGGGTGTTGGACGATATGAGTTGCAATTCATGGTAAAAACAATAGTTTGACCAAAACGCTAGTTCAAATAATTACACATATATTGAACCTTCTAAAACCCAAATTACAAAATACTTATACGCTTTCCTACATTTTAAGATGCAAAATAATAAATACGATATTTTATTTTCCCATTCCAAACCAACGCCAATACCTTAAAATATTTGTTTTTTTTTTTAATTTTTGTATTTGAAAATGCAAACTCTAGATAGATGCAAAATGCAATCTCTGTTTATTGCAATCTGATTATACATATAGCTGGACTGCAAATTTTGGAACCCCTTCATAACACCTTGCTTTACACTTACTTTTCAATGTATGATGCTTGCATGATGTATGCTTTCACATGGAAATATTGCCAAGGCAACCAAAATCCCAAACAAATACCAAACTATACAAGCAGAAGGATATTTGAATATATTCTGGGAGGCCAGTGTTATCCAGACATGAATTCACGTACTGGGCTTTAATATCAGTAATTTATTGTAAGTAATTACGCATAGTTTCTCTAACACCTGTATTTAGTTTGCCATTCTTGTCAGAACATGATCGATTTGAATGTGCCAAGTGCAAAGTACAAAGCAAACGGAGGTAAAATAAAGGATGTGCCATGTTGTAAGACAATCAGAAGAAGTATACACAATTGATAGAAGGTACAAAAGGTATCCGTCAAAAGAGCACGGGGAAAGCCTATACATGATTGTTATTTAAAAGCATAAATGAATAAGTTCAGATCCCACTAAAATGTCGACACATAAAGGAAACTTCCAGGTATTGACATTAGAAGAGAAGAAGTTCATGCTGCCATCTCCATTCCGACGGAAGGTTGAATCTTTGGACTGGAAAAAAATTGGTAGGACATGGTACTTCTCTTCCTTATACTTAATTATTTTTGCTAATGCTATATTTTTAATTTTTTGATCCCCATGTTAAATTTCAGCTTCAACTGACATCGAAAAAATAGTTCAAACTTCCAATATTGAGGCATTGGAGGAGTTCTTCGGTCAAATTACGCACTGCCGACCGGAAATAGAATTCGAGTCCAGTTCAGACTCAGGATTTCTCAAAGTATTTAAATTATGTCAACTAATGATAGAATATTGGCATGGTTGTCAGCAAGCCATTCAAGATAAATATGAGAAGGTGGTGCTCAAGTGCACTCAACTTGAGGAACAAAATGCAGCTCTGACATTGGAGCTTCAAACTCTCAAAGATGGTTTGTCGGCAGCCAAAAAGGAATTACGACGACGAAAGGAACTTCTCGTATCAGCTCAGAATGAGGTTGTGGGAGATAATCGAGATGAATATGACCCGGTTAGTGACATCCATTTGGTTTTACGGATACTTGCATGAAGTACATTTTTCCTTTGGGCAGAAAGTAAATCAGTTTGACTTTAATCCAAAACACCCATTCATAGTTCGGTTTGCTTCTCCACAGACAATGTATTTCAAAGTAATAGTAGCTCTGTACCAATTTTTATCAAAATCGTTGAGGGACTAGTACATGTTCCTAATCTTGTCCTTGCTACTGTGTGCACAATACCTTTAATATTTCATCTTGTAAAAAATGTTTGCTGATTGTGTCAAACAGTGTCCGTACTGTTCAAAACGCTTCCTGACTACATCATACCTCATGGCGCACATGCAAAGACGTCACCAAGGTCTACCATTCCAGCCACCGTTCCCAACACAGAATGTATACCATGGGTTTGCCCCTAAATATCCTGAAAAAGATTACAATCCGATGCAAATAAGTCCTGGCCAACCTTCAGTAAGTGCTCAAACTATACTGACAGTGAATACTCCAACAGGAATTAATCAGGAGGTACAGACAGACAAATTGCAGCCTGAAGTTGTATCATTACCAACTGCAGAAACAATTACTGCTTTGATTGAAAAATGTTTGACGGAGAAATCAACCTTGAGAAAAATTTCGGACGTTGAAAGCCCAAATGTTCAGTCCGTACAAATACAAGTTGGAGAGCATGATCTTATTCAATATGAAGATCAAGCTCCTCCAGAAATAAATAATAAAAACTCTGCAGAAAATCCGAACAGCGGTACTCCAATTGCTGAAGAGAAGCCTGACACAGGCGAATCTGTGAAGGACATCATGGCGGAGATCAAACACCAGTTGGATCTGCAGTGGCAGTACTTTTCTGGAAACATCCAAGATAATGATTTGGAGGAACTTAAGTCGACTTTATTGCTTCAGACTGGAGTAAGACCTATAACTCAATTAAGAAAAACTGATGACAGGTTACTTGGAATTAAAACTTTTAATTTTTTTTAAGGAAACACGTACCCTGAGACTAATTCCTAGTCCAATGGTATCTCCGGCTCATTTCCGAGGTCAAAATTTTTCAGTTGTAGAAGTTGAGAGAGCCCCTGGAAATCTCGAGTCAAGCCTTCCAATAAAATCACCAATACATGAACACGTCGAGGAACGTTTTCAACAACAACAAAATGAACTAGAATCTCTAAAAAAGCTGTTACAGACAAAGGTTATATTTTTAAAAGATAGATACAAATTATAAGTATATCGCAAGGCACATTAGATAATTAATTCTAATGTTGATTGAAAACATTCCTTCCAGATGGAATCTGACATAAAAATCATAGAGGGCAAGTTAGAGTCCCAGGAAAGGTACTGGCGCTCAAAACTCCGACTTTTGGAAGAAGATTACAATTATCAATTGGGAAAATTTCGTCAAGAATTTCAGGCCTCTTTAAAAAATCCATCAGTGGAAACTCAGACTCCCCAGGCTGCCAAGATTTTACAGGAACCTGTTCCAGATACTCAACCAGAAGTTTATACTCAAAAACCTACTGAGATTTCTGTCATTCTTCCTTCAAAATCATCGCAACAGGCCGATATAGAGCACTCCTTACACGAGGAGCCTCAACGTTCTTTGCAAACTACTCACCGACCGAAAACTAACCAGAAATTGGTTACTGCAAATGAAATTAAGCCTGAAAACGTTTTTAAGCCAATAATCCCGGTAAGTCCTCAACGGTCTAAATCACCAATCGTTATCATTCCCAAAAAGTTACCTGTACCAAAACCAAGGACCATCTCAGTTACTTTGGAATCAGAGCCGCAACCTTTACCTCAGCAGCTAATAGCGGTTAAATCCCGTCACGAATACGAAGAGCCCGAGGATGTGCTTAAGTTTGATCAAGTCCAAGAGTATTCCCAGTCAGAAGAGGAAGATACAACAGATGATTTAAGCCGCAATGAAATTATTGATACAGAAAAACATCCTGAGGTTGGTGCTCAGAGTAACATCCCAGAAGAGAGATTACATGACCCAGAGGAGCTTTCCGGGATTTCCAAAATGCAAGCCCATGTCACACAAGAAGTAAACAATCAATTACAAGCGTTAGGGCTCGATCCCAACGCTCCTGAAATCAGCGCTCAAGACATGAAGCGAATCTCAAAGCAGTTCCAAGCTAGACGGGAGTCAGTACAAAGTGTACGTAAAAAATTTAGCGAACCCTATCACCAAGGTTCTTGGATTAGGGTACAGCATATCGGTAGTAATATTAATATTGTATAATTTATTGCGCAGAGAGCTTCCAATTTTGAAGAACAACAACAAGTTGTGAAGCCAGACTTCCAATCTGCAGCAGCAGCTGTACAAAATAATGATCGCCTTGACCCCCGAAATACTGCCGCAACGCTGGAAAAAGCGTCCAGAAGTCCTCTAATTAAGGTTCTCACTGCCGTTAGAACGTCTGGGATGAAGATGCATAAACGAGTAATACCTTAACAACTTTATTCTGTCGCTTCATAATAAATGGATAAGCATGAGTACTTGCTTAAGATTATTTCTAAGCTAGCAATTTCTGCTGTGAATATTGATATACAACTTTACAATTTACAGGTAAAATCCGCTATTACTAAAACACCGAAACGCAGGACATCTCTCACGTTATCAACCCTAGCAAAGCCTTCGAAAGAAAGTTTTTTTTCTCGAGCGAGATGGGGGCGAAAGAAAACTCCATTAAATGTCAATAAAGAAATTCCTCCGGAGGAGAAATCATTAGAAAAAAGTTCATCTTCTTCAGAGTATACGGAAAGTGACGAGAGCTCTTCCGAATCCGAACAGGATGTCGAAGTACACTATATTCCAAAAGAGAAGTTGCCGAACAGCAAAACATCTACACCAGTAAAAGTTGAGCCTGGCAAGATACATGAGATTGAAATGTCGGATTCAGTATCCAAACCAAACGGCAATCCTGCTTCTCGTTCTCTCCAAAAAAGGAAAACTAGTACAAGAAGCCAAAAAGCATCGACACTACGGAACAAAGAAGCTATCAGCAATAAAATTGTAGGCAAAGAGAAGTCTAAACAAAAACTGGAACTGAAGCAAGAACCCAGTTTTAAGAAACCCGTACGCAGATCTCTTGACGCAGAATTTGATCAAGCTACTCCTAAAAAGGTTGTGGAACACGTTTCTGACTCCTTATCGGGAGATCAATCCACTGGTGATGAAATATCGTCTTCTTGGGAGGAAGAAGAGGGGAACCTGGATGCAGGTGCATATGTCCATTTAACTCCTCAAAATAATCCCGGTGAAAGGCAAACACGACACGATCCTTCAGCTATCCCAAGCAACACATCCGAAAAACCATTCCGGAAGGATACTTTATCCAATACGGGAAAAAGTGGTAAGCATCAACAACAGATGAATGCAGCAGTCGGTAAACCGTTGACGACCCGCCCTCGTATAGCCTTGGACTCCTGGGATGCAGTGGATGACGATGAATTTCAAAGCAAGCCTTCATTTGAGAATAAACCAACTTTGGTTTCACAAAGGTGGAATGATGAACCTTTGTATCCTAATACTGGAGGGAGGCGAACTCCAATGAGTATGGTTCAAACGGGGGAAAGTACTGACAAATCCAGAAATAGTACTCAGCAACAGCGTAAAGGAAAGCATGAAGGGAAAAATATGAGAGACAGCCCACTAAACAATTCCTGGGATTCCAATTAAAGATTTACATGTAAATAAGGTTAAAATAAAACACGTATTTAGAGTTTCTGTGATGATATAGTGCTAGGTACTCAAAAGTATACTTAAGAAATATTCTGAACATTTGTATTGATTCCGTGTATTAAACAATTTATTATTTTGATGACAAGTTTTAAAAATATCTGAGAACAATTAAAGTCTTTTCCCAACTAAAATATAGGTCAAATAGTTTCGAAAATGGTAACACAGTTTTATATTGTCATTGCATCAGTTATTTTGAGGATCGGAATTCACATTTCTAAATAGAAAGGGTATTTAGTTAAACTAAACACAAGAATCACCTAAAAAAGACGTAGCTCAAGGAGTTGCATAAGCTTCAAATAAGACTAAGTCATTTGAAACAGGAGCAATCTCTATATCATTATCACCGTCACGCACAGGAAGGAAGACACACGATCCTTGTGTCAGCTCTATTGGTTTAGCGTTCGTCGACGATGCACATGTTCCGTTACCTGATGTACAGAGAAGAACAGAACAGGAAGTCTCTCGTGGTTTTAAAGTAAACTTTTCGGAGACCTGAAAATAGGTAATTGCACATTTATATTCAATTAGCTGCACTGAAAATTAATGTTAAAACAACAGAAAAACCGTGCAGATTGCTCACATTGTATTTTACGACGGAAAACTCCGGAATGGGTGTGTCATAAAGAGTACCACCATTATTCAGCTCTTTTCCCTTTACAATCCAATCTCTACCCGTGTCGTAGGTCAACATCTCAACTAAAGTATCCGCATCAATAAATTTTGGTGTCAGTCCAGCTCTCACGACGTTGTCCGAAGTAGCCATGCATTCGGCACAGTCTAAATTGAGAGAGAGATTCGTGAAAACAAAATTACAGCAATTCCAAAAAAAGGTGGGCATTTTAGTTTAGTTTTCCTGCTAAGGACATATGTAATTATATCACCACTTTGAAAATTATACCTCCAAAGATGTATGCATGAGGTTCATTCGCTGGAAGAAACACAGCTTCGCCCGGCTGAAGAAGGATATGTTGCAGGAAAAATACACCAAAAATGCCAACATCTCCTGGAAATTGCGCAGCTAACCTTGCAATTAAATCGTGGTTTTCAACGGATTCATCTGTAAACAAAATTCATTACTTATTTAAGTAAGTATCCAAAGCATCTAAAAATCTACCTTCAAAATATTAACTGCTTATAGTTAATGAACTGAATTAACGTTGTGCTAACCTAGTCTTGACAGTAAACTTTCCAATTGTCTTGATAATAAATCCTTGTCACTATTCATGAGATTTCCGAAAGCAGTTTTCAAACTGGCTTTATCCATGTTGGCCTCAAGTTGGGCTGCAGCTTCATCTCCAATCAACCTTCTGAATTCAGGAACGTCTGTAAGTAAACAACCAAAAACCAATGACATCATATGAGGAGGTGACTGCTTAAACGCAATGAAACTCCAATGCAAACCGGCTGAAGTCCATTTTGCATGAAAAGGATGGACTTCCTCCAGTTTCCACCTTTAATCAAACTTCCTTCTCACATAATTATTTTGTGAGCAGTAAAGACAAATAACGAAAACAACAATATTGTCCGTATATTTAACAAAACTATTGCCCAATTATTGTACCCACCCCCTTACGATGACCTCTGACCCTTAGGATTAAACCCATGAATGATCCCCTACTTTAAAGTAAATTATCATGAAATAAAACAAAAAAAATAGACCTAAGCCAGTTTGCATTTCACCTATTCATAGGTGCTGTTTCACACAATCTTTTAAGAAAGTTCATAAACAGACAAAGCATTTACTTTTCAAGTTCTTGACGATCTCCTGGAAGTTCCTAAATCCACACATAATCTCAAAGGGAGTGATAGCAATTGCCATTTCAGGTTTATGATTGGCATCTTTATAAAGATCCGGCCGATCCGCATGCAGTTTCTTCGCCAACTCCAAATCCGGGTGAGCTTGGATTGACAATGCCGTTTCCACGGAGAGGATTTTCAACAAAAATGGCAAATTTGGACCAAATCGGTCCACCACTGCTTGGCCTAGCACGGCTGGATTTCCTTTAATAAATGTGTCCAAGGACTGATCTTCATCAAGCAACTTGGAGGGTCCATTTGGGTGGGTCCCAATCCATAACTCCGCGTATTTTTCGGATTCCGAAACTTCGAAATTCAGTACATTCTTTGATAACTGAGCCACTAAACTTCCACTTCCTTGCTTTCCCCAAGCATATTTTTGAATGCTGGTAGAGATCTCCATTGCTCTATAAATCCTGCTTTTGACTGGGGTTATAAATTTCAGTTGGAATCTGGAATATGTAAATCCACCTGCAATCAACAACCAATTCTTAACATGGGTTAAATAATGCATTCATATTCGTAACCGCTATATTGACCTTCATGAAAAAATAATTAATCATATTGTCCTAATACCAAAACACTACAACCAGTAAACTGTCATATCTGCATGATACTTTAATAATTATTACAACAATTATTTTGAAAGCACAAACTATTTAAATAAATACTTGTAATAATCTCTAAAAAATAATGTACAAGTATATTTTTAAAAAATAATTACTTACTTCAATTTTGACAGAACAAAATCTACCGAGTAAATGGACTTTCACAACTTTCACGTGAGTGTTTAGTCTTGAAAGAGTTTTTAGCGCACTCTTCACATGTACCGACAGCTTCCAGCGCGAAGTGAAGTGAAGTGTGAACTCTCAATGTCTCAATCAATCCTATATCGTCAGCCCCAAAGTCATCTGTCCCCACTGTAGCCTATACAAACCGAAACATTAGAAAATACATACAAAGAGTACAGATGAAAAATGACGTAAACTAATGTTCTACATTTTGTAGGGAAAGTAAAGGTGCAATATTTTGAAATACATTATTTTTGGAAATACGCATTTAATTTTGAAACCCCAAGGTATTTTAAGATTAATATTTTAAGCACCCCATAGTCACTCAGCATGGATTGTGTGCTTTATATTTAAAAATATTTCAAGTCCAAAAGTATTTCGCATTTGTACAAAACAACTTTGTCATTATTTACTTTGAATTTCATACAAAATATTTTGATATCAAGTATTTTGAGCAAAATACTTTTCATCCAGATCATCACAACTACATATGTATGATTGCCTACATGTCATATTCATGCCAAAAATGGAATATAATTCACGGAAAACGGTTTGCGTATTTTGTATTTGGTATTTTGAATGTATTGTTTTTTATTTACATTTGGACAAAATACTCCCAGGTATTTTAGTTTGTAAATTTATAAGTATTTTCGCATATTTTTTTTTTGCGGAATTCATTTTCTTTGCTATTTTGTAATAAAATTTGATTTTTTAGATGAGAAGCGAAGCAAAGTTGTAATCATATTTTATATGTTGTTGTGCCTGTTGTCTGTTTGTCTGTCCGGACAATTTCTGCCGGAACCAAAATCTACGGCCTAAATCTAGTTCCGTCACTATAAACCGATTTGAATGAAAATTGCTACACCTACACATTTTTTACGTGGGACGTGGGCATTAAAGATTTGAAAGAATTTTTTACCGCAAGCTTCTACTTTCCGAAATATGAGAGGTCAAGAGTGACGTTCATCACTAAACTCAGCATACGGCTCATCCCCAAAACATCAAACGGGGACTGAAACTGCAGATGCTCCATTACTTCTACCCATGACCATCTCGGAAAATCTTCAATCCACTCACCAAATAGAGCCTACGTACCAATTCTTACTAAAATCGTTTTATACAGGCTGAAATAGACTTCTTCCCCAATGACATCAAGCAATTCAAATTTTTACCATGGGTAGAACAGGCCAAATGGATAGATAAAAGCTTGTCCTCAGCAAATATAAGTATATGAAGTCACGTCTAAACTCATGCAAATGAACATAAACTAGAAAAGTTTATGCTATCCAATGTTAAATTTGTTGTTTACATTGAATTGTCTATTCCCTCAACTGGGTTATTTTTTAAGTGTATTTAACACTCATGATGATTCTACGAATGACTGAACATTGCGATTGAACCGGTGTGTAAGGTATATTTTATTAGGAAATAAAATGAGTTTGGAAAAAGTTGCCTTTCATTTAGCTCCTTTTGCATTTATGCTCTTGGAATTAAATTGAAGGTGGGGAAGAACTTGGCGTGGGTGGAATTTACTTTCCCATATCAAGAGCCGAGAGAGCATCAGAATTAATAAAGGAAAAAGAATTAACAAGATGTTCAATAATAATGTGTATTAGTATTAAGGGCATAAGTTTTAATAGAGGAACTAACTTCATATGGGTTGGGTTGGGGTAAACTCGAGGAAAAATTGAATATAATGTTAAATTACTTAAATAAGAGTGGAGGATTTTTACTCCACGGTACTTCCATTTTATTGGAGCGGGAAAGTTCGGATGACTCTAGTATGCATATATATGTATATATACAGTTGAGTATAGGTATAAGGTATGAGTTCATATTTAGAAAGGGTAGCACTAGCACAGCAGTAGGAGCTCTAGCAGCAGCATTTTCTGATACGTAAATAAATACCCATTAAGCAACCTATGTGTTTGTGTGCTGGATTGAAGTCATCATTGGTGGAGTATATGTAACTATATGTAAGTGTGTTTTTGAAATGGTAATTAGTTTTTAGTGCGTATATTTATTGAGCTTCGGAGGTGAGATCGGACTGTGACTTCAAAATATTCACTGTCCAAGTGAAAGTAAGTGGTGAATTGGAAGAAAGTGCAGCTGTAATTTGTTAGTGTTTGTTTGTTATTTTGAAAGAAAAAAACTTATTTAGCAGCAACTTCATATGCAATGTGACTGCATAGGGTGTATAACAATTTATGTAAAGGTGATTAATATGGTTGCTGATTTTGCCAGAGAAATCGCATGATAAGGAAATTGTCGTCATTAAGGATGTTTGCAGTTTTGGACACATCTACATCATTTCATGTTCTACGGATTCTACCCTTTCAACAAGAATAATAAAAATTGTAAGTAATATCAAGTAATAATTTATTATTTTGATTTTTTGTACGAGTGTACAAAGCCTGGTTTGAGGTGTAAATAATTTTTTTTGTAAGTATTTTATTTAGCAAAGTTTGGAGGACTATTCAGTTCATTTTATCAGCGTGGTATCCCGGGTCAGTAAATAGATACATATTTATGGGTCGTTTTGACCTCAGCCCTTATTTACGACCTGCAGTTGTATTAATTACACATTTGTGTTGTTGATAAACATGGGTGCATATGTATACATTTGTATTTACTCTCCGTTTTAAATTAAGGGTACAACTAAATCAGTGTCACTGCGTCACTGTTTTGATATTTTTGTTTTCTTGTATGCAACGAACCGCACTGACGGGAATCGACCTCACTGAACCTGGACGCTTCACTAAAGGAAATAATTTAGCCCTTTGAAGTTAGAAACAGTCAAGTGGACCTCACTGAAACTGAAATCAGTGAGGTATTTATACTTCCCTGTAGGTAAATATTGACCTCGCTCAAGTTAAAACCAGCCATGTGATATATGAACCTCACCGAATGAAGGGATTGGTCCGACTAACTTCAATCAATCGCTTCACTGAAATTAAAACCAGTCAGGTGAACCTCCCTGATCCTGGAATCAGTGAGGCGACCTGTATAAACCTTTAATACTCACTGATGTCACTGAATACTCAATCCAAAGGGAAGTCAAACTCAGCGAACTCAGGAACCTGACAAGTATACGTTACCAAAGGATCTTACTAGCTTACGAGAGCTCGGGAAATCTCACTAATTTGCGGTTGATTGGGAGAAAACTTCAAGCTAGAGGTTGGTAGCTCAGTAATTAACGGGAGCTAGGAAGAAGTAGCTCGGGACACACTAAATAGCAGCAGAAATTAAGTTTACTTGTAGATATTTCACTAGTCAGCCGGAGGTGGGTAATAAACATTTAAATTTTCAAATTCTTATTTGATAGAAATATCTTGTTGGCTGTCCTACTCTTATGGTCTTTTGCCTAGATGTATTGGTTGGGTTCGTAATAGGAATGTTGAGCGCAGCACTCGCTCTAACACTTCTCAGGCTTTGCTCTTGCAGGCTTGAAATATCAGCTGAAGTGAGATTCGTAGAGGCCGTCAAGTCATTGATGAAAAAATTCTTGTCAGTTTCGAGGTTTTTTTCAAACCAAAATATGTGCACGGGAATGTTCCCCTTTTACATTCATTTGGATAAATAAATGCTACAAAAGCCAAAACAGGCATTCTTCCTGAGTCAGAATCCGACTAAACGTTGTTGCTATTCGAGGTTTAGGTGGATTTAACTTGTAAGGTTCTAGTATGTTGCATCTCATTGTCAGAGTTATACATATTTAGACAAACGCTAGAGCCGCTGCCCATTAGCAAGTTCATTCCTCAGTGTGTGTGGAAGGTTATTTTTTTGCAGTGGCCTCGCCTCAAGGCCCTTGTGATCTCAACTATTGACTGGGGTTTATGTTACAAATTTTAGAAAATCTAGCACGAAATTTCATATGAGGGAAATCCAATGATGAATGACCTCCATCTGAGTATAATATTACAAAAGTACAACTACAAACGTTACAGAAATTTTTTATTAAATTAGAAAACAGAATACATGTTTCATCCTGATGTATGTCATTCGATTTTCAGCCATTTTTGACACCTTCCGTGATCAGAAAATCATCCAGCTATTAATTATACCTTTAATTCTTGGATTCAGGATGATTTAAATTTGTCATTTCAGTAGTCACCCCTACTTCTCGACAGTCAGGACATCTGTACCGCTCTCCCCCACTAACATCCCTTAATAAATGAATGAAGACTTAACCATCTGCGGTTGACTAGTGAAATACCTACAAGTCAGTTCCCTCTCTCCCTTATTTAGTAACGTCTCCAGAGCTGCTCCTTCCGAACCCCTGTAATGACTGAGTTTCCGACCTCTTGCAAATTAGTTCTCTCCCGACCAACCTCAAATTAGTGCGATCCTGATCTCCCGAACTCCCTCAAATTAGTGAGATTCATTATAAAGCTTGTAAGACAAGTGTACGTTCTTACTTATAAATATAAACTTGATTCGTGGTTCACAGGTTCACTAGGTTCAACTAATTGGATTTGACCTTAGAGGTCGATTATTGCTTAAGCAAGACAGTGAAGTCAATTCCTGCCTTCAGTGAGGTTGGAGGTTAACTTGACTGGTGGTAACTCATGAGGTGATTGATTGAAGTCGGTGTGGTCGATTATTGTCATCAGTGAGGTTTGTTGCCAATAAGGTCATGGAGGGATTTTCCAAATCAGTATAGAATGAGCAAATGTATTTTATTTGCCATGAGCTTGAGTTTCTTTTTCTCAGTTCTAAAAGGCCTACTTGTAAGCTCTTACATCCCTGCCTGAACATTTTCTCATTTTATGAAAGTATATTCGAGGCTAATGTAATGTGTATAGTAAAAATTAGTTATTGTTGTGTGCTAAATAGTTATGGTTTACATAGCATTCCCATTGATTTAATCCAGCAGCACTAGGTTTTCTTCAGTTGCTCTTGTCATTTCCTTTTTATTTTAAATTTCTTGTTGATACTAATAAACATTGGGGAAAATTTCTTTCATTGCTACCTCTTAGCTTTCATGATAGCGATGACATCAAAAATTCCCGTTAGCTATTGTTTTTTAAGCCATAGTTGTGGAATCAAGGTGTAAATAAAGAATGACCAGAATTCAATAAAAAATAAATCGCCATAAGGTTTAGGCTTGTAGAGCAAGCGAATGGAGGATAGTAATTTTTCGTAATATGTAGAAACTGTTGTAGGAAATTCCCTAAACACTTGTAAGTGAAGACTCTTTCAGTAGGATTGCTTCAACCGAATCTTACTTTCCGGACGTAAATTTTTAAAGATGAACTGAACCTGTCGTTACCTTTATGGAAGACCATAAACACTGTTTTCTCCCAGTTAACAAAAATATAATAACTGTAGTAAAATATATACACTTTTAATTTCATGGTATGTAATATCATTATAAAGTGTTGGTTTGATTAGTTTGAGTAAAGGCAAACGTTGTTTAAGCACAAAATAAAACGAAGCTACCCAAGTAAAATTTCCTAAGGAACTAACAGAAAAAAAATGAAAGGGTTGGAGTCTTTATCATCTGGTTTAATGGAGTTAGATCTTTGAAGCGAATAATTACACTAGCCGCACAATATTACTTTCTGATTTCAAATTAGTAACTATCTTGAATAATAATAGTGGGGGGGGGTCGTGGGAATAATAAATACCTCATCAGGGAGGACAAGAAACTCTATTTAGTGTTTGTAGAAGTTTGGTGTATATCCTGGGTCAGAACGTAAATATTGGTCTCCCCCAGTGGTACTTAAAGTAATACTATAAAACCTTGAATTTAGATTGAATAGAACTTATTCAATGTAAGTAGAATCTAAAATTTATAATAAAATTATTCCAGAAGATATCTCTCAATTGACCCGACCAATGTTACCCTTTGCCCATGGTGTGGACTACTTTGTTGATGAGAGGAAATATGCTCCTAGGTTTGCCGGAAGAAACCCACCAAAACGAAATAAAGACCATGAAGTGGTTCTGATTCCATTGAGTCCATCCCGGAGTGCTGGAGTGATTTTGCAAAACTTTGTCAAATCTAGGCTGGCTTGGCTGATTCTGTTCCTAATAGTTGTAATCATCACGTTGTCTTATCATGCTTATGAAGAACGCATGAAACAGTTGAGGCTATTGGGTTACATGGAACGGGTAAAAAACTAATACTTATATGATTAAACTTTTTCCAGTGAAATAATTTTTGTGAAATGGTGTATTTACGTGCATTGGAAGTTTTATAAATTATTTTTGAATGCTATATTTATGTTAGTTGAGTGTTACTTTGTTTATATTTTGACAGGTGGAAGAACTGAAAGTGTCTATGAGCCGTGTTAAACATCATATTTTAGCCGGGAATAACAAAGTACAAGAACTGAAACAAATTGTGTTTTCCGTAACTAGCAGCAATCGCAGTGTTAATTGGTAGCTTCGAGGGAAGTCACTAGATTACGAGGATCCTGGTTTGTAGTGATAGATATTAAATGTTAACTCCCCAATATAGATATATCTTTTTCAGTACTATTCTGGACTGTCCCAACTAACAACTACAATTTGACTCGCATTAGCCCTGACTATTGTCACTAGACCAGTCATAGGTTTTAATTGGATTTGATTTGGACGTTTCGTTAGAGGATTACGAAAATTCCTATTCCAAAAATTCAAAATTCTCTAATTTTCAGTTTTTCGTCAACTGATAGACACAGTCCACAAATAAGTTTAAAGCGCGGACGTGTTATAATTAACGAAAATTGAATTTTGGACCTACACTTCGTAAAGAATCGAATTTGAGACTTCACATTACACCTGAATCATAGTGACCATGAAGGTTTCATCTGATCAGTATTTCTACATCGTATGGATCCTAAGTTTAGGTTTCCTGAAGTCGTCCTGCTTGGAATGTCACATTTACAATTTGACGGAGTGTGGAGCAAGTGCAGAGGAGTGTGCAAAATCTCGTAAAACAGAGACCTGTAAATTAGAATCAAATACCTCGACAACAGCATGTTATGCTCTTTGGAAGAGACCCCACAATTCCACTCGAGATATTTTGCAGTATAAGGGATGCAATCTAAATAATAACCATTGCGGTGGACTGAGCTCTTGTGTGGAGAGAAACTATGGCAAACAGTACGATCCCAATTCCCTAACCTTCTATTGTTGCTGCTCGGAAGATTATTGCAACGATGTGTACGAATGGATACCAGACTCTACAACGACGACAGTCAAGCCCAAGATTGTGCACCCTAACAGATCGAGTTCATCAATTTTGGTCTTCACATTGGTTCCTGTGTTTTGTGTGGTGGTTATTTCTGTTATGTATTTCTTGCGTCGGAAAATATTAACAAAACCTCTCACCACATCCGTCTCGCAAATTGATGAGGAGAAAATTCTTTTGGACAAGTCCGAGAGCAGTCAGACCCTTTCGATAACGCTGGTGGAGGTGAAAGCTTCCGGAAGGTACGGTAAAGTTTGGAAGGCCTCCATGGCAGGCAGTAATAGCTATGTTGCCGTTAAGATACTCCCATTGCGAGAAAAGGCTTCGTGGAAGTTGGAACAAGATATTTATTCCTTACCATTAATGATAGAGAGTGAATGGATTGTAAGGTTTATTTGCGCGAAAACACATCAACCAAGTGATGTTGACAATCTCCAACTGTGGTTGGTCTCGGAGTATTTAGAGCATGGCTCTCTTTACGACTATCTCAAGGGAAATACTCTGAAGTGGACCGAGCTCTTGAAAATTGCCATTACAATGTGTAACGGCTTGGCATTTCTCCACGAAGAAACGGACGGCGGAAGCAGGGGTTACAAACCAGCTGTCGCTCACAGGGATTTCAAGTCTAAAAATGTCTTACTTCGACCGGATCTTACAGCGTGTGTAACTGATTTTGGACTTGCCCACATTTTCTATCCGAATAAACCGGTAGGTACTTGTCATGGACAAGTAGGGACGCGGCGCTACATGGCACCTGAAGTTCTCGAAGGAGCTGTTAGTTTTACTCGAGATAATTTTCAGCGTATTGACATGTACGCTTGCGGTTTAGTCTTGTGGGAATTGGCTTCACGATGCGGTGCTCAGCAGGGCCCCATAGGTGACTATAGGTTACCATTTGAAGAATTTGTCGGGCAGCAGCCGTCACTGGAGGAGATGCAAGACGTAGTGGTAACGCAGCGAAAACGTCCAACGATCCAAAATGATTGGATGAGTCATCCCGGAATGGCTGTTTTAGCAGAGGCAATGAAAGATGCCTGGGATCAGGATGCTGAAGCTCGGATATCTGCTTCATGTATTGTGGAAAGGCTGAAAGCGGTCAGCAACAAAGCCGTTTAAAGCAAACGCGTTGTCGAGTTTTACGCTGCTACCTCAAATGTACAAAATAGTGCTTAGGTGTGTGCATACACATTTATACATACATACGTGGTTTATTATATCTTATGGTCGTTAAAGCGTAACTATACTGAAGCTCTGTAAAATACTGCTTCAGCAAACACATTCTCGCTTAACAGGCAAGAAAACTGTAAACTATTTGTGAGCACCTTAATGTGTGTATATAAACAACTTTGTCCTCATGAAATTTTTCTTTTGAAGGTAATCGTGAACTACTATATAATATAGGTACGCATTGAGGGTATGCCATCATCCAACCCTAGTTTGCTTTTATATGAAACCTCAAAAATGAAACATTTACAAATTAGGATGACGTACGGTAATGAGTCAAAAATAGTTCCGGCAAACGTTTTCTTTGTTAGATCATGCAAGAAATTCGGAATATATAATAGGTTAAGATTTATTCGGTCGATTTGTGACCACACACCCAACAACCCAGTAGTGATTACAAATAATATAGATATGTAAAGTAAGTAAGAAAGAATTACGTGTAAAAACTAATTAATTTTAAATGAGTAAAATTGATTTATGTTGTTGTGTTATAAGAAAACAAAGAATGAGAACAGTGTCTGCATGTTTATATTTATCATGTGTTTTCCATAAAATTATTTGCGGGTAATATCTATCCATGAATGTATGTTCCATTTTCAATTGGTTTGTAGATATTGTGAGTCTGAGTATTATGAATATTTGTTATTTATACAGTAATTAGGGCAGCGCAACGACGCTTCATGTGTCTGTGTCGTGGACAGGATAACTCAAAAATTGCTGAATTATTTTGGGTGCGATAAATCGTTACGAAGCGTCGATTATTTTTCCAATCAGTGAGTATATTACATATGCGGATCCAGTTACACGTTACACCTTCTTTGAGTGCACAAAACACCGGGTAGTAACTTCAAAGAAAAAGATGCATGTATTTAGATGTATATATGTATGTTAAATAAATTGATATTATATAGTAGCGTAAAATGATTAAGTATTGTAACATATGTAATAAGTGTCTCAATCTATACATATTACTGCAGTTATATTGTTAATTCTCTTTATTGCAGTGTTATCCTTTCCAATGATATTTATTGAAACCTCTCTGTAACTCTGTATAAATTATAATAATAGCGCTAAGTAATTCTAAATATTCTATTCACCGCTTTACGGTATAAGCATTCGCCTTTAATCAAAGTGGTATAGGCATTTAACCCGCCTTTTTATAATACCATCAATCAGACGGTCAATCAACCAAAAAGAAATTAAGTTCCGAAGGGAAGATTTTTGAATTTTTTCAACATATATACTTACACAAGCAATCGTGTTTAGCCAGTGTAGAATCCGTAGATAACTTTCGTTTAATCAGGTGTATTATTACGAGGACTTTTACAAAAATAATTTGTAATTTTATCTAACTATTTGCCGTTTAATTGGTACTGTTTGAAATTATTTTACCGATACATTCAGTGGTATAAACTGCATTGACTTTATACATTTCTGATAATTTGTGACCGTTTCCCTGTTGTGGTGACCTAGAATTTAATGAAAAATGAAAATTCTCTACTTCGATGTGGTGTTACACTGGATTCACTGCTTGCATTTCTTGAATAATTCACAGTAGTACCTCCGATTACTTTGGAGAAATTGAATGAAACATAGAGCGGCAGTTATTTTATGCACTGTAATTCCATGCACTCCTTGGGAACTCAATTTCAATTTCTTTGACTGTCTTCCTTAATTGATGGTGTATTATATATAAGCGGGTTAAACACCTGTATGAATCCGATTAAATTCAAATATTAGCTCATGCTAAGAAATGGTGGATAGGCGATTTAAAATTAACTAGTGCTACCATGGTATTTAGAAAGGTTCAAATACCATTGTTAATGGATAACGCTTTGTGTTTAATAAACAGGACTTAATTTATGCAGTAATATATGTAGATTGAGCCACTTATTACATACGATACATTATTTACAATCTACTGTTCAGCAAAAAATCTAATGTGCATGTTAATCATAAAAATGTAGTAGAGAATGCTTGTAGACTTTGCATTGTGTCTAGAAAGTTTGCTTTGATAATTATTAAAAAATTAAAATACACATATAATTACATATATTCAGGGATGTGAATGTCTACATGGAAATCATCAAAAGGTTTCCACGCCCCGTATTGGCTGCATATGAAAGAGATTATCTAGGCCAGAACTAGGTTTTATATAAATAAATATGATAAAAATATCCTGCAGCTCCACATATTTGTTTTGGCACATAATTTCTGAAATAATTTTATAAAACTACAGTATTATTATTTCATTACAACTGGCAATGAAACTTGTTTGTACGTGTACATGGGCTGATGAAATAAAATAAATTAGTGAAAGATTCTTGTTCACAATTCTTGCTCGGAGGTTTGTAAGAAATTATTTGACATCATTTTGAAAATTGTTGTAAATATGTGAATTATTGTTACCACATAAAAAACTATCATTTTAATACGTAACAATAAATATTTACACAAAAATTATATGAAGTTATATAAGAAGTTGTATGAGTTTTCATTCAGAAAAATGCCGCACATACCCAAATCAAGAGATTACCATATGTAAAACCCACAGAACTTCTCACCAAAAGAATTGTTGAGGTTACACAAATGATTAATCAGCGGAAACCAAAACGACTTGACTAGAACTTCGTTATACTGGTCCCCTCGAGGAAACGCTGGATTTGTTTAGAATTTTTTAATTGACCTGGACAACTACTCTGCCTGACCAAAAGGAAAGGAGAGGGAACATCAATACCGAATGTGTACAGACATCAATTTGAAGTCATTCTGTCGATAATTGACTGAGAAAATCCTGTGGGATTGAAAAACTCCGTAGGTCTACCCAGTTGGCCGTCGGATTAACGTCAAAAATTCTGTCGATGGGAAGTTCTAAAGATATTATGAAAGCACACATCAGGGATTAGGACATGTACGGGGTTTATTTTCGCTCACCTAATTATACACAAGTAGAAACATCCTCAAAGAGCAAAATAAGTAGGGAAAATGTGAACGTACTAAATGACTGGGAATGGCGAGGGGTATTACACTAAATTGTTTTACTTCAAATTCAAAATTTAAGATGCTTTTTTGTAGGGATATCCACCGACTCGGATTTTTCAATTGTGACTTGTCTGCTCGTACAAGCTGACGAAGGAACAGAGCTTGACTCTGCGACCACATCATCATCTTCATCATCTTCGTCCTCCTTACCCTTCTCTTTGCGTTGATTAGCGGAAGCAACTGAAATGTTTAAAAAAAAATTAGCTATACAAGCAAAAGCCGATATATGTGTACACAATTTGAAAAATTACATTCACGCATCTAATTAACCACTAACTTTCAAATGCCTGCGGATGCTGATTGGCTAATTTGGCTTTAATGTTCCGGATTCGTCGGAATACGTTATCCATATCTTTTTTCATCTCGGCCAACATCTGCGTATGCTTTTTAAAGTCATGGAAAGCATTCTGAAACCGAGCGGCGGATAAAGCATTACAGTTCACCAACATTTCATTTGTTTTTTCAAATCTTTGAAGCCTGAAAATTACAATTGAACAAATGACTTGGACATCAAGAACATTCATACTTATTTATTGTATTATATTACATAGAATTTATTCAAAGTTGAAAAGGTTTAAAGGAATACGATATATAATTATGGATATATGTAGTTCCATTACAAATAATCAACCATTACATGTATTTTTGAGATCTAATGATAGCTTCTACATCTTGTTGATTAACCATCCCAGCTAATCCTTGTACAAAAACTTCCGGGGCTGTAAAGTTTTGAAAGCACTCCACATTTGAGCTTCGACCTCCTTCACTTAAGGGACTCATTTCCGCCATTTTACTTGTATCCGCCTTTATTATCACTTTTAGTTTATTCTTTAGAACATTCTCACCTTGAAACACAAGTTTTGTACTTAATTTCAATTGGATCAGAGTTTCTTAAATTTTAAACACTTGTGCAATTAATATTTGACTGATCTCACTGTCAATACTATTTTTCTTATATACATGACATTTACATTTTACATCCTATACAAATTGACAGGACGTGTGTGTGGTATGATACAGCAATTATTCATACTTTTCATACTACTTTTTATATATTCTTCTCACGATCGAGTGTACACACGTATGTATGTGTTCCTTCTGAATTTGAAATACTCTTCTATTTCTCTGTCGGCGCGCTTTCAGTGTCATGAGCCGAGCCATTGAATCCACGGAGACCTCCACTGTCTTTACTTTAACGTTTAACAGCAGAGATGGCCACACTACTCTACTTTTTAGTAGTGGTAGTGGAATATTGGCAAAAAGTAGAGTAGTTGTTGAAAATGAAATAAAATAATATTTATTGGTAGTGTAGGACGAAGGAGACATGAGCAGGCAAGTAAATAGTAGTAACTACTAGTGCCCGTTCACATATTGCTCCTAAAATGTAGTGTAGAATAGTGGAACCGACGATAGTTTGGATGTAGTTTAGAAGTAGTTTACATGCATACTCAAAGTGCCATAAAAGTAGTGCTACCCGAGTAAGCACTATACTTAAACATGGAACGTGTGATTATGTCTTTTCATAACTTTCTATACACTACACCGTTACACCGAGTTTCAATACTCGAAGTATTATTGCGCGATTGCCTGGATGGATATATGTAGTAACATCTTGTATTTGTATTGGAGCATTGCACATTTTACTTTGTGATCATTTTTAGCAGCAGTTGAACTTGCAAAAGCAAAATCTTAGTATTGATCTCTATTTATTAGTGCTTTAATCCTCCGTTAATTAACAGTTCTGAAATTCAAGCCAAATCCAGATTATGGCAGATTCCGTACATATAATGGCAACGGACACTCCATTGACAATTGTAATTATTTCTTGTGTCAACTTGTAACATTTTTATAAGGTATAGTCAGTGGTTCTCGTTCTCATGTATGTACTTGAGTTATACACACATGTGAATGTTTTCTAAAACAATAAACTAGTTTTTCAAAATGCCGAACCTACAATTGATACTTGTAAAGATCGGTCCTGCACGCCTCTAATTTAGCATAAACGTCTAGCTTCATCGACAGAGGATAAACTGTGTTTGCATACGATGAAACGGGATTTTTTCGCTAGGAATCATATTTATAGCATATATTTAGAAATTAGGAGCCTTTTTAGGCTTATATTAAAATTATATGATTTTAGGCTGAGATTAAATTGCACGGCTATTCAGTGAACAGGTAGTACATTGTATAGTGTGGCTTTTTTACTGCGTAGAGTAGTGTGATAGTTGTAGTGTAGAGTAACGCTAGTTTTTAGCTTTCGGGGAGTAGTGGTAGAGTAGTGTAAAGGTGCTCTCTCAAAGTAAAACTCTACTGGAAAGTAGTGTAGTGGTAGTCTTGATTATCGATAAAATACAGTATTAATAGAGTATTTGTCAAAGATCATTCTGGTGTGGTAGTGTAGTGGTAACTAGTGGCATTTACCCTCAATAAGTTTTTAGAGTAGTGAGTGTAGTGGAAAATTGAATGGTCACCTCTGTTTAACAGTGAACTTTCTAAATACCAGAATATGAGTAGTTGGCCCGATGTTGTGCCATCGTTCTATGATTTTAAAGTGGTTAAAGCCACTTTAGTCCATCGTAACTGGATTTATAATAGACCCGCGCCCAAGAAAGCTGACTTTGTCAGTGTGAAAAGAAATAATAGGACGTTCACTCTTATACCAAAATTTCGAATTGGACTGGTATCTTTCAGACATTTGGGAATGAACTATACGGCCTACGTGCCCTATTCATCTATTTTCAAAGTAGCCATTGGGGTTGAAACCGTTCAAAGTTATTTAGACTACATAAAAACTGGAAATAGAGGATTAATTCCAGAGAATGAAGCAAAGGCTGCGTGCGCCATTTTCCTATGGGCGTTACGTTAGGGTGAAGCAACGAAGCCTTAGGATCCCTAAGGTTTTAGAACGACGTAAAAGACGAGTTTAAACTGGAAAAGAGGCCGTGTTCTTTGAAAATGCTGAACATCATTTCATTTCATCTCATCTCGTCAAGATGGAAACGCAACTTTTTGGCATTGTGAAACTATTAGAAACGCTGGGTTTTTCCTTAGCAAGAATAAGGCTAGCCGAAAGGGAATTTTCTGAATCCCCTAACCCAGAGATTTTGACTTTAAAAGTTCGAAAAGAATATGCAACCGTCATGGACGTCCTTTGGAAGTTTTATAAGGATTTTGGAATTCAAAGTGGTATTGAGTATTCTCCCATATTTAAACTATCTTTGAAGACGCTGAAGCAAGCGTTGCGTGATTGTCTGGAGAACTTAATGTCAACATGTACACAAGTATTAAATGCACGAAAACGCTGTCAGATATTTCCTCTGGTCTCCAAAGCGGTATGCAATGCTATTGGCGTGCTCTGTGCATTTTCTTATAATGGAGAATTGATATGTAAGTTTTCATTGTTAACTATTATTTTTGTGGTTTATTGTTTTTAAATTTGCTGAGTACAAATTCTGTATTGAATTTTCATTTTAAATTGAGAGCTTTTGTATTTGCAGATGATTGCGTTCAGGTGCCGCCCGACGACGGGGATGTTCCTGATGTAGTTCTGATTAAATCGGCACGATTTGGTGCTGGATTAAAGGAGGACAAAGATGAGCCTTCCGATGGTGAATCGGAATTTGTTGAGTACTGTAGGTTCATAAACAATAAAAATTCTAGACCGGCTGAATCATCCCGAGAAAATTCGGACGTCATGGATGCTTCGGTGGATAACCGGGATGAAGATACCACCCAGGAAGAATCGGGTATAGATTTAGGTCTTGAAAACAACGTTGAGGATCAACTTCGACAAGCCAATGCAGTGGAACCTGCAGAAAATCTCGTCCAAATCCCACCCGTTCCAGTGCAGCCTGTGACCTTACGTACGGAACAGCAGGAAGTTGTGGAACCTGATCCTCCGCGAGACGTAGTCGTGGCAACGAGAACATACGTTGCTGAACCCATGCAAATAAAAGAATACTTAGCACTTCAGTTTGGAAGATTTAAAGAAGCACAAATCTCGGCCATTAACTTATTAAAGGAACCGTGTGGGCAAAAACAGTTTGACGAACTCGTCAGTTCTGAATATTATCGTTAGTTAAAATTTTTAATATTCATTAAGGTACATTAAATATATATTATCCTCCATAAATGTATATTTAACGTTTAGTTAATTTGATGAAAATTTAAGGCATGAGTGACCGCTTTCATGATCCGGACTACTACAGCAGAAGTTTTCCGTCATTTGTACTATTTGTACACGCCAACACTGAGATTGGCATGGCGAAAATTCCTTCTGCGGATTGGAGAACTGACGTGAAGGTAAAAATTCCACAAGGTTTGGTGGCCACTTTAAGTGACTCTGCTCTATCATTAGAATCCGTCGTTAGATCCGCTGAAAAGGTCAGCAAATCCAGGAGGAATCCGACCACTACTGATTTGGAAAAGATAGGTAATTTTTTTATTTCTACATTTCTTTATGTTAAAATTTCAATTATTATACTTGAAATTTCGACATGAGCTGTCACTACTCTAAGTACTGAGCTCATGCCGTAGCTTTAAGCTTTTTTGAAAAAAAAATTTACTCGGGTTTCTTGTTATTAAAATTAACAAATAATTATCTATTTTTTTCAGATCTCCGATACGTGTGCTTTATGCATAATTTTCCGCTGAAAGTTTTGGTGTCCATGTTCAACTTCTCTCCACAAACATTAGACAGACACTACCAAAGATGTCACGGCTATTTTAATAGCTGGCATCATTGCCCAGTGGAGGAGGACGAAGATGGGGAAAGATGCAAATTTGAAAATATCCAGCTTTCAAAAGTTACCGACCATCTTAAAAACATCCATGGCATTACGAATTTTCCCAATCAGGTACAGAAGTCTTCAGCGGAGGTTAACCAGTGGTATTATGAGGCTGAACGCCAAATAAGCAGCAACTTCCAGAAACCTGGAATCGTAATAAATTCCGATAATAGAAGTAATAGATCCACGGTTGGACGGGAATGACCTATATAGGTATACCAAGGAGGACCCTGATCGGGTTAGGTCAAAGATGGCTTTATTGGCCAACATTTCTGACCAACTACCGAGCTACACGGACAACAACACCGAACAACAACCCAGCTGCAGCAGGCCAGAGGGAACAGGGAGAAACCTACGAAACAGAACGAGTACCCCTCCTTCTCAAGGAGACTACATCCCCCAACCCTAAGAGGCGTAAGACCGGAAAATAAAAATGCTAAATTATAACATTTAGATATAGAGAAAAAATTTTAGACAATGATAGAAAATGATGGATTATATAAACTCAACTATTTGAGTATTGATATATAGATTAAACCGCTCAATGTAATAAAATGTAATTACATGAATTGCCTTTTGGGGATGATATGAGCGAAATGAATCCGAAATAAATCGGAATCTAAACCTGAATATAAACAAAATTGAAATTATTAGAACTTTTTCCCGGTTTATTCCACCTGCAATCTTATTGTAAACTTAAATTTTGCCATTTTTTTAAAATTTCGAAAATATCCAAAGCTACTAAATGAGCTCACTACGTAGGGTAAGCCCTGAAAA